>OZ018380.1:39996873-40606104 GCA_963969555.1 Polydrusus pterygomalis | reverse complement strand
TTAATGTACAGTAAGAAGAGAGTGGGAGATAATATGGACCCTTGAGGAACACCAGCATTGATGGTGAAGGTGTCTGAGAGAAACCCGTCAATCGCCACTTGCAGAGAGCGGTCCTTGAGGAAGCTAGACAACCATGAACAAAATGGACCGGGCATACCATAAGAACGCAGTTTGCTTAGGAGCCCCTCGTGCCAGACACGGTCAAAGGCTTTAGAGATGTCCAGTGCAATAGCCCGGGACTCCCCATGATGTTCGATTGCGTTGCTCCAAAGATGAGTGACATAGGCTAGCAGGTCTCCTGTTGATCTGGACTTACGAAAACCATACTGATGGTCGCTGATAATTTTAAGGCCTTCCAGGTATTTTATAAGTTGTTGGTTAATAGCTTTCTCCATCACCTTTGATATAACTGAAAGCAATGCGACTGGTCGATAGTTGTTTGGCAGGGTTTTCTTGCCTTTCTTTGGTATAGGCTGGACTCGCGCCTTTTTCCAGCAAGATGGAAATATTCCTTTTTTGTAGGATAAGTTAAAAAGTCTACAAAATACTGGTGTGAGTTCATCGGCGCATTTCTTGAGCACTATAATAGGGATTTCATCTGGACCAGAAGCTTTTTTGGCATCGAGCCCCTTCAGAATTCGTTTGACAGGACGCTGACGGAATACGATATCAGTCATTTCCGATCGAACTGCTGGAATGTTCGGGGGTGTTTTTCCCTGAAAGTCTACCGTGGAGTGTGAAGCAAAGAGTTCTGCGAGTAAGTTCGCTTTATCTTCAGCCGTGGTTGCTATTGTGCCGTCAGAACGTGTTAGCGGTGGAATATTTGATTTGGTAAAATTTTGACTGACGGCCTTAGCGACTGACCAAAAGGACCTAGATCCGTTAGGACTGGCGAGAAGTTTATTTTTGATCCTCATGTTGTGGGCCTCTTTGTTTTGATCTATCGTTTGCTTGCACTGGTTTCGAGCGGTAACAAAGATGGTGCGATTCACATCGGTAGGATTTTTACGCCATTGTCGGTAAGCTAGATTTTTAGCTCTGACAGCACGCTCGCAGTTCTTGCTAAACCAGGGCTTGCCATTTGAAGGGCGCTTCTTGGAGAAAGGAATAAAGGCTTCCATGCCAGTAAGAATGACATCGGAGACCTCTTGAGCACAAGCGGATGGATCATCTGAAGAGAAGCATACTTCCAGCCAAGGAAAAGTGCGAAAATGGTTCCTTAGGTCTTCCCAACTAGCTGATGTGTAGTGCCAAATTTTACGAGGTTTAGGAGGTAGTTCAGAACAAATTGGCAGCTCGCTTAGAGTTGAAATAAGTTTGTGATCGGAAGATCCTAATGGAGGATGAACGGTGACTGTGTATAGGTCAGGGTTGGATGTCAAAAAGAGATCTAAAAGACTAGCAAAATCTCCATCTCGGTCTGGAATTCGCGTTGGTTCTTCCACGAGTTGAGTTAGACCAGAACTGATCGCAAAAGATTCCGCCTCACGACCCTGTTCATCGTTGGTATTTGAGTATTTGAGCCAGTTGATATTGTGGACGTTAAAGTCACCAAAGATAGCGACTTCGGCATTAGGATGGTTGGTTTGCAAGAAGTCAATTGTGTTTGCTAGTGACGAGAAGAGTGCTCTGTAATGGGTGTCACTTGGAGGACGGTAAAGGCAGCAGATAAACTTGGTGATTTTCTGCGTTGATATTTTAAACCACATTACATCAAACTCTGCTGGTTCAAGTGTGTCCTCTCGTTGGCAGCAAAGATCATCTCGGATAAAGAGACAGACCCCAAAGTTGCGTCTAAATCGGAAATGAAAATCGTATCCAGGATATAAATAGCTGACGGTGTTCGTTGACGATCTGACCTTTGTCTCGGTCAGTGCGAGCGTTTGTAAGTGCTGGTGGACTGAATTGATGTTGGTATTAAGCCCTCTGATATTGCAGAAATCAATTTTGAAGCTGCTGTTTTTGGGTGTGTCAGCAACTGTAGGTGCCACACTATTTCTCCGTTGAGTGTTGTTAGGGGAACCCAATATATTGTCGGAGACAGTGGATGTTTGGTTAGTATCGCTTGATGAGGCCACAGGATCAGCCCCCACCCGGAGATCCGATCGGGGGGCGAGTTTACCTCCGGAGTATTTTGGTCCTGGAGCTTCCATCATGCTTTTTCTTCCCACCCTGGAAACCGGGAACATCGGCACAGCGACGAAACGTTGACTCAAAGAATAACTCAAGAGCAACTTCACGCCGCCTAAGCCGATGCAATGGTATCTCACCGGGCGATGCCGGGTGGGCCAGCATCTACCATTTATCAATAATATCAATAATAATAATAATAATAATAATAATAATAATAATAATAATAATAATAATAATAATAATAATAATAATAATAATAATAATAATAATAATAATAATAATAATAATAATAATAATAATAATAATAATAATAATAATAATAATAATAATAATAATAATAATAATAATAATAATAATAATAATAATAATAATAATAATAATAATAATAATAATAATAATAATAATAATAATAATAATAATAATAATAATAATAATAATAATAATAATAATAATAATAATAATAATAATAATAATAATAATAATAATAATAATAATAATAATAATAATAATAATAATAATAATAATAATAATAATAATAATAATAATAATAATAATAATAATAATAATAATAATAATAATAATAATAATAATAATAATAATAATAATAATAATAATAATAATAATAATAATAATAATAATAATAATAATAATAATAATAATAATAATAATAATAATAATAATAATAATAATAATAATAATAATAATAATAATAATAATAATAATAATAATAATAATAATAATAATAATAATAATAATAATAATAATAATAATAATAATAATAATAATAATAATAATAATAATAATAATAATAATAATAATAATAATAATAATAATAATAATAATAATAATAATAATAATAATAATAATAATAATAATAATAATAATAATAATAATAATAATAATAATAATAATAATAATAATAATAATAATAATAATAATAATAATAATAATAATAATAATAATAATAATAATAATAATAATAATAATAATAATAATAATAATAATAATAATAATAATAATAATAATAATAATAATAATAATAATAATAATAATAATAATAATAATAATAATAATAATAATAATAATAATAATAATAATAATAATAATAATAATAATAATAATAATAATAATAATAATAATAATAATAATAATAATAATAATAATAATAATAATAATAATAATAATAATAATAATAATAATAATAATAATAATAATAATAATAATAATAATAATAATAATAATAATAATAATAATAATAATAATAATAATAATAATAATAATAATAATAATAATAATAATAATAATAATAATAATAATAATAATAATAATAATAATAATAATAATAATAATAATAATAATAATAATAATAATAATAATAATAATAATAATAATAATAATAATAATAATAATAATAATAATAATAATAATAATAATAATAATAATAATAATAATAATAATAATAATAATAATAATAATAATAATAATAATAATAATAATAATAATAATAATAATAATAATAATAATAATAATAATAATAATAATAATAATAATAATAATAATAATAATAATAATAATAATAATAATAATAATAATAATAATAATAATAATAATAATAATAATAATAATAATAATAATAATAATAATAATAATAATAATAATAATAATAATAATAATAATAATAATAATAATAATAATAATAATAATAATAATAATAATAATAATAATAATAATAATAATAATAATAATAATAATAATAATAATAATAATAATAATAATAATAATAATAATAATAATAATAATAATAATAATAATAATAATAATAATAATAATAATAATAATAATAATAATAATAATAATAATAATAATAATAATAATAATAATAATAATAATAATAATAATAATAATAATAATAATAATAATAATAATAATAATAATAATAATAATAATAATAATAATAATAATAATAATAATAATAATAATAATAATAATAATAATAATAATAATAATAATAATAATAATAATAATAATAATAATAATAATAATAATAATAATAATAATAATAATAATAATAATAATAATAATAATAATAATAATAATAATAATAATAATAATAATAATAATAATAATAATAATAATAATAATAATAATAATAATAATAATAATAATAATAATAATAATAATAATAATAATAATAATAATAATAATAATAATAATAATAATAATAATAATAATAATAATAATAATAATAATAATAATAATAATAATAATAATAATAATAATAATAATAATAATAATAATAATAATAATAATAATAATAATAATAATAATAATAATAATAATAATAATAATAATAATAATAATAATAATAATAATAATAATAATAATAATAATAATAATAATAATAATAATAATAATAATAATAATAATAATAATAATAATAATAATAATAATAATAATAATAATAATAATAATAATAATAATAATAATAATAATAATAATAATAATAATAATAATAATAATAATAATAATAATAATAATAATAATAATAATAATAATAATAATAATAATAATAATAATAATAATAATAATAATAATAATAATAATAATAATAATAATAATAATAATAATAATAATAATAATAATAATAATAATAATAATAATAATAATAATAATAATAATAATAATAATAATAATAATAATAATAATAATAATAATAATAATAATAATAATAATAATAATAATAATAATAATAATAATAATAATAATAATAATAATAATAATAATAATAATAATAATAATAATAATAATAATAATAATAATAATAATAATAATAATAATAATAATAATAATAATAATAATAATAATAATAATAATAATAATAATAATAATAATAATAATAATAATAATAATAATAATAATAATAATAATAATAATAATAATAATAATAATAATAATAATAATAATAATAATAATAATAATAATAATAATAATAATAATAATAATAATAATAATAATAATAATAATAATAATAATAATAATAATAATAATAATAATAATAATAATAATAATAATAATAATAATAATAATAATAATAATAATAATAATAATAATAATAATAATAATAATAATAAGGCTACACCTCTAAAGTTGTCAGAAACAGATTACCACCCTACTGAAGAGACTTCTACTCCGGATCAACAATTAGAACAATGGAAAAGCAAACCACTTCACGGTAGATACTTAGCCGGAATAGAGAATGAACGTATCGACGGGAATGCATCTACAACATATCTCAGAACTGGTAATTTGTTTTTGGAAACGGAAGGCTTCATCGCTGCTATCCAGGACCAAGTCATTGCGACAAAGGTTTATAGAAGAAATATCCTAAAAGAACAACAGGACAGTGTCAAATGCCGAATATGCAACCAGAAGGATGAAATGCTAGACCACATAGTTGCTGGATGTTCAGTGCTTGCACCGAAAGCATACCTAGACAGGCATAATAGAGTCGGAAAAATTATCCACCAAAGTCTACGGAAAAAATACCTAGGTCTCACAGAACACACACCATATTATCAATACGAGCCGCCACCAGTATGTGAGAACGACGACATGCGACTCTACTGGAACAGAAAAATAATCACAGATCGAACAATAACAAACAACATTCCCGACCTAGTACTTACCTTCAAGGCTGAAAAGAAAACGCTCATTGTTGATTTTGCCGTTCCCCTTCCAACCAACATCGAGAAAACTTACTCTGAAAAGATAAATAAATACTTACCATTGAGCGATGAAATACGCCAAATGTGGAACATGGAGACAGTGGCAATAGTACCGATAGTCATCGGCTCGACTGGTGAAATACCTAAAACAATAAAGAAGAGTTTAGGTCAACTTGGTTTAGATGTAGATTTATACGTACCTATGCAAAAGTCTGTGTTGTTAGACACGTGCAGCATAGTCCGTAGGGTTTTAGGCGAAACTTAACTTTAAGTGGTTTAGAACCACACCAACGAGCAGGCCATCTTGTCACTGACCGATGTGCCCTAGCTCTAAACCCAGGGTAGAAAAACCCTGTGAAAAAGAACAAATAATAATAATAATAATAATAATAATAATAATAATAATAATAATAATAATAATAATAATAATAATAATAATAATAATAATAATAATAATAATAATAATAATAATAATAATAATAATAATAATAATAATAATAATAATAATAATAATAATAATAATAATAATAATAATAATAATAATAATAATAATAATAATAATAATAATAATAATAATAATAATAATAATAATAATAATAATAATAATAATAATAATAATAATAATAATAATAATAATAATAATAATAATAATAATAATAATAATAATAATAATAATAATAATAATAATAATAATAATAATAATAATAATAATAATAATAATAATAATAATAATAATAATAATAATAATAATAATAATAATAATAATAATAATAATAATAATAATAATAATAATAATAATAATAATAATAATAATAATAATAATAATAATAATAATAATAATAATAATAATAATAATAATAATAATAATAATAATAATAATAATAATAATAATAATAATAATAATAATAATAATAATAATAATAATAATAATAATAATAATAATAATAATAATAATAATAATAATAATAATAATAATAATAATAATAATAATAATAATAATAATAATAATAATAATAATAATAATAATAATAATAATAATAATAATAATAATAATAATAATAATAATAATAATAATAATAATAATAATAATAATAATAATAATAATAATAATAATAATAATAATAATAATAATAATAATAATAATAATAATAATAATAATAATAATAATAATAATAATAATAATAATAATAATAATAATAATAATAATAATAATAATAATAATAATAATAATAATAATAATAATAATAATAATAATAATAATAATAATAATAATAATAATAATAATAATAATAATAATAATAATAATAATAATAATAATAATAATAATAATAATAATAATAATAATAATAATAATAATAATAATAATAATAATAATAATAATAATAATAATAATAATAATAATAATAATAATAATAATAATAATAATAATAATAATAATAATAATAATAATAATAATAATAATAATAATAATAATAATAATAATAATAATAATAATAATAATAATAATAATAATAATAATAATAATAATAATAATAATAATAATAATAATAATAATAATAATAATAATAATAATAATAATAATAATAATAATAATAATAATAATAATAATAATAATAATAATAATAATAATAATAATAATAATAATAATAATAATAATAATAATAATAATAATAATAATAATAATAATAATAATAATAATAATAATAATAATAATAATAATAATAATAATAATAATAATAATAATAATAATAATAATAATAATAATAATAATAATAATAATAATAATAATAATAATAATAATAATAATAATAATAATAATAATAATAATAATAATAATAATAATAATAATAATAATAATAATAATAATAATAATAATAATAATAATAATAATAATAATAATAATAATAATAATAATAATAATAATAATAATAATAATAATAATAATAATAATAATAATAATAATAATAATAATAATAATAATAATAATAATAATAATAATAATAATAATAATAATAATAAGTTATGCAGATCTCAGGAGAAGAACATGCGACAACATTTACTAAGATCCGGAGATAGTTTGATGAGGATAGCAGCCCAGGAAGATCGAGGATATACACCATTGAATCTACAACACCGTAATCTCGAGTTCGATATAAGCACAAGGCAGGAAGATCAAGCCACATGGATGGAACAAGCCTTACATGGTAAGTTTCCAAGAAGTCTAGAAGCTGACAACACTGATAAGATGACCTCACTAGCATGGCTCGGCGCCGGTTACCTCTACCCCGAGACCGAAGGATTCTTCATGGCCATCCAGGACAGAGTTATTAGAACTCGCAACTATGAAAAACATTGCCTTAGACTTGACGTAGAAGACAAGTGTCGGAAATGTGGAGCGGTGGGTGAATCTATAGAGCATATCATTGCAGGCTGTAAATCACTTGCGGATAACGCATACCTAGGACGTCACAATCAAGTGGCCAAAATAATTCACCAACAGCTGGCTCTTAATAACGGACTTCTTCAAACATGTGCGCCATATTACAAATACCAGCCTCAAGCAGTCTTGGAAACAGATAGAGCGGTACTGTATTGGGACAGGCCTATAACGACGGATAGGACAGTGGACTTTAACAGACCGGACATCGTCATCATTGACAAAGAGAAAAAGACTGGAACCATCATTGATATAGCTGTACCGCTATCTCATAATGTCAGCAGAACTGAGGCAGCAAAAGTCACAAAGTACGAAAACCTTGCAGTAGAGCTTAAAAACATCTGGCAGTTGTCTAAGATTTCCATAGTCCCACTGGTAATTTCGGCTGAAGGGATTACTTCGACGAATCTCCCTAAAAATCTTCAGGACATCGGATTATCCCAGAACATCACAGGATACGCGCAGAAGGCAGTTATACTTCAGACTTGCCATATAGTCCGCAAATTCCTGAACGGAGCCTGAGTGGGCGGAACTGAATTGTTTTTCCACCAGGTTACCCAGCCTAGTCATCAGGCTAAATGATTACCAGCGAAAGCTGAGTTAGCGTAGAAAATAATAATAATAATAATAATAATAATAATAATAATAATAATAATAATAATAATAATAATAATATCGTTTATTTCTTCAATTGGAAGGTAATACAGGGCACTACAATAATTGGAAAAAACGTCAGACGAATGAAGTAACGACAAGAAAAATTCACTAAGCTTATAACAGTCTTTTTAAAACAGCAGCTTTTTAAGTCTACTCTTAAAACATTGATATTAGGTGCCACTTTTATGCTATTATCTAGGACATTATAAAATCTGAAACAGTTAAAATAAAATCTTTTCTGGTAAGTAGCTGTGCGATGAGGTGGTGGCATCAATCTTAAGTGACCTATAGTATTATAATTATGATTAAGTCGGCAACCCTCAAACGTGTGCCTATCTCTATAAACATATGAGCAAACTTCAAGTATATACAGGGTTCCCCATTTAAAACGAAACAGGCTAAATATCTGGTTCCACGTTAATTAAAAAAAAAACGCTCGGACCCGTCGATTTTTATTTCGAGGGGGACATCTTTTGCGTATATTGTCAATCTTGTTACTTCAAGCCGCTAGTAGGGAGGGGGGGGGGGGGGAAATCTTAAATGGATACCCCTATTTTATATATTTTTTTGGGATTCTGCATAAAATTCTGAACATTTTTTAATAAAGGCATTATTAGTCTATACTAAACAGTTTCCGAGATATTGACTCTTGAAAAATGAGATTTTTGAACTTTGACAGCGTCTAGCTTTCTAACAATACGTCTTAGAGCCAAACGGCTTACATGTCCCTATCTTCGATTTTTATTATCCCTCCAATAGTGTCAACTTCCGGTTAAACCGGTTGTAAGAAATGTAGTACTTCCGGTTTAACCGGAAGTTGACACTTTTGGAAAGATAATAAACATCGAAGATAGGGACATGTAAGCCGTTTTACTCTAAGACGTACAGTTAGAAAGCTAGACGCTGTCAAAGTTTAAAAATCACATATTTCAAGAGTCAATATCTCGGAAACTGTTTAGTATAGATTAATAATGCTTTTATTAAAAAATGTTCAGAATTTTATGCAGAATCCAAAAAAATTATATAAAATAGGGGTATCCATTTAAGGTTTAGATCTCACCCCCCTCCCTCCTAGGGGCTTGAAGTAACAAAATTGACAATATATGCAAAAGATGTCCCCGTCGAAATAAAAATCGACGAGTCCGAGCGTTTTTTTTTTTAATTAACGTGGAACCAGATATTTAGCCTGTTTCGTTTTAAATGGGGAAACCTGTAATATGTCGAAAACTAAGAATTTTATTCTGCCTAAAAGCCAGTTTACAGGTTTCCCGACGTTGAAGCCCACACAATATTCTAATCGCAAACTTTTGAAGCAGAAAAACCCTGTTTATTTGACTGCTATTACCCCAGCACAATATACCGTATCTAAGGTGGCTATGAAAATTAGAAAAATATAGTGACATTAAAGGAGGCAAGCCACAATGCCCAGACAAAAAGTGTAGTCCATAGCAGGGGCTGCGCAATCTTGAGCATAAGTTGTCAACATGGAATCCCCATTTGAGCTTATAATCAATCCCCACCCCTAACATCTTCGTACTTTTCTGACACCCAAGTTCGTCCAGGGATCCCTCAAACAACTTAAAATCACTTTCGGTGTTTCGTCTTGCTAATGTAAAGCAAAGCGATACCGTTTTTTCTTTATTCAGTTTTAGAAAATTCTTATCAGCCCACAGCTGTACTTGACTGTAAACATTCTCACATGCATCTATCAGTATCGACCGATCGTCTGCAATTATTAGGATGTTAGTATCGTCTGCATAGCAGACATCTCTTACTTTTTCTGTGGTGATATAAGGACTTAGGTAAATCATTCGCATAGGCAATATAGAAAAAAGGTCCCAAGTTTGATCCTTGGGGAACACCCCGTGAAATCAGCTTAGTGGCTCCTTTAGCCTCATTAACTTTTACAAATTGGTACCGGTTATTCAAGTAAGATTTTATTAGATTAAGGGGAACACCCCTAACACCATAACGATGCAATTTCTCTAATAATAGAGCATGGTTAACACAATCAAAAGCCCGCGAAAAATCCACGAACAAACCTGACACAAACAAGCCCTGATCCAGGTTATCCACAATGGACTTGACATAAGAAGGGAGGGCTGTTTCGGTACTGAGATTTTTAGTGAATCCGTGCTGACACGGTGAAAGCAGATTGTCTAATCTATCAGTTGTTCAAGTATCGCAAGCTCGAAAACTTTAGAAATGCTAGATAAAAGACTAGTAGGTCTATAGTTAATGTAGTCATTAGAATCTCCCTTTTTGTAAACAGGTATTATACATCCTAACTTAAGTTTATCGGGTGATGATCTCTGTTAGCAGCAAATAATTAATATTAGAATCATGACTAATTATATTTTCATCAATTTATATTAAATATTTTAATCTATAATGATAAAATTGACTTCGATGTGTAATAATTTAATCATGTTTTTATTTATCCTGAATGCCAAAATTTGCGAGAGCCGACCGATTACACTGTTTCGCTGCCAGACTTTAAAAGGGACATTTTTATGCTCATTCCGGGTAGGGAAGAGTGGGCAGTTAATCAAGTAATAATGGAGACGGATTACTCGATCTTCACAGACGGTTTCAAAATAGACGTCGGGGTGGGAGCTGGTATCTTCTCCGAGAGCATGCAAATACAGAGATCTTATAGACTCCCTGACTATTACAGCTTTTTTTCAAGCAGAAATGCAGTAGATAAAACAGTCAATATCCTGCCGGATCATCTTGGCCTGAGAGAAGCTGCGTCTATAGCTATAGTCAGATCTGGTCTTAACGTGCGGGTTCAAAGGTCACTGATCATATGCGTCAAATCAGACAACACAGAGGCTATCAAAATGTTGTGAGATTATTTACAAATATACGGAAGAAATGAAAAATAGTTTCATTATTTTAGCTATCGCGAAGATAGCCACATATACCTAATATTATTAGTTTTGTAAAAATTATGTACAGGGGAGTTGAAAAAGTTGCAAAAAAATTATATAATCGTTAATTATATACCTACTGTACCCTTTAATTAAAAACGACAATAATAAACAGTGCAATTTATTTTAACAATTTTACTACTAAAACCTAAAAATACAATGGCATTTAGTCTGATAAAATATTTCGATAATGAAAGAAAAAGTGGAAATTCGCAAACCAATATGCAGGAAACCGTAATGAAAACACTGGGAATTAGTTTAAGGACTATGCAGAATAATGTGCATGAAAAAAAAGCATAATATAATACCCAAGAATACTAAAAAATGTAAACGAAAAACACCGTTTATAATTATAGCCTAAAAACTCTCATCGTCACTAATAAAATCTGAAAAGTCCTCGTCGTCTGAGTCGTCTTCGAATGGAGCAATTATCTTTGGCGCTACTTCGACATCTAGTACTTGGTCTCGATCCCACCAATCCCTTATTAATATTTCTGTATGTTCCACCGATTTCTTCCAGTACTCTTTTGTAATATGATCTAACGAATCTTGCCAAACTATTTGTACTTGGTCGGATTTAAGACCATCACCTACATGTTTTTCATAATAAGACTTTGCACCAGCCCATATTAATTCTATTGCGTTAAACTGGCAATGATATGGCGGCAGTCGTAGAACGTCATGATCATATTCACGCAGTATTTCATCTACCGCGTATATTTTGGATTCTTTAAGAGACTTTGCTATTGATAGGAGTTCCGATTTAAGCATATTTGGTAAAGGATTTTGGTTGTGTTTTTCCAGCCACTCATAAATATCACTTTTCCTCCAAGATGAAGTAGGCTGTTTATTTAAAATTCTTGAATGATATGATGCATTATCTAAAACAATTAAAGACGGAGCATCAATAATTGAACTTTTAACCATTTTTCAAACATTTCGCAATTTATATTATCATGATAGTCAGCACTTTTTGATGTTGAAGAAAAAATTAAACTTGCACCTGCAACATATCCTGTTGCAGAACCGGCATGCAAAATAATAAAACGCTTTTCCGTACCGCACCCCTTTTTCCTTTTAACACTTTTTACAGACTCATCTTGCCAAGATTTTGAACCACTTCCATTCGAAAATATCCACGTTTCGTCTAAAAATACCACTTTTCTAAATTTCGATTTGTAATTGTCCGTATATTTTTTTTAAAAACTGAACACGCTGACTCACTATCTGTGGCTGCTCACATAAAAATCTTCGGTTACAGTCTTTTTTATAGCGAAAACCTAAATTTTTTATTAATTTTGATAACGCTTCAAGTCCAATTTCCAAAACACCCCGAATTTTTAATGTTTTTTGTAAAACTGGAAGAGTTACATTGGTTTTTGATTTGTATAAATCGTAAATCACATTTCAAACTCCCATTTTAATATTTTCGCTTAAATCCTCAGTCTTTGGCTTTTTTCGTTTACACTTTTTAGTATTCTTGGGTATTATGTTATGTTTTGTTTCATGCACAATTTTCTGCACAGTCCTTAAACTAATTCCCAGTGCTTTGGCTACTGTTTCCTGAATATTGGTTGGCGAATTTCCACTTTTCTTTCATTTTCGAAATAGTTTATCAGAGTAAGTAACATTTTTTTTTATTGGGGATGCAAAAACCCAGAAAATTGTTTCAGTTTGTCACAAACTGTCAAAGTCACAAAACTGGCATATTTAAAATAAAACGTAGCTGGTGCTATTATAAGCTTTTTTAGAATCGCTAGAAAGTAAATATATATCCTTTTTTTTCATGTCAAAATGGAATAAGTCTGTCTCATTTATCTTACGTATTTTATTTAGAGGGTAAAATTAAACGCAAGTAAAGAAAACAAAAACTGAGAGTATGTCTTTCTTGAATCGTATGACCCGCACGATAAGACCAGATCCGACTATATCTAGACAGTCAAGCAGACATAAAGGCAATTTGTTCCAGCAGTATTAAATCAAAATTAGTAAGGCGCTATCGCAACAATTTCTGCACGCTTGGTGCTCAGCATCGAGTCACCTTGTGTTGGGTTCCTGCCCACAGCAATATCTATGGAAACGAGACTGTTCGGTGCACGGTGCATCACCACCCAGTATACAGGGTAATCAGGGTATAAAACTGACATAATAAGTACGATTTGGAATATTAGAATTTATAGTAGATATGCAAAAATAATATCTAATAACAGCAAAAATGCAACGTTTTAATAAATATAGAGGATATTTTTGACAAAAAATCGTCTTTTTTAAAATATAATTGATTTTTATCAAGTAAATATCTATGATTTAAAGTATACATCTTTATGCAAGAACAAATACCAATAAACGCAAGCATACATTCTTTAATTTACTAGACGTAACTTGTATTTACACAATTGTGTCGTTTCTGAGTTGTCACCATTGAAGCCTACAGACGTTATGTAAGTAAATATATGAAAATAACTATTCATCGAGTTTGTTCAATTCCCCTTTTAAAAAGTTTCGAACTTGAAATAGATTAATTCAGATTTTTGCATGCACAATGACGAGCCCTGGATTTCCGTGTTGTTATTGTGCAAGTAAGGGAAAAGTTTTCTAAGAGAACTAATTTTCAAGCTGCTCGAATTTGAAATGAAAGAAATCTAATTTCGGAGTCGTGTTTTTTATTTGGGATTTAAAAAAAAATTGAGGGATACCCTAACGTTTTAGGTATATCTAATAAGCAAGATGAGAAATAAAATAGTTTAAAACAGTTCTACTGTGAATTTTGCAATATTTATAGTAGATTATCAGCTGTTGACCAACGACAATTTTAGACAAACGATAAGTTAATTTTCCTTAAATGTAGAAATTCTAAAACATTTTGTCAAAGTACAGCAAGTTTTGCAGAAAATATGCGTAACTTAAAGGTGAACAAACAGTAATTTGCTAAAACTGCTGTATTTTCGCTTGAAATTTCAGTTCAAAAAATCCTTTTTAGAAAACTGTGGCCTGATTTACATGATGTCTCTGAGTCTGGACCTCTATGCATTCAAACAATAATTCAGTTAAAACAAAAATACAAAATGAAACTACTAACAATTTGGCAATTCTCCCACTTGTACCTAGCATTTTGCATATAAGATGGCTGCTATCAGTATTTCAATAACTGTTCTGGTTGTATTCAACTCCGAACAACGATGTTACCTGCGCAACAAATACGCGATTGCCGATCGTTACGAACCCACACCAACGTGTTATGGTTTATAGGTTTTACGTTCTAACGGATACAATTCGTTTTTGGGGACTCTGTTCTGCTTTCTTAGTCATAGAGAAAGCGCTTTACTGAGAACAAAATGCGTCGCATTGAGATGATACAATTTATTTCTGAACTAACTTGCTGTATTAAAATAGTTCATTATTCAACAAGACTGTGCTGCTAATGGAACTGATTACCAATAAAAACACTGTTCTAACAAATCTGGAATTGATATAGCACTAAAGCGGGTTTGATACACTAGCAATTTATTTAAAATGGGTTAATACAAATTAAGCTATCAATACAAACTATGTCTTAGCAAACCTGTTGTACCGTGCGAGCAAAAATTATTTACATCAAAGACGACCTTGCATCTAAGGACGTAATGCTTAGTCGTAGCGCTTAATACCTATTGGGTGTCAGTAACTACCTGAATTAACAATCAATCAGTTATTCCGTCATCTTTGACAGTCGTTACAAGTAATTTGATTCATCGCTAATTTTTCCAATTTCTTGAACAATTCACACAATGGGTTTTACGGAACAGCACAAATTATTCATGGTTGAAGCGTATTTTCAAAACGGGGTTAGAGTAAATTGTGAGTGGCAATATAATCCGGGTTTGTGCATAGACGATTTTCACGAACATTTTCCTAACGTTGCTTTTATTGCTGGGGATTTTTATCATTACCTGAAAAGAACCGTGGCTGTGTTTAGGGAAACAGGTTCTATATAACACAAAAAAGGAATAGGAAGACCATCTGTATAAGAACAGAGAAGAACTTGTTGCAAACGTTCGTGAAATAATGCAAAATACGCCAACAAATTGTATAAGACGCCTGTCCCAAGAAGTAGGAAGATCTTATGGAACATGCAGTATTATAGGACTATTCTTAAGAAGCAGCTACATTTATTTTCTTAAACAGTGCACGTATTCCAAGAAATACAAGCCGCCGATTTTGAAAGACGCAGGAATTACTCTCAATGGTTTACCCAAAATTTATTGGAAAGAAATGATTTATTAGACCTGACATTTTTTTCGGATGAAGCCTGGCTTCACCTCTCCGGTTATGTAAATCCTCAGAATACACGCATGTGGAGTAGTGAAAATCCCCATTTTTTTTAGAGTCCACATGCGCCCTCAAAAATTGGTGTCTGGTTAGCTGTTTCCCGAAGAAGAATGGCTCTATATTTTCATGACACAGTTACAGCCCAGCGGTATAGAGACAATATTTTGAATCCAGTTGTAGAGCAATTACTTGACGACGAACTACGTTTTGGATATTTTCAACAGGACGGTGCAACCGCCCATACAGCCGCCGAAACTATTAACTATTTACGCAATTTTTTCGACGACAGATTGATCAGTTTTCGATCAGACATTGAATTTCCACCTAGATCACTTTGTTTAACGGTTATGGATTACTTCGTTTTTCCTCTTTTAAAGAACACTATTTTTAAAACACCAGTTGCAAATTTGGATCAATTACAAGAAAGGATTATCCAAGAATGTGGTAACATTTCTCCAGAGGTCAACACTTTCGAAAATATGAAGAGGCGTGTGAATTTATGCTTGGAGCATGGCGGTGGCCAATTTAAGCAATTTATGTAATTATTTTTCTTTTTCTTTCTGTATATTCTTACTTTGTTAATTTTGTAAACAACAAAAATTAATTTGTATTTGTCTACTTATTTTATTACTCATTAGTTTGGCATATTATGTCATAATATGAATTTGACAAAATTGTAACCTAGATTTGGTTAGATATATCGTCCCCATATTATTGTGATCTAAACCAAGCTCTACGTTTTTTAATCCAAGCCCTCTTTAATGCAAATAATTTTTGCTCGCACGGTATTAGATCATTTTATATTTATTTTATTTTAGCTAGACTTTTTTGTAAATAATAAATAAACACCCTGACGTAAATCAAATTTTATATTCTTTTACTTCCTTTTTCAAACTGATTCTTCATAAGATTAACTTTAAGGACGCACTTGTTGGCAATTTTCCCAGAAATCAACAATTTTAACTTTATATAACAAGCTGAATATACAGCAGTCTTGCACCTGTGTCAAAAGAACGACATGGTAACATAATACTTTTGAGTCCTTCGTTACACTGAACTTATCCAGGAGAGAGTATCCTTGTAAGTCAATACTCTTTAATAGGTGTCTGGTTGCTTTTTAGAGGCGCACCTTCTTGAAGTTTTGGAAGAGGGGAAGCAGTATCGTTAACACAGGGGTGGAGGTGAATACTTTATATTGAAAAGACTTTTAAGAATATGCCTAACTTATTATTAGACAATGGGCACTGACACGCGACAAAAAAAAACGAAATAAGTCAGCATGACAAATTTGCACCACACAATGTTCAATTTCGATAAGAAACAAGTGTACATAGGAAGAAAAATTTTTTTTATATTAGTGCGGATATATTATCTTAACATAGTATAAAACAAAGTCGCTGTCGCCCGTCTATCCCTATTCATATGTACTGTAATGTTTAAAACTACGCAACGGATATTGAAGCGGTGTTTTTTTTTGGGGTCCGCGAACCCACGGATCACAAAGGGAAAATAAAACAAAAATAACTAAATAACTCACCTAATAATAAAACAATTAAATTATTTTTGTTTCACTTGGCAACGGTGCTCGTCTGCAATGACGGCAAGTAGGTACTTGTTGCGATGCCGCAAGAGGTTCAACTCTTTATCTGTGAACATTTGCGTAATCTGGTAATAAGTTTTCGTGAATATTTTCCGGTTCCAAATATTAATAATAACTGGATTATAGAAATCCATTTTCTACAGAAAACATTGAAAAAAATGTAGCTCTCACAGAAAAACAACAAGATCAGCTCGTCGACTTGTCATGTAGTATTTCCAAAAAGGATATTTTTAATGATAATAGTTTAATTCAGTTTTGGTTTAATACAAGTCCTGATTACAATGAGCTCGCCGAAAGGGCTATGATACATTTGATTCCTTTTTGCACAACGTATTTGTGTGAACAAGCTTTTTCTGTATATGTTCAGTTAAAATCGAAGCATATAAATCGGCTTAATGTTGGTTCCGATTTAAGGTTAAAAATATCGAAAATTAGACCAGATTTGGAAAAAATTATAAATTCAAAAACAATATTTCATTCTTCCCATTGAATTTTAAAATTAGTTACTTCAATATGCCTAATGTTTATTTTGTTTCATATTTTTAAAGTGTGTTTAAAATTTATTTTGTACCTACAACTAGCACTAGAATAGAGATAATCCTTTTGTTTTAAGTTTATTATTGTTTTTAAGGAAAATACGTTGTATTGATAAATAAAATGCTGTTTAAATAAGTTACAAAACGGTTGCTTTAGTACTTTTAAAGATTAACTGGCCATGGGGGTCAGCATGTTACTATAATCCGATTTCGGGGGTCCGGGATTTTGCGAAATTTGGGAACCACTGATCCAGACTATTTTGTTATTGTACTGAAATTAAATTAGTTAGCACCATACACCCGAAGAAGCTACAATGTAGCGAAACGCGTCGTGTAAAGAAAAAGTTTTTTCAATTAAAGTGGAAATTTGACAAAATAAATTGTCTTTCATTGAGTTTTTTCTATAAGTTTGATTGAAAAAACTTAAGGCTAAGAGACATTTTCATACTCTGATAATTCCCCTTAACAATTCTCCAATATAGGACCAGCATGAGAACTCATAAAGGATTTTCTTAAATTTTACATTTAATTCCCCATCATATTTATCAACACAAAACCGAAACTATTATACTGATGTAACTGCCAACTGGCATGGCATGCTGTACTGGAATCCCTTTAAATGTAGGTACAAATTTTAAGAACCACCCACTCTTGTTTATAATCTTTAAATTCGGACATTTTGGCAGGTAGGTTTAGTAATGCCCTACACGCCTCGGCTGTGTTTCCTACGATATTCGATCGTGAATAATTATCGTCATGAAAGGAAATTACTGGGAATAACCCCTTTATGCAAAGTTAGTAAATGGAAAGTAAAAATATTCCTATTGCATATGGATTTTGTTGTTTAGTGCTGTGACCAATGGTATAAAACAAGACATGTATTTTTTTGGATATTATAATTTGTTGTAAGTTGGCAGTAAGTAGTATTTTCGAGATTATAAACTAACGAAACTATTGAGACTTGATCTTATTAACCCACTGGGTATACTAACATGATTAAAACAATGGTTTATTTAAATATATCTTTTTGTATACATACTCAAAAAAAAAATAATTAGATTTTAAATCAAAATTAACTCGGTACTAATAAAATCCAGGTCCACATCAGATTGATTTAAAAATTGATTACATCAAAGAGTCATTAAGCCGTTTTATTTAAAAGTGATTAATGTAAGAATCATTGCTGATTATACACTCCCGTGCAGAGAAAACGGGCACTCCAAAATTTTGATTAGGTTTTATCCTTGATAACTTTTTTATTTTTCATCCGATTTTAGTGATTTTTTGATAGAATTGCAGATACAATTGTCAGCTTTAACGTGCATTTTACTAATCTTAAGTAACTGTGGTTTTTTCACATATTATACAAGAATAATCGAAATGCTGTTTTTTTCTCTAATTTCAAAACGCCCTGTGGCATAATTAAGTAACAAAATTGTTTTAAATTACCAATTTTAATGTAGACTCATCTATTCTTTACATTTTATTTTTTAGTTTATGTCAATACATGCATTCAGTCTCCCACAATTTAAATTTACCTAAATAAAATAATTTAAATTTTTACATAATTTCTTTATTGTTAAAACGAAAACAAACTTAACAACTACAAATTTATTAAGTATGGTTCAATACTTTGTATTGCCTCCTCTAGCGCTAATTACTGCCTGTACACGTCGGTTCATACCATCAATAAGCCCGCGAATATCGTCTTGCAGAATACTCCACCCTTCCTCCTCAAGTGCCGCACGAAGCTCGTTTAATGTCGTTGGTACCACTAATCGACTTCTAACGCATCTTCCAAGCATGTCCCACACATGCTCTATAGGGTTTAAATCTGTAGAACATGCTGGCCAGTTCATTTTCTCAATCTCAACTTCTACCAAATATTGAGTGACGCACATTGCGGAATGTGGTCGGGCATTATCTTGCATCAAGATAAAATCATCGCCGATAAATGGAGCAAAACGAACTACATGATTCTCGATAACCTCCTTAATATCAATAAATACTAATTCAGTACAGGCCTCCTGTGATATTCCTGCCCAAATCATCACTGAACCTGCTCCATAAACAAGCCTGGGGCTGAACGAACATTCAGCAAATCTTTCGTTCATTCTTCTCCACACTCGCTCTCGTCCATCTGGTGAGTTTAGGCAAAATCTAGACTCATCGGTAAAAAGTACACTGTTCCATTGTGTCAAATTCCAATTTACATGTTCACAAGCAAATTGTAATCTTGCTACTCTATGACGTGGGAGTAATCTACGGCCTGTTGCTGGTCGGCAAGAACTCAAACCTACATCATTTAATCTTCGACGAACGGTCCAAGAACTGATACTTTTAGCTCGAACTTCTCTAAGATGATTTTTCGCCTGTACTGAAGTCAATCAGCAATTTCGAAGGTCATCAACTGCTGTAGTCTTGCCTTGCGTACCACTACCTGCCCTTTGTGAATTGCTGCCTGTATCCCTAAAGCGTGTAACTACTCTTTACTCTTTCGATGGTAGAGCGGCTGGTATTAAGTACTCTGGCCACATACCCATAATTTCGCCAGTCCTCCACTGAAGCTACAGCTTTTGCACAATTTCCAGCACTTAAGACCATTGCCAATACACAAATTTACTGGCCAACTGACAATAAAGTGTCAAACAACAAAGGACATAGCCACCTTGTAAAAAAAATTCTGAATTTATATAGGAATAGAAATGATGTAAAAATTTAAATTATTTTATTCTAGTATTTTATTCTAGTCAATGATTTTTCTTAAAAAAATAGAAGCAATTGCTATCGTTTGCTTAAAATGTGATGAATAAATTAAGGAATTGCTTTTTCTAGTGTAGCGATTGCTTTAAACGTTTTAAGGTAGGTTGACCCCTGCATCATTTGCTTGGTAGCAGTCAACTTTAGTTCTCCGCGGCATACACGCTTTTAATTTGTTTGTCAATTATGGCTGAATATATGAACGCCCGTAAAAGAAAAATCTACAGTGTACGTAAAAATTGCAGATATGATGATTTCAGAAAGTTATATCGATTTGACTGCAAAATGTTGAGTGGTTGGCAAATTATTTTTTGACTAATACTGGTAAAAGGCGTGGGGGTGCACTGTCGCCTTTAAATAAGATTAAATTCTTTCTGGGGAAATTGTGTCGGATCCGGGCTTTCAAAATTCTGTAGGTCTAGAACTCGGTGTTCACCAAACTACTGTCTGTAAGACATACACTTCTGTAATAGATGCAGTTTTGGAGAAAGCCAATATTTTTATTAAATTTCCTACAAGTGCTGAAGCTGTTGTGGAAGCTAAGCGGTTGTGGTCAGAGAGATTTATTTATGTTCCTTCAATTTGTGAACGAATATCAATTGCTTGTCTTTAATTTCACCTCCTTAATTTTGCCATATCACAAATATAAGTTTCCTATTATTTTTCATAAAAACGTAACCGATTCCTAAATAAATAGACCAACGTTGTTGTATTTACGTCAACTCTTTTGCAAATTAGGAACCAAACTGAACATGAAAGCTGTAATCTGAACAAGTGGATAAGCCACGTCTGAACTTGTGTTGAATAAGCACTTGCTACAGAGGTGTAAGAAAAACAGCAATTGCTTCAAAATTTGATTTATATCCAGATCTAGCAATTGCTTTTACTTATAGCCTTTGCTAGTCAAGCAATCGCTTTTACTAAAAAGTAATTGCTTCAAGTAATTGCTTAATTTTTTATTCATTAGGCTCATCATTCGGAGATATTTTAAGACGTCCCCAAAGGGTTTGTTCTATACTTTTATATAGGCTGAATTAACTTAAACTATAACGCTGACTGTCGAATTTGAAGGAGCACATCTGCATAGCACTTTAAATAGCTTATCTCTAAAATGTCTGATTAGGGTGTCAGTTTGAATGAACGCTAGGAAGAGAACAACATGATAAGAAATAAAACCGTTTTTATTTTGTTGTAAGATATTATGTTGCTGGTGGGTTGTGTAAAGAGGAGGCTTTATCTTATAGATTTTTTTGTGTCAAAATCCTTTAATAAAAAAAAATTGGTGAATGGGCAGTTTTAATAATACTGGAAGTCAAATACAAACATACAGACACATTTAGGATGAAGATCCGGACGGTTTTCTGCAGCAGCAGTATTGTAAAGCTCACCATTAGTGTTTTTACCACCACCCAATTCCTTATCTTACACAAAAACAAAGCCAAATGACTGACTGCAACCTGTTGACGTGTTACGCATGCGTCAAATCCCTCAAATCAAATATGATTTAGAAGTTTGGCCTATTTTACACAATTGATCCGTATAGATTTAAGGTCATCCAATATGATTATTTTGTGTAAATAACAGTATAAATCATGCAACTTTAAATTGATGATTATTTAGAATTAAATCAGACATCCCTTCCTGTTAAGCATTTAATTTTTTTACTGTGTACGCTTTGTGCCAATTTTTTTTTTGCGCAAGCGTGGTTACGAACTGGTTGGAAATTGCGTGCTCTGCGAACACGCTCCCAAGCTCCAAACGGATTAGAAACCGTTTTTTCTGTGAGGATAACTGACAGATGACAGAAATCTAACCTAATAAAAAAAGTCCAAGTGGGGTTGAAAGTATGGGAAAGAAAGAAAAACTAAATGTCTTCCTCCACAAAATTTAATAGAGTACAATTCTTCAAGGGTCTCTGCATGTTTCGAACGTAGAAACGTTCATCATCAGGAGACAGAAAATATATTTGGTGCTGGTGGTTTTAGCAGAAGAAAAAGTGGTGTAGAACCTTAATGGAGCTTGTATGGAATTAAAACTTGAAGTGTAGAAGAGACATAATATGAAAGAAATTGATAAAAATTAAAATATACCGAGTATGTGAGTCTGTAAAGGAGGTCTAAACTAAACAAATAAATTGGGTAAGAAGAAAACACCTTTCTAAAAAGAAGGTGTCGAAGATTATTTAAAATTTTTTTTAAAAACCCTCTTATCTGTATTAGACCAGTGCTAAAGCCTTTGAAAATGGTAAAAAGTGAAAAAAAATAATAGTAGGATGAAACCCATTGGAAAAGGAGAGAATAGAACAAAAATTAAAGGAAAAATAAATTACGGGCGATCCGAGGTCGGGAAGGGGGGGGGAGGGGGGGGGGGGTTTAAGGGTAGAAAACGATTTATCTCGATTTCCGGTAAAACTACAAGTCCTATGGAAAAACGTTAAATTGCAAACTCGTGGGTAATAGAAAGATCTACAACTTTTGTTTTTACCATTTTCACATAACCTCAAAATGTATATGAAAAATTCAAATAACCAAGTTTTTGGTTTTTTATTTTTATCTTTTACAAAAAATTTTTCTTCGAAATTTGGTGAAAACTTACCTTTTTATGTCCTAAACACACTGTAATTTTTTTGATTTAAAATATTTATTTTTTAACCTTATTTTGACTTAATATCGAAAAAACACCCTAATTTTCAATCGAAAATTCTCACGTCAAAATATCTGCTTTTTTAGAAAAGTCGGTGGTCTTTTTGTTCGTTGAAATCTCTACTTTCTGATGGTGTTAAAAAATATATACATTACTATGGTAAATGTTCTCAAAAAAATGCAAAGAAACGAAAAAAACTCGAATCGGAATTTTTTTTTTTAGATCAATATGTACAATTTTGAGCTATTTATTAAAATTTATACTTTAATTACTCGAAAAACGTAAGATTCCATGTTACATTAATAAAAAAAGAGTATAAATCTTAATAAATAGCTCAAAATTGTACATATTGATCTAAAAAAAAAATTTCTGATTCGAGTTTTTTTCATTTCTTTGCATTTTTTGAGAACATTTACCGTATTAATGTATATATTTTTTAACACCATCAGAAAGTAGAGATTTCAACGAACAAAAAGCCCTCCGACTTTTTTAAAAAAGCATATATTTTGACGTGAGAATTTTCGATTGAAAATTAGGGTGTTTTTTCGATATTAAGTCAAAATAAGGTAAAAAAATAAATATTTTAAATCAAAAAACTTACAGTGTGTTTAGGACATAAAAAGGTAAGTTTTCACCAAATCTCGTGGATAAAAAAAATTTGTTGTAAAAGATAAAAATAAAAAACCAAAAACTTGGTTATTTGAATTTTTCACATTAATTTTGAGGTTATGTGAAAACAGTGCGAATGCAAAAGTTGTAAATCTTTTTATTACCTACAACTTTGCCATTTAACGTTTTTCCATAAGACTTGAAGTTTTGCCGGAAATCGAGATAAATCGTTTTCTACCCTTAAAAAACCCCCCCTCCCCCCTTCCCGACCTCGGATCGCCCGTAATTTATTTTTCCTTTCATTTTTGTTCTATTCTCTTCCTTTTCCAATGGGTTTCATCCTACTATTATTTTTTTTAATTTCAAAAATTATCGACCCTGGTCCTATATGTCTTACAGACATACACCTAAAGATGTTTTATAAAAAGTAAAAAAAAAAAATTAAATAATCCTCGACACCTTCTTTTTAGAAAGGTTTTTTCTTCTTCCCCAGTTTATTTGGTTAGTTTAGACCCCCTTTACTGATTTCTCACATACTCAGTACCTATGTTATAATTTTCATCAATTTCCTTCATATTATGTCTCTTCTAAACTTCAAGTTTTAATTCCATACAAGCTCCATTAAGGTTCTACACCACTTTCTCTTCTGCTAAAACCACCAGCACTAAATATATTTTCTGTCTCCTGATCATGTAGAAACCCTTAAAGATTTGTACTCTATTAAATTTTGTGGAGGAAGACATTTAGTTTTTCTTTCTTTCCCATAATAAATAAATATTAAATTGTTTGTAACGATTAAAAAAACGCATTTGTTGTATGAAAAACAATACAATCAGAAAAACGCAAGTTGGAAAAGGTACGTTTAACTTTTATTCTTAAATGACATTATTAATAATTGTGAATTTCGAGTTTTTTACTCAAATGTGGAATCGACGGTTAGTTCCCAATACCAAAAATCAGAATCCACAAAACAACACACAGGCGCTGAATTCAAATAATGTTACAGTTCTGCATTTGCTTGGACAAGAGCAAACCCACTTATTTTGCTATACCTTTATAAAACAAATTCTGTCTTTTTTTCAAGTTTTCAACAGCATTTTGTCTTTCTAAACATCATGACATGACAGTTTTAACAATGCAAACTGCGCAAGTCTCCACAGAAATGTGACTAATCAGTGGATTATTCTGACAGTTTCAAACCGATCCACAACCGACCCAACAATGCTTCTGCGAACGCCGGATTTTCTGGCAGCGGTTTGGGATTTATCGTGTGCGAATATTTTTACACACATGCGCATGCGTCGCCAGTTTGCTGACGGTTACTGCCCGCTGCACGAACGAAGCTTATATTACAATTTTATCTTGGCATTTTCTACGATATCAAGGAGATCTTGCTTTTAATAGCATATTAACGTACACGTTTTATAACGCATCATTTTATAGCACGCGTCCATGTTAAAAAACGAGCCGCTTGCGGTGACTTTTATAACGGAAGAAGTGCTTAAAACTGCTTTATATAACACGTACGTTAAACTATTTTTTCTAATTTGTAGTTTTTTCGATAAAAAAACACACATTTAAAAAGAAAATAAATCCTTCAAATTTTGTAAATTTTTATGTCTAAATTTTTTGTTGATAATACTATTTTTATTATAGTAGCCTCTGGACAACAAAAATTATTTTGCGAACTGTAATTTTTTGATTTATTGACCCATTTTCACCACGAGATTCTAAAGTTATTTTAGCGATATGAGATTTGAAATTGGACGGAATACGTTGTGTGATCCTTGTACAGTCGGTAAATACACAGAGCGTTCGGAAATTCGGGCGATTTTACTACTTTTTTTCGAATTTCAAAAGACGTGATTTTACGTCACGGCATTGCAATTTAGTATAGGGAAGATGGAAAATTCAAATAAAGTTGAAGTTAAAATCGACATTGGAAGGTTAGTAGATTGAATTTTGGATATGATTTGGCAGAAAATGATAGCTTAAAGCATCTACAAAAGATTGATTTATAGATTTATGCAACCAACATACATGATTGTTATCCACACAGAATAAAAAAGTAAGTTATCAAGCTATTTTTCCTCTGCGAAAATGGGTTTTCTCGTAAATCACAAAGGCCGCGCAAGTCAATGAAATAAAACATTTAAATATTACCAACATCAAATAAAGAAAAAATGCGCATCGAAATAGCTTCATTACGATACGCGAATGCGTATCGTAATAGATTTGTTATGATACAAAACTCGAAATAGTATATTAAAGTACACGTTTCATAAGAAGTGGTTTTAGCGCACGCGTCTATTTTAAAAAACGAGCCACAAAGTGGCGAGTTTTTTTATTGGCACGTGCGCTAAAACGCCTTATGAAACATGTGCTTTATACATTTTTTTATTTCACCTTTTGTAATCAAGAAAAATACATTTTAAAAAGAAAACAAATCCTTCAAATTTTGTAAATTTTTATGTCTAAATTTTATGTTGGTAATACTATTTTTTATCATAGTAGCCTCTGGACAACAAAAATTATTTTGCGAACTGTAATTTTTTGATTTATTGACCCATTTTTACCACGAGATTCTAAAGTTATTTTAGCGATATGGGATTTGAAATTAGACGGAATACGTTGTGTGATCCTTGTACATTCGGTACATATACAGAGCGTTCGGAAATTCGGGAGATTTTGCTACTTTTTTTCGAATTTCAAAAGACGTGATTTTACGTCACGGCATTGCACTTTAGTATAGGGAAGATGGAAAATTCAAATAAAGTTGAAGTTAAAATCGACATTGGAAGGTTAGTAGATTGAATTTTGGATAGGATTTGGCAGAAAATTATAGCTTGAAGCATCTACAAAAGATTGATTTAAAGATTTATGCAACCAACATACATGACTGTTATCCACACAGAATAAAAAGTATGTTATCAAGCTATTTTTCCTCTGCGAAAAATGGGTTTTCTCGTAAATCACAAAGGCCGCGCAAGTCAATGACATAAAACAGTTAAATGTTACCAACATCAAATAAAGAAAAAACGCGTATCGAAATAGCTTCATTACGATACGCAAATGCGTATCGTAATAGATTTGTTATGATACAAAATTAGAAAAATATTTTTATCTGCAGTAACCATTTCGTGTTGTAATAATAAACTTGCTTCATGCAGTCTTTTTATATTATTGATTAGGAATATTCCATTCCTGCATAAACTTCCTAGTTTTAAATTTACAATTTTAATTCATCGGCTTAAAAAGACACAAGAACTTAAAATCTAAGTAAATCAATTAAAAATTAAATACGTTATAGATCATTTTCAAGAAGTCATAATATTCTCATTCAGCACGTGAGCGCAAACTATATTTTTAAAGATTTAAAAAAGGTCTAATGATAAAAAAAAAAACTGGCTTGCATGTCGTAGATCTATGCAAATAAAAATAGCGACCGAACTTTTATGTTACGTTCGTGCTGTCAATGGTCAGGTTAAAAGAGAAAAAAGGCAATTCTAAAAGGACATTTAAAATTCAATATACATTTTTAGTGCGTTGAAAGGAAATAAAAATTGTTATTATGATTTAAAACTGGGGCCGAAAAAAAAAGCTAATTACCTACTGAATTTTACTGCTAATAGGTAATGGAGACTGCTAATTAGTAGGGGAGAGTAAAACAAAACGATATTGTTCCACAAAAATCTTAGGGGTTTTTGTCCTGTAGGTATTTGACAAATATGGTCTATTTGGAAACCTAAAGAATAAGACAGACTCCTTTCCCGTCCCTCATACGGTTCCTTGATGCAACTCAATAAAATAAAGTTATTAATAAAATATTTCTATTAGCCAGATAATAGTCAGTTCAGGGATCAGTTACAGTCTCGAGATAACACCGGTGCATTGGTTTATAATATAATATAGAAGTTCAGTGAGCCGAAAGTTAATACCTTATGATACAGAATTGAGAATTAATATGGCTTTAGAACTGTCCAACATCAACACTAGATGGCGCTTAGCGCTACCTTCTTCTGACAAGGGCCCCACGCAGGTACTGGTTTCAAGTTAAACTTTGATCGAGCCTAGATATGGCAAAACGTGTCTAAAGATGGATCTAACGAAAGTAAAGAAAAACTATTGTTTTGACTAATATAGCGACGTTAAAACCCTTTTTTCTGAGATGCATTGTTTGAGTTCGAGAGTTGCAGCCTGTATATATCATTGCGACCAACAACTACTGTTCTTGACTTCTCCGTCTAAATAAATGTCTATACATATATTTTGTAATTTCTCCCCAACACTTCTCAATAGGATTGAGGTCTGGGCTCGTTAAAGTACGTTGTTTGCTCGGATGAATTATTGAACAATTCTTGCCCTGTGGATTGGGCATTGTCGTGCTGGACGATGTAATCCTCTCCATATACCACTCCAACGGCTGAAATCATAACTGGGAACGAGAATATCTCGCTGTCAGTCTTCCCTGGACAATTTTCAAAACTCCTGGGCTTCAGGGCTTCTAACACTAATCCAGCCCGAATGTTTCATATTCAAAAAAATAGAGGCATGTTAAGCAACTTAATTTTAGTTTCTATAATTAATAACTGCTTTCAAATGTAGAGTGGTACGTTAAAGAAATACAAATTTGTCTTGAATCCCAATTTTAACAGATCTCCCTAAGTTTAAGACATTCTGTAAACTTTAAAATCGGGATATTCTATAATTTTCAAACAAGGTTGCTCTACCTTAAGCACAAACTATTTTTTTCTATTATAAGAGGTAAATCACAATAATTCGAGATGGATTTTCTCGTGTCAGCAATGAGTTTAGTAAGTCGCTCAATTTTACACCCCAAAGTAAAGGTACCGCCTTTGTTGACCTTGTCCAGGCAACTCTGATGCCATATCGGGTCGCACAAAGATTCGAAACAATAATTAACTGACCAACGTAACTGTGGCATGATGATATTGGCATCAGAAATAATTTTATATGAATACAGTGGCCCGGTAACCTTAACGTTTGATTTACTCATCGCCTTCTCAATTTTAAAGACATTTGTGAGACAACATATACCGTGCGAGTAAAAATTATTTGCTTCAAAGAGGGCTTGGATTAAAAAACGTAGCCTGGCCTGGTTTAGATCACAATGATATGGGGACGATATATCTAACCAAATCTAGGTTACAATTTTGTCAAATTCATATTATGACATGATATGCCAAACTAATGAGTAATAAAATAAGTCGACAAATACAAATTTATTTTTGTTGTTTACAAAATTAACAAAGTAAGAATATACATAAAGAAAAAAAAAATAATTACATAAATTGCTGAAATTGGCCACTGCCATGCTCCAAGCATAAATTCACACGTCTCTTCATATTTTCGAAAGTGTTGACCAGCATCTCTGGAGAAATGTTACCACATTCTTGGATAATCCTTTCTTGTAATTGTTCTAAATTTGTAGCTGGTGTTTTAAAAATAGTGTTCTTTAAATGAGGAAAAACGAAGTAATCCATAACCGTTAAACAAGGTGATCTAGGTGGGAATTCAAGGTCTGACCGAAAACTGATCAATCTGTCGTCGAAAAAATTGCGTAAGTAGTTAATAGTTTCGGTGGCTGTTTGGCGGTTGCACCGTCCTGTGGAAAATATCCAAAACGTAGTTTGTCGTCAAGTAATTGCTCCACAAATGGATTCAAAATATTGTCTCTATACCGCTGTGCTGTAACTGTATCATGGAAACAAATAGGACCAACAATTCTTCTTTGGGAAACAGCTAACCAGACACCAATTTTTTGAGGGTGCAATGTGGACTCTACAAAAATGAAGATTTTCACTACTCCACATGCGTATATTCTAAGAATGTACATAACCAGAGAGGTGGAACCAGGCTTCATCCGAAAAAAGTGTCATGTCTAATAAATCATTTATTTCCAATAAATTTTGGGTAAACCATTGAGAGTAATTCCTGCGTCTTTCAAAATCTGCGGCTTGTATTTCTTGGAATACTTGCACTTTATTAGGAAATAAATTTAGCTGCTTCTTAAGAATAGTCCTGCATGTTCCATAAAATATTCCCACTTCTTGGGACATTCGTCTTATACAATTTGTTGGCGTATTTTGCATTATTTCACGAACGTTTGCAACAAGTTCTTCTGTTCTTACAGATGGTCTTCCTGCTCCTTTTTTGTGTTGTATAGAACCTGTTTTCCTAAACACAGCCACGGTTCTTTTCAGGCAATGATAAAAATCCCCAGCAATAAAAGCAACGTTAGGAAAATGTTCGTGAAAATCTTCCATGCACAAACCCGGATTGTATTGCCACTCACAATTTACTTTAACCCCGTTTCGAAAATACGCTTTAACCATGAATGTTTTGTGCTGTTCCATAAAGCCCATGCATTCTGTGAATTGTTCAAGAAATTGGAAAAATTAGCGATGAATCAAATTACTTGTAACGACTGTCAAAGATGACGGAATAGCTGATTGATTGTTAATTCAGGTAGTTACTGACACCCAACAGGTATTAAGCTCTACGGATAAGCATGACGTCCTTAGATGCAAGGCCCTCTTTGCTGCAAATAATTTTTGCTCGCAGGGTATCTTTGCTCCACGAGTTAAACGTCAAAATTTCACTGTATTTTTTTTAATGAACTTTAATGTTCTGTTTCACTTACTCCTCCTTATATCCCGGAAGATCTTGAATTTACTAATCTGAGTCTTCGATTGTAATTATCTTGTCTGCCAATGTCATTTATATCATAGTAAAAGTTGCCTGGTTACCTTTTTATTGTTTAAAATTTTTGCACCGATTTTAGTGTAGATAATAAATTTTAACCCCACTGTGCACTAAAATTTCAAATTGAAAAATAAGCTTGTCAAATAAAGGCATTAAATAGGAAACTATACGAGATAGTGAAATATGTTTATGTGGGTTTATGTAAAAGCCAAATTATTTCCTAATTTGCACATTTTACTTAAAAGTTAACAAGTGAAATGTGGTAACACCGAAAATGTATGTGCACGCTTTAACTTGTGGTCGGCTAAATAGTCCTTAATGTGCTTCTGCAATTATGTAGTCGGAAATTAGATTTCAGCGAGGTTAGCAAGAAAATATCTGTGTCTGTATGCTAAAACGTGCACAAGCAAGAAATAAATGGATTGCATATTTTAAAACTTACTTGTATAATTACTTTCTAGATTATTCAAATCAATACATAAATAAAAACCCGCTTAAAAATATAGTAGCTTAAATATCACAATGATTTAAATAACTGAAGCCTTCAAAAGTATCGTGATATGTTTAATGAAAAATAGCCAAATGGCCCGCCTATTAGCCAATCGCCAGTGTCTAGGGTAGCAATTAAGTGCAGAACTTTCGGTACTGTTAAAGATAGCGTTAAAAGTGGCCGTCCTGGTATATCTGGGAGGAAAAAATAAACTTAGCATTAGGTATCACTACAGGAAGATTCTCATACCGTGCGAGCAAAAATTATTTGCATCAAAGAGGGCTTTGCATCTAAGGACGTAATACTTAGCCGTAGAGCTTAATACCTGTTGGGTGTCAGTAACTACCTGAATTAACAATCAATCAGTTATTCCGTCATCTTTGACAGTCGTTACAAGTAATTTGATTCATCGCTAATTTTTCCAATTTCTTGAACAAATACACAATGGGCTTTACGGAACAGAACAAAACATTCATGGTTAAAGCGTATTTTCGAAACGGGGTTAGAGTAAATGGTGAGTGGCAATACAATCTGGGTTTGTGCATGGACGATTTTCACGAACATTTTTCTAGCGTTGCCTTATAAAGTGCAAGTGTTTCAAGAAATACAAGCCGCACATTTTGAAAGACGCAGGAATTACTCTCAATGGTTTACCCAAAATTTATTGGAAAGAAATGATTTATTAGACCTGTCATTTTTTTCGGATGAAGCCTGGTTCCACCTCTTCGGTTATGTGAATTCTCAGAATACACGCATGTGGAGTAGTGAAAATCCCCATTTTTTTGTAAAGTCCACACAGTGGCGGATTCAGAAAAAATTGACAGGGGGGGCACTTACTTGTTATCTTGGGGTGCACGAAAAGCCCGTTGCGGACGAAACGCGCCGCAGGCGAAATTTTTTTAAGACCACGCCCAAATTTGGTCAATAATTTTTAGTAAATATTTTAAAAATGTATGATTACCTACTTATTTTATTGAAAATGAAATAAGATAAAAAAAAATAAAAAAAGGCCAATTTATTTTTCATTAGCGGGTACATTGTTTAAAAGTAAAGTTCAATCTTCTGGTTTTATTTCCAGCAAACTTATCAATAACAATAAAGTCCCTAGATCTACACTTTGTGATCTGTGTCAAGTTAATTTCGGGTTTAGGTCTTCCCTCAATTTTAATTTCAATTTTTTGCTCAATACTTAATGACCTAAAATTGTTTCTCAAATATTCCACATTCATAGCCATTTTGGCATGTTTATTTTTATTAAAATAAGTCCTTACTACCCCAAAATAATACACCTTCTTTGTAAACAAAATCACAGATTACAGTTTTCTGTAACAAAACACAAATTCTAAAATCCTAAAATGTATGCTTTTTATCTAACGTGCTTTTACGCCATCTTTTCGCTAATTATCAAACCACGTTGAAAACCTAATTTTTAATATCCATTTCTAAATGCTGTAAAGTTTTGGCATCAAAAAAATATTTGGTTGTTACAGTACAATGCTTTGTCACTGTGTTTGAAATTTTGGGTGTTGCGCTTAGGTTGGTTCGTGCGAAATTATTATGACAGGGGGGGCACGTGCCCCTGTGCCCCCCTCTAAATCCGCCACTGAGTCCACATGCATTCCAGAAATGCTGGTCAACACTTTCGAAAATATGAAGAGACGTGTGAATTTATGCGTGGAGCATGGCGGTGGCCAATTTCAGCAATTTATGTAATTATTTTTCTTTTTCTTTCTGTATACTCTTACTTTGTTAATTTTGTATACAACAAAAATAAATTTGTATTTGTCTACTTATTTTATTACTCATTAGTTTGGCATATCATGTCATAATATGAATTTGACAAAATTTTAACCTAGATTTGGTTAGATATATCGTCCCTTCGTCCCCATATTATTGTGATCTAAACCAAGTCCTACGTTTTTTATTCCAAGCCCTCTTTGATGCAAATAATTTTTACTCGCACGGTAGCTCAAGCACACACCTTGGATGTGACTGCGATGCTTCCCAAACCACCGTATCTATTCTTTTTTAACTTATTTGCAGTTTTTCAATGTTCACAAATAAAATATTCTGGTTCGTTTCAGTATCACCATTAATTTTCGATATGGTTTTAGTCAGTCAGAGTCAACCCATTTCCCAGTATTTTTATACCTACCCATTATAATTATATTCGAAAATCCCTTTGAAAAACCGTATATTCCTGTTTCCTTAATTATACCTAAGCGCTGTCCTCTTTTGCGATACAAAATTAAATACCTGAATTCTAATACCGAAAAGTAATTGGCTGTGACATTTCAATGGCGATAATTTCGCACCCTTTACAAATACCCGGCAGATAAAGCAATTTCAAATGTTAATTGGCCGATTCCAAAGTTTCTTTGCCGTTGAAATATCCACTTTTCAAATGTCAACAAAGAACTGCGGAACAGAGAACTGAAAAGAGTTTTAACTTGAATTGTTGCCAAAGTTAGTGGGAGCGAAGATAAGCCAGGGGATTTGTAAAGTGACATGTAAGGTATGGGCCTATAGTGTCTAAAAAGTTTTATTTTTATACAAATCAGTTAAGGGAAAATTTTGTTGAAGGTGACTCCTGCTGAATCTGATAGATTGGTCTGTTCACCTTTAGTGTGACCGGTAAAATGTAAAAGAAAGTAAGAAACGCAAATTTTATTTACTTATTTATTGGTGTTAAGTATATAAGATGGTACTGTATATATAATGTAATATATTATCATGAATTTACCGTTTAATCGCAATATTATACTGCAGACCTTTGCAAAATATACGCCCTTGGAAGTGTCAAAACACGGTATTTTTAAAGATATTATGACGACAATCTGCTCTAAGGTAAATTTCAATCGACTCTAAAATCCAAAAATTATGGAGGTAAAATATGAGGTGAGTGTCTGCAAATGAAAGTGCATAAGACAAGGCTGAATTAAAAAGTCCATGATATGATATTAAGATTGTTTTTCTGAGACTACATGGTAAAGATTTCTTAATAGTTTGAATCTTGAAAAAGTTTTTTGACAGGAAGTTCACATGATTATTCAAATCCCTATTGAGATATACTTTGAGAAATCTGACAGGTTTGAAGGTATATTGTTAGGAGTTGTTTATTGTCACTATGGAGGACTTGAGGTAGGAGGCCGATCGCAATGCATTGGATTCGGTCCCAAATTAGCATCGGTAATTCAGCTTTACGAGTCGCTGTAAGATGGCGCGCGTGTTCGAAGTGGGCTATCAAATAATGGTTTCTTATGGACGCAATAACTATTTTTATTTAAATTAGTTCTTTAAGGAACAAATAAGGACTTTTATATGAATTTACACTTACTTTGTTATACTTATTAGTAAACTCGGCCTGTATAAAGTTCCAACGATGCTTGGTTTTTAAAATACAGGGTATTAAACATTCTAGCTAAACCTTTGGAGCTAGAAAGAGACTTATTTGGCTGCGTGTTCTCTCTGAAAAAGATCCTGTCTTACACCCCGACACAAAGCAAACTCTACTTTTATAAATTGTACCATTATTCATTATAAATATGGAAATTAATTACAATACAACGTTATTTGTCTTGTCTTGCCTTCAAACATTATTTGTTATTTCGAAAAATAAAATGTCAATTGTCAAAAGTAAAAGCACAGAAAAATAAAGGGTTTAAGTAAAAGCTAAAAACTATGGAGGATCTAGGTTTTCCACATTAAAAACGAAGAAGAAGAAGACAACATCAGCCCACTTCGGACGCGAGAGCCATCTATCGGCCAGTAGCGAACTAACCAAAAAACCGGGACAGAATTTGAAAATGCTGCCATTGTCGATCGGCCTCCTACCCTATAGTTCTCCATAATTGTCACTAACGCTAAATGGAATAACAATCCCGGTAAAGTAGGAGGTCAAGTAAGGAATAAATTGGATGTAACTGTAAAAAAAGAATGAAGGACTTAAATACTGAGCTGCAGTAAAAAGCATTTATCAGGGTAAACCATCCAACGAAGTTGTATCTTGGCCTTATATTTTGCTACCCAAGTTGCAGTATCGTCCGATTACATCAGTAGATGTTGAAAGAAGCTTCTCTTTATCTAAACACATTTTTACTAATAGAAGACAATCTTTTCTAGTAATAAATGCCTTTTCTACAATTTTAGGTTAAAAAATGTTTTACTTTTCTTTATTTTTTTTTTGCCTTATTTTAAAAATAAACATACTTTTTAGAACCCAATGTGTCTCTTTACCTCATTTTACTATAATAAATTAAGAAATATTGCATACCAGTATGCATATTTGGTAAAAAAATGCAAATAACTGCATATTTTAAAGGCAACAAAGCATATATATGAGCATATTTTGGCTGAATTTAGGTGCATATAATCCGCCCTTTATTTATAAGACATTATTTTTGTGCAGTAGGCTTTGATTGCGATTTTTCCCAAACCATCAAAGTAATTTTAATTATTATTCCCATAAAGTAAATGCGCAATTAAGCTCCGGTAGGTACAAAACTATATCTATTAATGTCCTTCGGCTTCATCCTAATTCTTAATTTTCTATCTGTCCATGAGACAATACATCTTTTTAAAAACCTATTAATTCCGAATTAAATTTTAGTCTGAATTTTAAAATGAAGTCCTAAAATAAAACAATTTTATTATCAGCTAGCGCAGTGGAAACACCACCCTTGCGATTGATTTTTCCATTAAAATTAATTAAAGATTTAATGTTTGTCCGGTTTTATTTCCGTTTTGTATCGTCCTTTAAAAAAAAATTACAGTGACTGGCCGAAGGCAATTTGTTTGTTTATTGGCTTTTACCTTCTTTTATTTTTAAAAATATACATTAACTACAATTTATATTGAAAACAATGCTATTACCTGAAACACACATTCCCGGTTCCAAATCGATAAGATAAAGAGATGGGATATGAAGTGGGGGGTAGGATGGAGGCATATCAACAATTTTTTTTAAATATCGTTGCAAGTTTTAAATATCGCTCAATCTATATATTCATTTGCACGCTGTAATAGATAATGTTTACCTCATAGCCTTCTCGATTTTAAAGAAGTAAGTGAGATAGCATACACTACACTGAAAAAATAAGGGTGAAATTACACAATAAATTGTAAATTTAAAAAGCAATATTACTGCATCTATCTAAGTAAAAATAATATTAGTTCTTACTTTTACAAGATTTTGTGATTCTATTAATGTTATTTAGCAAACTATTGTTATTATTACACAACAATATGTAAATGTACTTCACCCTTTGAGAATATTACTATAGACATTGTATAAGTACAACTGAATTTTAAACAAATTTTTATTTTCTAATGTAAATTAACAACAACTTATGAATTTTACAAACAAAATTGCGTTTTTACTAAACTTATTGTGAATTTACCTTAATAAATGTAGTAACGAAGGCGAAGGGCTGGCTGCTTGCTTGCCCCTTCCGGCTTCGGCGCGCGCGCGCGCGGCGCCATTTCTTTGCTGTTCGTCAACGAAGAAAGAGCCTTGTCACGAGACGCCGCGGAAAATTTTGTGCATTTAGCTTTGTTTTATTGTGTATTGATGTTAATTATAATCGGTAAGTATAGTTATCATTTTTATTAAAATGTTATTTTGTACTTTCTGTAGATGTATCTTCATCGAAATTCGAATGTTTTTTTTAAATGTAAGTACCTACATCTAAAAAGAAAGTTATCGCACTTATCAATAGACTTTCTTAAATTAATATTTATAATTTTTATGCGGTTACTTACTTTTGTCTGCACACATTTAGATGGCCACTAAATGTGTGTCAAAATAATTATTAAGTTACTCGTTTTCTTCCTAAAGCTCTGGAAAAGTTACCAAATTAATATTAAATTGCTTAAATGTTGGCTAATATATCCATAGTTGTGCAGAGCTGTAGGAGAGAAACAGTTTTTATTTAGTAGTTTATACTAAACTTTGTTGTGTTTCTTGATCTCAAGAAATGATTCTTAATTATTTTGCGTGTCAACAGTATTATAAGTTTATATAAAATAAATAACGTATGTTCAATAGTAATTATTTCAGCACTAATAGCTACATAATAATATGGATTAAAAAGAGCATGTTGCTTTATAATAATAATTTGATGAAGATTTTGCGATTGTACTGAAAGCATTGAGACACAAGATGCTTCTTTAAACCCAATTGGGACTGAAATAATTACAAAGTACTTTTTACATACGGGATGACCTTAGGAAGATTGTCCAACCCCTTTGGTAAGAAGTAGGTGGAGATAAAATATTGTACCAAGTGTATTTTATTTCATTAATTTATAATGTCATGGTGTTCGGTCTTCCACTTCTCTCAGGTTTTTTTATTTTAAAGGGATTACTCTTACTAGCCTCGCCTCTCTCCTACTATCGGTTCTAAACAAATGTTAACGTATGTTGTCCTATGCCTAAAGATGATAATTTCCGGTTCATTCACATGTAATTTTTAATATTTTTTACTATGAAATCTAATAAATCTATAAACGTATACCCATCTATAAAATATATACATGTTGGGTTAAGTGACTTGTATATTCCTATCTAAATGTTGCTTTATCCAAATATTATGCATTACAAAAAGTTTTCAGTTCCAAGCCGAAGTCCGAAAATGTATTAAAATAAAAGCGTTTGTTTCTCCCTCGGATATTGAACACCATGTCTATGCACCAAATAAATAAAATAACATACTCAAACCCAAAAAATCCTTTAAGTAAGATTTGTTCTCTATATCTGTTTCTCAAAAAAGGGGGTAGATACACTTATTTTCAACACCCTGTACATTGTATCACGGTACTTAAGTAATTTAAGATTGTAAGTCCTAAATCTTGATTCACCTTAAAAGATGTTCATTAGAATTGGAGTTATAAATTAACTACCCTAGTGTAAGTGTTAAGTTTCAATAGTTTTAAGGTAAATAAGGTAAGGTACCTACCTACCTTTTAGAATTTATAAGAATACTTTTGTAAGATGTTTTTTTTATCGTTTTAATACACAAATATTTTTTAGTTTATAATGTGTTTTATTTCTAACTTCAACTTCACTTACCCACATAAATCTGCCCCATTTTTGTTTCTATACGTAGCAGTAATAAATAGTGAAATAATTGTCCGCTCACTTTAATAAGAGAACGCAAGACTATTGCAAATTTCAATATTAATTTTGCAAAAGAATTGTAAATTTCAATATAAATTTTGCAAAACAATTGTAAATTTCAATATTAATTTCGCAAAAGAATTGTAAATTTCAATATTAATTTCGCAAAAGAATTGTAAATTTCAATATTAATTTCGCTAAAGAATTGTAAATTTCCATATTAATTTCACAAAAGAATTGTAAAGTTGAATATCAATTTTGCAAAAATAATGTAAAATTACCCTGCGATTTTACTAAAATGAATGTAAAGTACTTCTTAAAACACAGAGTGTATTTTTACAAAATTGTTAGTAAAATTATATAACGCTAGTAAATTTACTTCGATAGTGATTGGCAAAAAATAACCCGCGATAGTGATAGTAATTTTACAAATGAATTTTTAGAGTGTAGCCTGTTCATAATTTTGACTCCTGCCGGGGTAACTGGGTCATAACAAGCCTGGTACCCCAACAGCATTTTACTTCAAGCTAAATGGTAAGCCAATCTACATCATTTTATTAAATTTCATTTGCTACATTCCCCCTTTTTATCTTTTACAGATGCTTTGACTTTTATGAAAACCAAATTTTTCTTTTCTTTCTCTCTTATTTCAATACTTTTTCATGTCTCTGACAAAGTTTAATGAAACTTAAGATTTTTCACTACTTAATAAATGATTTTCACAAAGCCTGTTAAAACTTCCTAATTTGTCCTTTTGCTCTCTTCATTTTCCTGCCCAAGACAGGGCCTTTTCACTAACCCTTGACTTTCCAGTATGCTAAAGTCTTGTTGGTCTTCTGACTATTCAATTTTTACACCTCTTGTACACCATTGAAAGCTCCATTACGGCTCAATCCCACTTAATATTTTCTCTATTGCTAACAACATCAGCATTGTATCATTTACTTTGTTTTCCTGATGATAAGTGTTTCTACACTCGAAACATGTCGAATTGAATTATTAATTATTCTAGGTTCGCCTAGTTATTCTAAAAAAAAATTGTGGAGAAAGACTTTGTGCTTTTCTTTTTTCTATTCATTTTTTTGTTTTCACTGTCCATTGACAAATTTTCGGGATTGCGGCCGGTAAGTTTTGGCCGCTAACTTCACGTCAACAGAGAATATACAGCTACGCATGCGTAGCTATATATTCTGTGACATCAGTCAATAGTCGACACTCTCAAAAATTGCATGGGATTTTCTATGTCCCGTCTAACGATGCAACACCTCGTATATATAAATATAAAATCACTGACAATGTCGTGAATAGCATTTTTGTTCCATTTTGTATATTTAAATAAACGTTTTGCATTTTATTAATTTTTTTATTTTTCTTAATAGAAAAACAACTAAGTATAGGTACCGGGCAAAACTAGTAAATTATAATACATTTCAATCTTTCCTCATGTCGGACTAGAACCCATTTTCTTCATAAGTCTTTTACAAAGCTAAGCTTAAAAATTTAAATTATTTAACCTTATCCACAAGACATTTATAATTAAAATAGAGATTGCTAATTAAAAACGACTTGAATCAGATTAAAATAAGCATGACGACTGGTAAATCCTTACCTGACCTTTTGGTCCAGTCTTTACATAAAGTGATATAAAATAGTACGTATATGAGATTTAGTCTAAAAATAAAGTAGGTAATTGAATTTCTGTGTCGATGTCGCACCAAAAATGCGTCAGTAATAACGATGACTGACTGTTTGTTAAAACTTTCTAAAAGGGAAACGATATTTATATATTTAGTCTATTTACGAACAAAACAGTTTATTGTCACTGGAACTTTATTTTCTTTTGACTTTCCTCGCATTGAAGGTATTGTAATCGCGTAATAATGTTTGAAAAATTAGATGTCGACCGTAGATCACGATAATCATGTTTGCCATTTTTGTTGTTTCAACAAGGTGGCTCAAAAATAGCGACACAAAAAATATAAAATCGGACATCGTATCGTGACAATATTGCCAAGCCAAGCCACAGATGAGTCTGTAGGTAGGAACGTCCATTTCATTTTAAGTGAGGCGAGGAATGTCTAATAGCAACGAAGTCGGCAAGATTACTCGGTAGAGCTTGCTGGGCAACCAGTGAGTAACACTACGTATCCGGCCCCTCACCTTATCAGTGGGGACTGACGGTTTAATGGATTTTATCCGATTCACCGTTACCGGACCGTGAGGCACTCTTGCGGATTTTTAAGTTTTAGGGTGGTATTAGTTACAAGGGTTTCAGGGTAACCATTATGTTTTAAATCTTTTTTGATGTTTGAAATTTCAATATTAAGGTCTTCCGGATTGTTGCAAACGTTGATGTGATGTGATAAAGAGTTTGAATTATACCTACTTTTTATGGAGTTTGAATCATTCGATCGGTGATTTAGGTAATGCCCCGTGTAAGTGGGTTTCCAGTGCACTGAAGATTTTATGTTTTCAGCCTTCGTTTGACGAAAACATCGAGAAAAGGTAGAGTGGGATGTTTTTCTGTTTCCATGGTAAATTTAATGGATTGTCTTCTTCTATTAATATGTTCCAAAAACCGTGTCAGCTGTTCGTTGCTGTCTGTCCGACAAGGTATTTTTTTTGATATTACTTCATTGTCTACCACCTTCAAACAAAAACGTATTTAGCAGCCAGAGTTACAAGAAAATTATGCGCCTATTTTTAAGTGGTTGTAGATAAAAAATTAAAAAATTGATAACTGTCAAATCCCAGTTTTTATAAGATATTTATTGTATCAGTTTAGTATTTTTATTATGCGGTTACGCTAACCGAGAACAATATTTTTTGTACTTTGACAAAAAAATACGTGCAATTGTTTTAATTACTTGTAGTTAAAAAACCCAAATTTGTAAACTAGCGCAAGCGAATTTTGCCGTTTTAATATTAAAGGATTCCTAAAACTTTTAAACTTCATTATTCGAATCATTTACTCGATTGCATATTGAAAGCGGTAAAAAATGTCCCAATTTTATAACTAATTAAAGTTGTGGAAAGTTTATAAAATGGTCTGCATTTATTTTAATTAGAGATTGTTTTGCAATATCAAATATCCCTGGTATTTTAATTGAAAACGTTGGCTATTAATCAGCAATGAATTATTTAAATAAGCATTTATAGTTTGTTTTATTTATTTTAAAAGAAAATTGTACATATTAAATAACCCCTAAACTCGTTCGTTTTTATAATTTTTTTTCCCGAATTTCTAACGTAAATAACTAATCCAGAATGGGGAAATTTATAAGAAATCGTGTACCTATATGATGCAATTGCAATTCTGCAAAAATGCACTTGCAATGGCTGTCCATTTGTTTCAATTTTCATTTGTGCGAGCAAAAATTATTTGCATCAAAGAGGGCCTTGCATCTAAGAACGTAATGCTTAGCCGTAGAGCTTAATACTTATTATAATAATTATTATTGTTGGGTGTCAGTAGCTACCTGAATTAACAATCAATCAATTATTCAGTCATCTTTGACAGTCGTTACAAGTAATTTGATTCATCGCTCATTTTTCCAATTTCTTGAACAATTCACAAAATGGGCTTTACGGAACAGCACACAACATTCATGGTTGAAGCGTATTTTCGAAACGGGGTTAAAGTAAATGGTGAGTGGCAAGACAATCCGGGTTTGTGCATGGACGATTTTCACGAACATTTTCCTAACGTTGCTTTTATTGCTGGGGTTTTATCATTGCTTAAAAAGAACCGTGGCTGTGTTTAGGGAAACAGGTTCTATACAACACAAAAAAGGAGCAGGAAGATAATCTGTAAGAACAGAAGAACTTGGTGCAAACGTTCGTGAAATAATGCAAAATACGCCAACAAATTGTAAAAGACGCCTGTCTCAAGAAGTGGGAAGATCTTATGGAACATGCAGGACTATTCTTAAGAAGCAGCTAAATTTATTTCCTTATAAAGTGCAAGTATACCAAGAAGTACAAGCCGCAGATTTTGAAAGACGCAAGAAGAGATGTGTGAATTTATGCTTGGAGCAATGGCGGTGGCGAATTTCAGCAATTTATGTAATTATTTTTCTTTTTCTTTCTGTATATTCTTACTTTGTTAATTTTGTAAACAACAAATAAATTTGTATTTGTCTACTTATTTTATTACTCATTAGTTTGGCATATCATGTCATAATATGAATTTGACAAAATTTTAACCTAGATTTGGTTAGATATATCGTCCCCATATCATTGTGATCTAAACCAAGCCCTACGTTTTTTAATCCAAGCCCTCTTTGATGCAAATAATTTTTGCTCGCACGGTATCACAACAATACGCAGCGTCATGGTACTTTCTTTGTATCATGACGCAGGGTCATGGGAAGTAATGACGCGACATAAGATGTATGTATGATGGAAGAGTTTTGGATTTGCTTTGTCTTTATTTATTTTAAATCACAACGTTTCAACTGGTATGTATCCCCAGTCGTCTTCAGGCGAATACTAAACAAGCCTTATTTATACCAGCTAGGTGCACTAACTGAAGCATAACTACGGAGATGGGTGCGGTCATGCGTTTAATTCGTGCGTGGTAAAATGACATCTACTTAAAACAGGTTTCCAGATGTTTCTTATATCCAATGATGGTTTAGTAAAACAACCTGGATTCTGGTGTTTAGCAGCAGCTTCCTTGAACTTCCTTCAGTGTTGTTCTTCATGCAGGATTTCAGCTTCTGTTCACATGGTACGAGACGACCATGTGTTCAGACATAGTCAGCTGCACCAGACTTTTTGGTCTCTCCTTTTAGCGTATTGTTTCTGTTCTCTTTAATTTATCGATCGTTAGCGGAGTAAGATATGATGGCCTTACGCTCCATTTTTTCCTTTCGGGGAATTTTTACGGTATGGGCCGACATGATAAATTATTGGTTAGTTGTTCGAGGTCTTTCCCAACATACTAATTATCCATGCGTGATTTCAAGTTATGTTAACACGTGGAATTGGCAGGTTACGTTTTTGATTAACCAAGCTTGTATTTGTTTATATGTGATGGGTATTTTGCCTAATGACGACACACAGCGTACAGTCGATTCGGAAGATGATAAAAATGAAAAATGTTACTTAAGAAATGTTCCTAAAGGCGTTTTGAAACAATTTATAAATATATATCGGGCCAATCCTGCCTTGTGGCAAATTAAAAATAAAGAGGCGTACAATAATAGACTATAAAGAATTATAATATTAACATATGGCTATCCTTTATCAGTCCGGACCTCTTCTTCTAACACATGTACCCCTTTTACTTCTCGCCCTTCAGTAACAGTAGCATACACTCACAGTGACCCACAGGAATCACAAAACATAAGTGATATATAGAGATGTTCAAATTTCTGATACCTTACTATGCCGATGAAAATAAAGAAATTTAAGGAAAGAAAGAAAAACTAAAAGTCTTCCTCCACAAAGTTTAATTGAATGAAACAATCAAAGGTCTCTACATGTTTCGAACGTAGAAACGTTCATCATCAGGAGACAGAAAATAACATTAAAAAGTGCTGATGGTTTTAGCAAAAGAGAAAATGGTGAAGGACCTTAATGGAGCTTTCGTGAAAATAAAAATTGATGTGCAAAGCCACATAATATTTTCTCCATATCCTGCAGTCAAAACTGTGTAGTGGTATAGAACAAGTTTTGTTTCATTTCAATTTCTTAAAAAAAAAGAATGTGGAAGGAAAAAGTGACAGGAATGATCACTGGTGTATGGGTACCTAATGTATGTATATTAGATCATTTGCGTGAGAACTACCCAGTGTCACAAGTAGGCCCAGTTTACCCCAATTTGCTTCGAATGTCCGGTAGGTGATTTGTCACAGTATAAGATTGGATTACTGGAATTTGTGTATCAGTGAGTAGGTACTATAATCTTATGCTATTCACTATAGTATACTTAAAAGTAGGCTGCGAAATTCGGAAATGCAAACGAGAAACGTCAACAATAAGATCTATAAAAACGACGATGCGAGCCAAACGCCGTGTCAACCTGATTAGATATTATTCAAATTTACGCTGTCCAATCAGGAGTATGGAGTATTTCGACTTCAGGTTCTTGGAATTTCTACACTTTAGTTTGACCAAAAATAAGTGAACATGTATCTAATTTATTTTCCTATTTTCAATTTTAAAGATGGTCTGCAATTTACGTTCTTTTCAGCAGTACCGTGCGAGCAAAAATTATTTGCATCAAAAAGGGCTTGGACGTAGGGCTTGGTTTAGATCACAATGATATAGGGACGATATATCTAACCAAATGTAGGTTAAAATTTTGTCAAATTCATATTATAACATGATATGCCAAACTAATGAGTAATAGAATAAGTAGAAAAATACAAATTTATTTTTGTTGTTTACAAATTTAACAAAGTAAGAATATACAGAAAGAAAAAGAAAAATAATTATATAAATTGCTGAAATTGGCCACCGCCATGCTCCTAGCATAAATTCACACTTCCCTTCATATTTTCGAAAGTGCTGACCAGCATCTCTGGAGAAATGTTACCACATTCTTGGATAATCCTTTCTTGTAATTATTGTTCTAAATTTGCAACTGGTGTTTTAAAAATAGTGTTCTTTAAATGAGGAAAAACGAAGTAATCCATAACCGTTAAACAAGGTGATCTAGGTGGGCATTCAATGTCTGATTGAGGACTGATCAATCTGTCGTCGAAAAAATTGCGTAAGTAGTTAATAGTTTCGGCGGCTGTATGGGCGGTTGCACCGTCTGTTGAAAACATCCAAAACGTAGTTCGTCGTCAAGTAATTGCTCCACAAATGGATTCAAAATATTGTCTCTATACCGCTGGTCTGTAACTGTGTCATGGAAAAAAATAGGACCAACAATTCTTCTTCGGGAAACAGCTAACCAGACACCAATTTTTTGAGGGTGCAATGTGGACTCTACAAAAAAATAGGGATTTTCACTACTCCACATGCGTGTATTCTGAGAATTCACCTAACCGAAAAGGTGGAACCAGGCTTCATCCGAAAAAAATGTCAGGTCTAATAAATCATTTCTTTCCAATAAATTTTGTTTAAACCATTGAGAGTAATTCCTGCGTCTTTCAAAATCTGCGGCTTGTATTTCTTGGAATACTTGCACTTTATAAGGAAATAAATTTAGCTGCTTCTTAAGAATAGTCCTGCATGTTCCATAAGATCTTTCCACTTATTGGGACAGGCGTCTTATACAATTTGTTGGCGTATTTTGCATTATTTCACGAACGTTTGCAACAAGTTCTTCTTTTCCTACAGATGGTCTTCTTGCTCCTTTTTTGTGTTGTATAGAACCTGTTTCCCTAAACACAGCCACGGTTCTTTTCAGGCAATGATAAAAATCCCCAGCAATAAAAGGAACGTTAGGAAAATGTTCGTGAAAATCGTCCATGCACAAAGCAGGATTGTATTGTCACTCACCATTTACTCTAACCCCGTTTTGAAAAAACGCTTCAACCATGAATGTTTTGTGCTGTTCCGTAAAGCCCATTGTGTGAATTGTTCAAGAAATTGGAAAAATTAGCGATGAATCAAATTACTTGTAACGACTGTCAAAGATGACGGAATAACTGATTGATTGTTAATTCTGGTAGTTACTGACACCCAACAGGTATTAAGCTCAACGGCTAAGCATTACGTCCTTAGATGCAAGGCCCTCTTTGATGCAAATAATTTTTGCTCGCACGGTAGATAAACCATAGTATTTGATTTGCGTGTAATGAACTAAATTCAAAAAACAACTAGGTAATAAGTGACCATATTGACATTTCATAAAGTCTACAAAATATGAGATAGTAGGTTGTGTTTATTTTCAATTATACAATGGAAAAGATAAACATCATATGCGAGGTTGCATATTTTATCTGGGTACATTGATAAATACAACACTATTATTTCGGACAAACTTTTCATTTTTGTTTTTATTTGACCCCATAATTTTAATGCATGAACTAATTCTGTTAGGCTCTGCTTACTAATGGAAAATGTTAAAAGTGATTTTTTTCCAAAAGTCACGTTGTTTATGTAAATTTCTATATTTAAAATCATTTCTATAAATATTATGTGTACATAATACAAAATTTTAGTTTCCTTTCAAGCTGGTTTTCGAAAAGGGTACTCCACAGAGACAGCCATTCAATATGTGATTGAGACGTGGATAAAGGGGAAAATGTTATAGCTGTATTTTTGGATTTTAAGCGGGCATTCGAAGCAACAGGGCTAGATTATTGAGTAAATTGCATCAGTATGGTATTCGCGGAAACGTTTATAAATGGTTTAAAAATTATTTAAGTAATCGCACACAAAAACAAAGATATTAAAGACATATTATTCAAATAAAAAAAAAATAATATAGGAGTTCCTCAAGGAAGTATACTAGGTCCAATATTATTAATTTTATACATCAGCGATATGCCTTTAGTTTTATAAATGTATAAGTTACAAATGTGTGCTGATGACACCTTAATTTACATTAATGTTTTAAATATTTTTGATGGTCTAAATACTCTAAATTCGGAGAGAAATATATTATTAAATTGGCTAAAAGTTAAAAAATAAATTAAAATTGAATATTTCAAAAACTAAATGTAAGGTTCTGGGTAATAATTTAAATTGTCAAAATATAAATGTTGTAATTGATGGTGAAAAATTGGAATTAGTAAAAAGTTTTAAATATTTAAGGATAATTATTGATTCAAAATTTAATTTTTTAACCATTTCCGACCAATCCATCTGTGGCCAAATGTATTATTAAGCCATTTCCTCACTTCAATTGCGAAATGCGCAGCGCATCCATCTTGTTGAAAGTACATTTCGTTCCTAAATTGGAGAGACAATTCTTCTAGGTTGTCAGAAAGGAATGTTTCCAACATTTTAAGGTAACTCCTACGATTACACGTGTTTTCGAAAAAGTATGGCCAATAATGCCATAATAAGAAATCGCACACCAGACATTAATTTTTTTGTATTGTCTTCTTGCAGGAATTCTAAAACGGGGATTTTTATTATTATTATTATTTTTTCAAAAGATGGTAGGAATGCATTAAAAATTTTAAAATAAGATACACACCACCCACTATGAAAATAGAGTCTAATAAAATTTTATATTAATATTTTTATTGAGCAGCAAAATTTCCATTTACCTCTAAAAAAAGACAGAAAATACTTCAGCATACTGAAAAGTCAAGGACCGGAATAAAAAAAAAATTGTGGAGAAAGACTTTGTGCTTTTCTTTTTTCTATAAATTTTATAAATTTCGGCACCATGTTGGAATCACTTTTCCAACAGGTTATAGTAGGAAACCTGTTTACCAGTGTTAAATTAGTTCTGCTTGTGACTTTAAATCCAATTTTGGTTTCAGGCTATATTATGTAAACATTATAAATTGAGTTTTAAATAACTGAATTCAAATTCAACATAAAATCAATTATATATATTATACATCAATAAAATTAGTTACATAGAACCACTCGCCGAAAGATACACTAAAAGTAATTATCAAATTTTATTGGTTCAATTAAATTTTTAGCTGGTTGTATGTTTTCAATTCCTATTCAACTTAGAGGGGGAAAATTTTAGTATTGGCCTTTAAAATAGTTCGAAAATAGAGAATTATTTCTGATCTTTTTGCCTGTTTGCAGAAATCAAAGTTGTCTGATTAGTTAAGTCGTATTATTTATTCCTTGCGTCTAACAGCAGCGGGTGTAAGTTGCGAGGTTTTTTCCTTGATTAATGACATCGTCAATCTGTATACCTCTACTCCCCCAAACATGTTTTTTTGCGTTACTCCCCATGCTAAAAAGATACATTGACTGATGAAGATTGACCATTCAATCTTCTAATTTTAATTTTTTGACAAGTTTATAATTTCCATAATATGATATAAATACCTTTGTAATGTCATGTAGAATTTAGTATCTTTTTGTACTCCTTTGACAATGACCCGCAAGGGCCGTGACACGTGTCAGGAAACTGAATAAATTTGTGAATCATATATAACAAGTAGTTATTATTTTTTCTTCCTGTGCAATGGAACAACAGTTTTACCAAGCATATAGCCCAACACAAATTAACTATATCTGTATAAATGGGTGGTTTTCAGTAACTTTTAAGATACCATGTCCCTGGGGTCTTAAAACTTAATCCTTTTTATTAGCCATTATTTTTTTATATTTGACTAGAGACGCATATTTTTATCAATTTATTAATACTAAAAGTGCAATATCTTATGAATTTATATTTTAATTTGGGGTTTGAAACTCCTATTTCACATGACCGTTGTATATCCCTGGAGCAAAATCCAATATTTGCGAACTTCAAAAAATATATTTTAACAAGTTGCTAAAGTAAATGATATTTAACAAATGTTGGGTTTTTGTGTTATAAAATTGTCTTAAATAGCCATTATTGTTAATGTTTGGGCTAAAAATAATTATTGAACGCTGTCCCGACATTTTCTTCACATGACCGTAGAAGGACTTTTTAGGTTGTCTTTTCGATGCTAGATGATACTGCATGTGTGAATTAAAATATTTTATTATTGCAAATGACGACAGTTACTTGTGCAGTTCGGTTTGCGATATTATTTACAGTTCTTGTCGTGTATTTTAATATAAAATAGGTGAGCTTAAGTTTTTCGTATTTTTTCTATTAACATGGCCGTCTATAGTGATAAAAAACAACATAACATAGTAATTAGGTTGCTCGCTTTGGTTTTTTGTTGTTGGTTATTTACTGGTGGAAATTCTAACCTAAAATTCACAACATGGGAATAGGCTCAATTTTAAGTAAATAAAAATGAGTGAAATCACATGACCGTCGATCTCATGACCGTCGCATGAAAAACATAACCGTCGCAACATAAACATGACCGTCGTAACAAAAACATGGCCGTCGCATACTTTTTTCGTACCTCCTTACTTCCAAATTTGTAAAATCTGGCAAATTGTTTATTAAAGAGTTGGCACTAAGCAAAAATATGTTTTCGGACTTTTTAAATTTATCTTATTGGTCATGGTACAATATCATAGAGGACATATTCTAAAAATTACTAATAAACTTGCCTTATGGTGGCATTATCTTAGGCCTAATTACTTTAGATGCTTCTTAAATTCACAGTTTGGCAGTATAAAGTGTATTAAATAAAATCACAGGTCGAAACCGACATTAAATCAAAGCTAGCACTTGAAACAAAGTTGTCTGATTAGTTTAGCACAGAAATCAAAGTTGTCTTATTAGTTAAGTCGTATTATTTATTCCTTGCGTCTAGCAGCAGCGGGTGTAAGTTGCGAGGTTTTTTCCTTGATTAATGACATCGTCAATCTGTATACCTCTACTCCCCCAAACATGTTTTTTTGCGTTACTCCCCATGCTAAAAAGATACATTGACTGATGAAGATTGACCATTCAATCTTCTAATTTTAATTTTATGACAAGTTTATAATTTCCATAATATGATATAAATACCTTTGTAATGTCATGTAGAATTTAGTATCTTTTTGTACTCCTTTGACAATGACCCGCAAGGGCCGTGACACGTGTCAGGAAACTGAATAAATTTGTGAATCATAACAAGTAGTTATTATTTTTTTCTTCCGGTGCAATGGAACAACAGTTTCACCAAGCATGTAGCCCAACACAAATTAACTATATCTGTATAAATGGGTGGTTTTCAGTAACTTTTAAGATACCATGTCCCTGGGGTCTTAAAACTTAATCCTTTTTATTAGCCATAATTTTTTTTATATTTGACTAGAGACGCATATTTTTATCGATTTATTAATAGAGTAAAGTAGCCGTATGTGGAATACTGCCTAAAATGTGGAATACCTCCTTTGCGGCCAAACTAATATCGCCATCTCACTTCCAATAGCCTAATCAGAAGCTCTTTCTATTAAGTTTCACCCCTACCAACACCATGGGGCATGTCGCGGTTGTCGTTTGCCGGTATTGGTTCGAACACAAGTTGTGACGGTCGCTATATTTTTGCACGTGTTTAAATAAACATCCAATGCGACTCCGTTTATAGAAATTTTCACAAAATTGGTGTATAACCGTAAAGGTAGGTAGTGGATGATTGTGAAATATTTTAAATATTTTATTAATATTTTGTTTTTAATATTTTCCAAACATTTTTTATAAATATTTAAAAGGTCGGTATTGTGGAATACTAAGTAGGGTCTGAATGTGGAATATTCCACATAAGGCTTCTTTGAAAATATTTTTCCTATTTCAGAAAATGCCTCTGAGAAATGTAAAAGAACACAACTGGATTGGAATGCAAAATAAACTAAAAAAACAAAAGAAGCTGAAAATTTCTGCTAAACGTAAAAGAGTTTTATCTTCATCAAGCTCAGAATCTAACGAAATTATTTCCTTGTAAAATTCTTTGGGCGATGAAGAAAACTTTCCGCTAGAAACGTGCCCTGATGACGCAATTTGTCTTTTTTGTGAAAAAATATTTTTAAATAATACTCGTGGTGAAATATGAGTTATGTGCGTCATGTGCAACTGCTGGGCACACGAAGAATGTGCAGGTGCCGAAAAAGATCCATACATCTGTGATTTTTGTTCTTGGGTATTAAATAAAATAAATGTATGTTATTTTCCATTAATCTTTTGCTTCACTTCAAAAAAAAAACAATTATTTTAATATCAAGTCTAATATTTAACCTATTCCACATTACCCACCCATTTTTCAGTTAGAAAAAAAGTGCACTTTTTTGTAAATTGTTTTTCATACATACATTTTTCAATTTATAATTTTTATTTTTTCTGTATTTTTGTTTATAATACTTAAGCTATTTATTTTCCAAAATGTGGATAATAATGTTACAGTTTTCATTTTTATTTTTTCAAAAAACAAAACAGTATTTCACAATCGGCTACTTTACTCTACTAAATGTGCAATATCTTATGAATTTATATTTTAATTTGGGGTTTGAAACTCCTATTTCACATGACCGTCGTATGTCCCTGGAGCAAAATCCAATATTTGCGAACTTCAAAAAATATATTTTAACAAGTTGCTAAAGTAAATGATATTTAACAAATGTTGGGTTTTTGTGTTATAAAATTGTCTTGAATAGCCATTATTGTTAATGTTTGGGCTAAAAATAATTATTGAACGCTGTCCCGACGTTTTCTTCACATGACCGTAGAAGGACTTTTTAGGTTGCCTTTTCGATGCTAGATAATACTGCATGTGTGAATTAAAATATTTTATTATTGCAAATGGCGACAGTTACTTGTGCAGTTCGGTTTGCGATATTATTTACAGTTCTTGTCGTGTATTTTGATATAAAATAGGTGAGCTTAAGTTTTTCGTATTTTTTCTATTAACATGTCCGTCTATAGTGATAAAAAACAACATAACATAGTAATCAGGTTGCTGGCTTTGGTTTTTTGTTGTTGGTTATTTACTGGTGGATATTCTAACCTAAAATTCACAACATGGGAATAGGCTCAATTTTAAGTAAATAAAAATGAGTGAAATCACATGACCGTCGCATGAAAAACACAACCGTCGCAACAAAAACATGACCGTCGTAACAAAAACATGGCCGTCGCATACTTTTTTCGTACCTCCTTACTTCCAAATTTGTAAAATCTGGCACATTTTGGTAGTTTATTAAAGAGTTGGCACTAAGCAAAAATCTGTTTTCGGACTTTTTAAATTTATCTTATTGGTCATGGTACAGGGTCTTCTAACGAGGACTGAACAGGGGCTCATTTTTGAGCTTCCTTGTATTTAAAGAAAAATCCAAAATAGCCAATCGATGTACTTTTTCCTGCAGAATTCAAAAATGAAACCAAAAATTGATTTGAATCAGAAACAAAAGAGTTACGATATGGATAAGGTGTTTTTTAAATGAAACATAGCTTTTTTTATACGATTTTTGGAACGAGTGATTTTTTTTTGTCCGTTCTGATTAAAATATTTAATATTGTGACAGCTATTTTTATTAAATTTTAATGTTTTATCTAGTATAATTTAACTTTAACCTGTTTGAAACATACACTAGGTAATAAAGGTATAATCACCTTTGAATCCTTCAAAGTCATTTCGGCCATATTATAGTAAATTTGTAAAATTTTTTGACCTTTGTTACCTAGTGTATGTTTCAAACAGGTTAAAGTTAAATTATACTGGATAAAACATTAAAATTTAATAAAAATAGCTTCACAATATTAAATATTTTAATCAGAACGGACAAAAAAAAATCACTCGTTCCAAAAATCGTATAAAAAAAGCTGTGTTCCATTTAAAAAACACCTTATCCATAGCGTAACTCTTTTGTTTCTGGTTCAAATAAATTTTTGGTTTAATTTTTGAATTCTGCAGGAAAAAGTACATCGATTGGCTATTTTGGATTTTTCTTTAAATACAAGGAAGCTTAAAAATGAGCCCCTGTTCAGTCCTCGTTGGAAGACCCTGTACAATATCATAGAGGACATATTCTAAAAATTACTATTATACTTGCCTTATGGTGGCATTATCTTAGGCCTAATTACTTTAGATGCTTCTTAAATTCACAGTTTGGCAGTATAAAGTGTATTAAATAAAATTACAGGTCGAAACCGACATTAAATCAAAGCTAGCACTTAAAAAAAAAGTATGGGACGGTCATGTTTGGTTTGTTTATTTTCTATATAAAACCCTTTTAACTTTTATTTTCATGACACTCGAGCACTTTCTTAACCATTCTGGCTTATTTCACTCAGTTACCTAAAAGAAAAAAGTCAGTTGAACCAGTGGCGGCTCGTGCCATTTTAGTGAAGTAGGGCCAGGTAAACCCTTAGCCCCGCAAGCAAAAAAATTTTGGGTGCCACGCCCTTTTTTGTTAATAGTTCTTGCTTTTAAAGTAGGAAAAATAAGCAAAAAGGCACCTAATTTAATTTATGAATTTACAATCATATCTTGAATTTTTAAAAAATACTGTAGGTAGAGTGTACTATATAGACCGAAAGAACCACAAACCGAACGCAGTTTATAATTTGGTTTAATATGTATCTGTTTTTATCAATTTGTTCGTTTTTCTTCATTATTTCATTGTGATATGCAGAATTTAATTGAGTTTTAATGTTAATTTTACCAAGCATACTGAAATTAAATATATTGTTTAAATGTACCTTCGATTTTTCATGTGTCTTCATTTTTTCCCAGATATGGACCAAATCATCTGTACCTTTTTGGGACCAAGTTTGCTCCCCCATCAAATAAAACACACATAAAACAAAATAGTCTATTAGATTTATCACAACCGCACACCCAAGTATTTTTTCCATAAATATTTCTATTAAATCTCCGGCCGAACGAAAATTATTTAGTTTACAAACAACCTTACACGACACGACGCGGACAAACAACTGTTTGAATTTGAAACGTCAAACGGTCAAACGGGGTCAAAGAGCCTGGCTACACGGAGATGTTTTCCTGCTCGCATTCAAGGTCATTTTTCAATGTTTTTTATTGGTTTGTTATGGCAATTACGTCATAACTTCGGGCCTCCCGTGTGCCTCGTCGCTTTGGCGCGAAAGCTACGTTACCGTTTTACGCATAATCGCTTCCTCAATAGATGGAAATTTGCACCCGACTGTGTTCCATTTTTAAATTATTTTGCTAATTGCTTTAAAAAGGAGAATATTAATTTTAATAGGTTTTGGTAATTTGTAAAGGGCAGGACGCTGGACAGGAGGGCAGGTAGTGCCATGGCACTGTGGCTCTACCCCACGAGCCGCCACTGAGTTGAACTAAAGCCGAATTCTTTTATTTTTTTTTCAAAATTAAATCAGGATCTTAAAAGAACCTGAAAACCACCCAAATATTAATTCGAAACGACCCGTATAATGAATTGAGACTATAATTCTGTCCGGTCTATTTCGGTTGAAATAGATAAAACCAAAACGTTATAAATCCTAATCAAGCATAAAGTTTAGAAGTGACTCGAAGCGTTACGTACAGTATTATTGAGGATTTCGTGTACAGGAACGCTGCCTGGCGCGAATAAAACCTTCAATTACCAGGTCCGTGTACAAGAGATGAGCTTATTGTGTGCGGTGTTGATTGTTGTGAGCCAGATTGGAAAATTAATTTAGTCACCCAGCTTGTATAAACAATTCTGGCTTTAATATATCCGAAACCACTGACTGGATGGCTGGTTTAATTAATGTTAAATTTAATATTTTAATAAGACGGGACCTAAAAGTGTGATGTTTTAAATACATTGAACAACTGGGTAGTCAAGTGCAATAAGTTCTATTCACAGGCCTATAAAAAGGAATTATTTTTTTTCCCTAGAAAAAGTTGGCAACAATTTGTAATTATATATTAGCGCCAACCAAAAACACGAGCCTCGCCGAACCAAGGCGAGTCGGCGAGCCAATTAAGCCTATTGTTATTGTTCGCGTGTATATTGTGGTGTTTATTAATTCTCTTGAACATACTGTTGTTAGTTTGAAAGTGGTAGACAATGGAGTAATGTAAAAAAAATTATCTTGTTCCATTATCTTCATTTTGTTACTTAACACAACGTTTCGGTTAGTTAGTATCTCTAACCGTTTTCAAGTGTAAACTAAATTATAATTCTAAGGCTACTGTCTTAAATAAATACTATTCATGTGCAATGAATGCATAGTATAAGACAATCCATTAAATTTACCATGGAAACAGAAAAACATTCCACTCTACCTTTTCTCGATGTTCTCGTCAAACGAATAATAAGCAGTATAATAAGTATAGTATTATGGTATTAATTTATTATAGTAAAATGAGGTAAAGAAACACTTTCTAATGCCGGTTTTCCACTAAACGGACAGTTGAGTTTATGTTGTGTTTGTGTTTTTTGGAACTTGAAAAACAAAAACAAAACTGAAACAAACTCAAAACCTTTGTTTTTGTTTTCGGTCCTTTTCCACTGGTTATCGCGAGGAAGTCAGAATAGTAGATTCTGTAACGAGGTTGGAATGAAAATTCGATACTCGTGGTTCCTCACGCTCGCTACGCTCGCGTTCGGAATCTTCCACTCGGATCGAATTTTCATTCTAACCGAGTAGCAGACTATATTTTCTCCACGACCATCCAATTCCATATCTGATTCATCCGATTTTTCACTCATTTTTTGACTTGCACTAAAATTTGTCTGAAAATAATTATTACAACGCGGCCATTTTTATCTGACACTGACAGTTTCGAAATTCATGGCAACATATGTCGTTTATATCAATTACAGAATATTCATTCCGTATCTTGTTATGGAATGAAAATACACGCAAAACGCATAAGAAGCAAGTGTTTCAGAATAAATATTCCAACTCAAGAGCGAGAATTTTTACATTCTATTATCAAAAATGCAGGGGCGGCTCGTCAACAAGTGCGCTCGTGCGCGCGCACTGCCTAAGAAAGTCAAGCACCAAGCAAAAATAAAACTTATACCTATTTAAAAAAATAGTTAACTGAAATAAAGAACTTGTATAATATAACAATGGCGAAGGCGAAATACTTCAAGCGCGACCGCAGCGCGTGGGCAGGCTCACCTCCCGGTCCCGGCTGTCGGCTGTGTCGCTGTGTGTATTCGTTCGGCGCTCTTATGGATGGATTTTCGTGGGATTTTCCCTGTGCGGATTGATCGGGAATATTCGGTTAATCGCCCAATAAGAGGGCGTCGCCGTGCGCTGTCTGAATACACACTTCAATAATTTAATATAATTGTTTTATGAGCTTTTTGATGCGATTAGATAAGTTTGGAGTTTATTGACGGTGTTGTGGATGTTTTTGTGTTGTTTTTAAATTAATAATGGCTAGTAGTTTGGATTGTGTCACACGAAGTGATATAGTTATGGACCAAAATTCTGTAGAGGACATTATAAATACCTTTTCGACATTCGATTTCCAAAGAAAAATTGAAATAAAAAGGTTAGGAAGGCCTACACCGGATTTAAAATTAAATCAAACTTGTAAAAAGAAAAAAGAAGGTCGATCTTTTATTAGACATTTTAATATTGACATTTACAAAAAAAAGCCCACTATAAAACTATTAAAATTTTTAAAAAATAAAAAATTTATTTGGTGCTAAAACAAAGAAAATATAAATCCCATTTAAAAACTGCGTTTTTTTTTATCTTCTTGGATAAAAAGCACAAAGAAAATCGATACAAAGGTAAAAAGGGGCGTGGCACCTCGAAAAATTTTCGCCTACGATAAATGTCACGAGCCGCCACTGCAAAAATGATTTGGAATTATTGCATTCAGTAATGGTCGTGGAGAAAAGATTTTTCTTCAATAACCAACATGTCTACAGAAGATTTGTTTATTGTCTGTGTTTGTGTGTGTCTGGTTTATACTGAATATACTTGAAAGAAAGTAAGTGACTAAGTACGGTGTGTACGGCGTCTATATTAATAAACTAGCTGCGATAGATTTTCTTTAAAGTAGCGCCATATTAAATGTGTGTTTTTCTACAAAATCAAAATTGGGCTATTAAAATTTGGTCGCATGTGATGCAAAGTTTATTTGTTTTTGACCCTGTATAAGGTAACTTCATAAAATAAGTATTTTTGAAAATGTAGTTTGTGTCTGAAAATAATACTAAGACAAAAAAGAACACAGTGTTATCAGTAAAGTGTTCATTAAGGGGAAGATAAATTTTAGTGGTGGGTAGAAAATCAAAATTATCTTATGCAGCTGAAATTTTGCATGTGGGCTAGAAACTACATTTAAAAAAAAATTTTCTTATAACTTTTTTTTCGATATTTTCAGAAATAACCCCACTTTTGATTTATTTTTTGTAAAAAATTAAAATTTGGCAGATAATGCGAATCACGTGACTACTATATTTTGCTTAATTTTCATCTAGATCGAAGCAGAACTTGATGCCAAAGTCAAATTTCGAATAAAAAATAAAAATAATTTAAAAAAATCCCATATTATGATGCGGACTTTACTGGTCACACTGTATGTATCTTGCATAATATTATAATTATTCGGCCCTTTAGTTATACCGTTATAACGATATAATAATATGTGCTCCTAATAACTCGTTCCTAGCTGACTTGACTAGTTACCTTATTATTAGATACCTTTTCATACGGAATCGCAAGTGAAAATTAAACCTTCAATTACTGGGTCCGTGTACAGGAGATTAACTTATTGTTGTACACGTTGATTGTTGCGAACCAGATTGGAAAATTAACTTAACCGCCCGGATCGTATAGACAATGCTGTGTTATACCTGTAATCGCTGACTGGATTACGTCTTTATTCGAAACTCTTTATAAAAATGTATCTAGCGTGGGGTTAATTAATGTTATGACAAAAATCAACGAAAAATATTCTTTGCTAGCGGACTTTAAAGTGTGAAAAGACCTGCATTTTGCATTGAAGTACACAGGGATGCCAAAAAATTTGCCAATCAAGCAAACTGATGTGGAGAAGTACGAAATGTTTTTGTTTTTTGAGTCCTTTCACATCCACATTAACATTGTACCAGGTGAGTTAACGATTGCACGGAATAAATTTATGCCTTGAAGATAAGATTTGTCGATAATGAGCTTTTGTATGAAGGTATGGTTGGATATCTGGCACAATAGCCGCGTTCGGCAATTACCTCAGACCGCTTGGATTGATCTAAATCGTTCGTTTATGACATCTAAATGGAGGGGAATTAAATCTCAACAGTTCGGCAATTAAAATCGGAGCGCTCCGAGGATAATCTTTTTGCTCGGAGTATTTTGACCGAGGAAAGCGATTAATCTCAGCTGAATTTGTGAGGTTAAGTTTAATGTTTATATTTAGGTTTAAAATTTTGGTAGTTTGATTGAACAAAGCCTTTATTTTTCTGTGATTTGACTGAAAATAATATGCAGGAAGTGGAACTATATGATGTGGAAGAACAAAAACGCTATACCATGTTTATTTGAACATAAATACACAGAAATATTCTACATGTTTTATATAAGACGTCCCAGCAGGTTGACTTGGTTATTCCAAATCGATCAGCGACTGATCTAAATTGAAAATACAAATACACATTAGGCAAGGCTAAGGAAGGCATAAACTCTGGTGGGTTTTACCTAAACTTTCCATATTTGATAAACACCAGATTGCTATCATGGTCTGTTTATCCAATAACATTTCCGGATGGCCAGCACCTACAGCTATCAATCTTCCCTCTGAAACTGCATTTAATTTATTAAGCAAGTCTTCAAAGGTAGTTGGGGACAAATCTAAAGTGCTGTCTGAACTGGTGATGTGCAAATCGGGGTACCGTTTCTTCGTCAAAACCGTCTACCTTTTCCAAAATCTTGACGTCTTCCTCATTATCGTCTTCAAACATTAGTTGATAGCCTCCTTCAATTAAGTCCAATACAACGCTAGGAATACTCATTTTTAGTAACTTTACAAAAAGGGAAAAAAGGTTAGGTTTCTTAGATCAAAACAAAACAAATATTACATTTTTGACTTTGACAGAGGTCAGCTGTTAGTTACCGTTCGTTTATCACAAAATTCTCCGACCGATCCGAGGTCACGTGACAAAATATCCATCGCATCGCAGATGTAATTGCCGAACGCGGCTATTTTAAAAATATTTTGAATTATACAGGGTGCGTCCAAAAAGTAGGGTGTCATAAAGTTACATTTTTTTAAATGAGACACCCTATATTTGAATACATTTATTAATTCTACGTGTTATTTCATACATTTTTATTAATGGTTTAATATACGAAAAAGTTATAGTTTTTAAGATAATTCGACTTATAGTGAAAATTTTGCATTTGCAAGCATCTCGTCGTTGTGAAAATTCTACTAAAATTTTTATACTTACTAAATAAAGTCAAAAAATACATATTCACTATGAAATATTTGACGTCTCATTTACAGGGTGTTTACTTTCCAGGACCAAAGTCAGAAAACTTCTAATTGAAAAATATCACTTTTATTAAATGGAACACCCTATATATTTTTCTGTCATCTTATAGCTCGTCATAAACTTTCGTGAAGAACGTCCTATCCATATATCTAGAAGTTTTTGAAATATTTTTATATTTCGAGATTTAATGTCCTCTTTATAGCATTTTTTGTCAATGGATCACAATACCCATAGAAGATAAATGAAAATAATGGCAGTGGATGACATTTAGAATCAGATTAATGTAAACAATAAACCTTTTTACTGCAAAGTTTATTGTCCAGTCATTTTATAAGTTACTCAAAATGAATTTTTCAAAAAATGAATTAATCCATATGATTTATGTTTTGGGCGAGGCGGATAAAAAGTGTCTATTTGCTGAACAACTATACAGGATGAAATATCCCGAGCGGCGAACACCCAGTCCTCAAAGTTTTGAAAATTTATTGGAAATGTTTGATTCAACAGGTGTGATCCGTTGACAATCAATGCTATAACGAGGACATTAAATCTCGAAATATCAAAATATTTCAAAAACTATTAGAGATAAGGATAGGACGTTCTTCACAAAAATTGAAGAGTTTATGACGAGCTATAAGATGACAGAAAAATGTATAGGGTGTTCCATTTAGTGATTTTTTCAATTAGAAGTTTTCTGACTTTGGTGCTAGAAAGTAAACACCCTGTAATTGAGAAGTCAAATATTTCATAGTGAAAATGTGTTTTTTTTTACTTTATTTAGTACTAGCGTGTATCCGGCATGCGTTGCAACCCGCTGGTATAAATACAAACCCGAACAAACCCGATATATTCGTACCCGGCATGCCACTTTCTGAAATTGCACCGCCGGGGCGGGTCGCTAGTTATACATAAAAACCTTCCCCTTGAATCACTCTATCTATTAAAAAAAACCGCTTCAAAATCCGTTGCGTAGTTTTAAAGATTTAAGCATATATAGGTAGGGACGGACGGACAGACAGCGACAGCGACTTTGTTTTATACTATGTTAAGAAGTATAAAAATTATGAATCGCTTAGTGTCAAAATTTAAGTAGCATTTTCACAACAACGAGATGGTTTCAAATGCAATATTTTCATTATAAGTCGAATTATCTTAAAAACTATAACTTTTTCGTATATTAAACCATTAATAAAAATGTATGAAATAACACGTAAATGTATTAAAATATAAGGTGTCCCATTTAAAAAAATGTAACTTTATGACACCCTACTTTTTGGGCGCACCCTGTATAATTCAAAATATTTTTAAAATGTGCCAGGTATCCAACCATACCTTCATACAAAAGCTCTCGACAAATCATACCTTCAATAAGGCATAAAATTACTCCGCGTAATCGTTGACTCACCCGGTATCTGTATTTTGCATTGTTGTTGATTCCAACATGATGGCGTTGCGGCTTATTTACTACTTGCTATTTATTAATCAGGGTTTAAGTGCGCTGAAGTTTTATCAGTGGAGTTGCTTCGAATTGTGGCATTCTGATGAGTTCCTAACAAGGAGGAAACAGCTGTGAATGTCTACTCGGCCCCAGGGAATCCATTGTTTTTGGACCTGCATTTTAAATTTTTGAAGTGAAAACTTCTTTAGGCGCGTTTAGCACTTTTTGTGGGCACTGAATTAAACTGAGCCGTCACGCGTTAGCGTCAGGCGTCAGGTTCGGCTGTGTAACGCTCGAATTCGACTCCTATATTCAATCCGAACTGACCCTGACCTTCCGGTCTGTTTATTCGTAAACGTTATATGAAAGAGCATGCCGCTGCCGCCCTGCCGCATCAGTCGACGAAGAAAAAGTGTGCGACACTTGTTGCGTCTCAGGTATGTTCTGGCATTTTTAAATTATATATTTACGTAGAGTGAAGTAAGGTAATTAGTTTTACCGTAATTGCTTATTCCGTGGACCTAATTTATTATGATTTCTGACTTCTGTTGAAGATGTAAAAATTCAAGGGTTGTTCAATTTTAGGAAATATCTTTTTTCGTATGCAGTAAAATTATCCCGTATTCCAAGTTTATGTTATTTTTGAAGTGAAAACTTCTTTAGGCGCGTTTAGCACTTTTTTGTGGGCACTGAATTAACCTTGTTGAAGTTTTCACTTCTGTCGTGTGGTCTTAAGCACACACAATTTTTTTTTATATATAATTTCTTTAGACACTGAATTTAACCATGTATCACACTTAATTATTTTTAGACTTTAAGCAAAATAAAAAAAATGTATTTGAAATTTTTAATATTAAATTAAATTATAATAACAATATATCTACGTCAATAAATTACAAAGCAGAATAAGAAATTACTTTCACCTACAGTTCTTTATACAGTTTGAACCAACCAATATAATCTACGAAGAGACTTTTTGCCTTTTTTTTAGTGGGTGCTCAAAAAATACCATATACTATATTAAATCGCGTCAAGAGTAAAAACTCCTTTTATTTTAGAGCAAAATAATAAAAGCAAAAATATATATTTTTATTGTCCTGCTTTTCTGGGCCAACCTGGTACGTTAAAAAACAATTTTAGAACATATTATTTAACCTTACAACTTTAGTCAAAACTTTTTTTGGATAACTCTAATAGCCGATATATATTACTTTGTCACACTGTATATGGGCGTTTTCACACTAGCCGACACGATACCGGCACGATCACGACACGGTAGCGACACCGACACGATAAATCGGCGAGTATATTTTCACATTTGCCGACAGCCATCTCTGTCGTGTCGTAGTGTTGTGCCGGTATTGGGCGTTTTCACACTAGCCGACACGATACCGGTACGACAACGACACCGGTGGACGCGTAATCTCATGTAAGTAAAGGGAATGCTTTCACACTTGCCGATATATCGTTATCGTGTCGTTACAGGCGCCGACAGGTCGGCGAGCAGCAAGCGCTCCACTCGTGTCGTTGGCGGTTTTTCCTTTTCCTAGTTGTTTTTGTTCTGGTTTTTGATTTCGTCAATTAACTTGCTCAGCACATAGTGTGAAAGCATTCCCTTTACTTACATGAGATTACGCGTCCACCGGTGTCGTTGTCGTGTCGGTATCGTGTCGGCTAGTGTGAAAACGCCCTATGAATAATGTTTTCCTCTAAATAAATATATTTAAGATGTCATAAATAAGTTAAGAGTTAATATACCCAGACCCACACTTACTTAGAATCATAAAATATATCCAGTTTATATTTTTAAAGTTAAATTCAATATACAGGGTTAGTTGAAATAACCGGAACGGCTAATTTTCTTCAAAACTACCAAGGCTAAATCAATGAATTTTGGCACAGGTGGATAACTTAAAAAATTGAATTAAAAATTGACTATTGCGATGTTGCCAGATTTTTTGTTTTTTCTGTAACTCAAGAAAGTTTTTTTTTTAAATGCAACACTACTCTTTTTTAATTGATTCAGCCGATACTAGGTGGAAATCCATAATTATAGTATTATGAGATACAGTAAAACAAAGTTGAACTTGTAAATTTCCACTATATTACCACTAAATATAGTGGAAATTTACAAGTTCAACTTTGTTTTACTGTATCTCGTAATACTATAACTACTCTTTTTTTTATTGAATTCGATTCCTCCCATCAACATTACCATTTCCTGATAGTATCAAATTTTTTTCTCAAATAGTTCTATGGGAAAGAAAGTTAATTAGTTAGAACTCTAACTGTAAAAAAATCCAATGTAATTCCATTTAAAAACATTTCAAATAATGTGAAAAGGAAGGTTGGTAGACATAATGAACCTAATAGTATCGATAACGATAATAACAACAAACAACTATTAACAATAACATAGCTATTAAAAATTAATTACATATTATCGGTTTTATAATCAAATGAATGTAGTGTACTATAATAGGTAAGTAATTTTTACTAGCTATGTTATTGTTAGTAGTTGTTTGTTGTTATTATCGTTATCGATTCTATAAGGTACATTATATCTACCAACCTTCCTTTTCACATTATTTAAAACGTTTTTAAATGAAAATAGATTGGATTATGTTTAGAGTTTGAGTTGTAACTAATTAACTTTTTTCCCATAGAACTATTTGAGATAAAAATTTGATACTATCAGGAAATGGTAATGTTGATGGCAGGAATCGAATTCAATAAAAAAAAGAGTAGTGTTACGTTTGAAAAAAAAACATTCCTTGAGTTACAGAAAAAACAAAAAATCTGGCTACGTCGCAATTGTCAATTTTCAATTCAATTTTTTAAGTTATCCACCTGTACCAAAGTTCATTGATTTAGCCTTGGTAGCTTTAAAGAAAATTAGCCGTTCCGGTTATTTCAACTAACCCTGTATTACAGAATCCAAAATATTACACTATTCTATTGGATGTGTCTATTTTTATAAAGTAGCTAGTCTATAAGGGTACTTGTTCAATTGTAAAATACCGGCTTGTGTTTGCTTATGCTAAATACCGTCTGAATCGTATCGGTCAGTCTAATCTGTAGGAAATTATTATTCCTCTGCGAAAGTCTCTTTACAGAGGAAATGGAAGAATTCGTGTTTACTTGTAGGAATGCTTAAAGGGAAATGTCAAGTTTTTCATGCATAAAGCAGGGGTGGCTTCGAGTCCTATGTCAACATTGTCATTCGGATATCAATATTTTGTTCCTAAATATTGATACAACATTCGTCATCGGAGTCATCGGTGACAAAAAGCAGGATTTATTATAATTAAATATTAAGTGGAACGTGGACTATAATTTTTTTAAATATTCTGTGTCGAAATAGTATATAAAGTTAAAAATTTTAGTTAGTTTAGTTAGAAGAAATAGTTTTAAAAAGCATCACTTTATAGCACGCGTCCATGTTAAAAAACGAGCCGCTTGCGGCGAGTTTTATAACGAGACAAGTGCTTAAAACTGCTTTATATAACACGTACGTTATACTATTTTTCTAATTTGTAGTTTTTTCAATAAAAAACACATATTTAAAAATAAAATAAATCCTTCAAATTTTGTAAATTTTTATGTCTAAATTTTATGTTGGTAATACTATTTTTTATCATAGTAGCCTCTGGACAATAAATAGCTATTTATAAAATTATGCTATTTCGCGGCGTGTTGAGCCAACCTCCTGTTTGCTCGCCCAATAGCGTTGCGCGAATTGGGAATCACGACGCTAGCATGCGCTGATCACGCACTGGCTACTGTTTATATCGTATTTCAAATGTGAATAGACAATAGTCAATAGTAGAGAAATTTGACTTTAGCGAAACAGCTTGGAATTTACGAACTAATTTTAAAAAATGACACTCTGATCAAAATAATTAACATTTTTTTTATTACAAATTAACTTAGCCATTTTAAGAAAGTTGTTCAATAATTAAAGTGTATACGATCTTAGTTGAGACAGACAAAAAAAACTAAAAAAATTTGATGACAGACTTGTCAAGTCCACCTGGACTATCTTCGAACATCTGTATAGGGAGCTATCAATACAAATTTTGTTATATTTGTATTGTAGTTTCAGTGTGTGATGCAGTATATTGATCGCATCCCCAATATTTACGGTGTGTCAACTGACTTCGTATGAAGTATACCAGTAATTGAAATCCATTTAACTAAGCAAATTTTGAAGCACTTATAATGGGTAAATTGACGATTCCCTAATTTTTTAATAACTGATTGTACTATTATGGTTCTTGTTTAAAAAAATAGTTCAGAAATAAATTACACCGAAATTTAATACTTTAAAGCTTGTATTTATTGTATTAACCAAAATGTTTATTTGTTATTACCAGTCTGTATCTACTTCGCAAAATAGAAAATTTCTTTACCAATTTAACTTTTATATATCAATATGAAATTGAAGGAAAATTGATCATCTACTGGAAAATATTTTGTAACTGGAGGCGTTTTATAGCCATTAGTTCAGATTTATTCTATATTTTAACGACTTGCTGCGGTTTATCAGCAGCTCGTCAAATAATGGGGAATATAGTTTAACCATCAGGGACGTGCCGTAAACAAGTCAATTTTAGCTGTTGTAACTAGGGCTGGGCAAAAATTCGATATATCGATATAACAATATTAAAAAAATAAAATATCGATTTATCGATATTGTCAACTAAATCACACAGTGGCCCGGTATATTTAGATACTCAACCACTGTACGTTGTTGAGATCGCGTCCCACTGTACACAGATCAGGGTCAAGTGCGACACGACCTCAGCATTTATTCGGCTATATAAACTGGGCCAGCTTTAGCAGCAGGCATCGGTGTTTATCGCCCGGTCAATCAACAACAGGTGACAAGCCTTGGCCTAGGCGAAGTGACGCACCTACGCGGAACAATAAGAGACATGCTGGTTCGCCTTCTAGGATAGAAACTAAGAAGAATACAATAGACGCCGTTTTGTAACTCCAGACTTTCATTCCCCTCATCTACGTCCCCGACACACGAAGAGAAATTCGTGACAATATTATCAATATTTATCGATATTATCGATATATCGACTATATCGATATTCGATTGGAATTTTAATATCGTCCTTATAACACATTTAAGGACCGATATTTAATTCAATCTTTTTTCTTCATGTTTTCATAATTAGAGTCTCCCCTTGAAATGAAGGTACGGAGTTTTACAGGGCACATAAGAAAATATTGATATACAGTGTCACCAGTAAAGTCCGCATCTTATGGGATTTTTTTTTGTTAATAGCTTTATTTAAAATTTGACTTTGGCATCAAGTTCTGCTTCGATCGAGATGAAAATTAAGCAAAAAAATAGTAGTCACGTGATTCGCATTATCTGTCAAATTTTAATTTTTTCCAAAAAATAATTCAAAAGTGGGGTTATTTTTAAAAATATCGAAAAAGTTATAAGAAAAAGTTTTTTTAAATGCAGTTTCTAGCCCACATGCAAATTTTAGCTTCATAAGAGAATTTTGCATTTTTAACTATATTTTGTAAATTGCACCACTTTTGCAAAATAAGACTCAACGCAACCTACATAAAACTTCTTAGTTTTGACAATGCTTTATTTCAGGTACATTTTCTTTAAAGTAGCGCCATATTAAATGAGCGTTTTTCTACAAAATCAAAATTGGGCTATTAAAATTTGGTCGCATTGTGATGCAAAGTTTATTTGTATAAGGTAACTTCATAAAATAAGTATTTTTAAAAACGTAGTTTGTGTCTGAAAGTAATACACCTTAATATTAAGACAAAAAAGAACACAGTGTCTTTAGTAAAGTGTTTTTTAAGTAGAAAATAAATTTTAGTTTAACAACGTAAAGTTTATCTATTTTCAACGATTTAATTTAAAACCCTTATACATATTATAATTTATTATTAAGCTATGCCATAATAACGTTTTTGTAGAAAAACATACATTTAATATGGCGCTACTTTAAAGAAAATGTATCTGAAATAAAGCCTTGTCAAAACTGAGAAGTTTTAAGGTTGCGTTAAGTCTTATTTTGCAAAAGTGGTGCAATTTACAAAACACAGGTAAAAAATCAAAATTATCTTATGCAGCTGAAATTTTGCATGTGGGCTAGAAACTGCATTTAGAAAAACTTTTTCGATTTTTTCAGAAATAACACCCTACATTTGAATTATTTTTTGGAAAAAATTAAAATTTGATAGAAAATGCGATTCACGTGACTACTATTTTTTTGCTTAATTTTCATCTCGATCGAAGCAGAACTTCATGCCAAAGTCAAATTTTGAATAAAGCTATTAATAAAAAAAAATCCCATATGAGGCGGAATTTACTGGTGACACTGTATTTATATTATAATATTTTTATATTTTATCGATAATATATATTATCGATATATTGAATTACGATATTTAAAAAATAAAATATCGATATATATCGATATTTATCGATATTATCGATATATCGACTATATCGATATTTTTTTAATATCGATATTCGATATTGGAATTTCAATATCACCCAGCCCTAACATGTGTAACATAGGCATGTATTTTTGCCCGCATTCTTTTCATAGCCACAGACTCATTAGAAGGACTTTAAGTAGTTTTTGGTTAAACCGCAAAGACGCTCACGAACTGCGGTTTTGCTCTATGAGCCGCTCTATGAGCCGCTCTATGAGCCGCTCTATGAGCCGCTCGATGAGCAGTCTGCTCTAACAAAATAGGGCTTTAATTTGTAGGTTTCTTTGTTAGGTAATATACCGTTGGATTGTTTAAATTTCTTTACTTATTTGTAGTGTCCGACCGAAACAAAATTTTCAGCCGAAACCGAAACCGAATCTTCGGCCTTGGTCTCAGTTTCGGCCGAAACCGAAACTTATTTATACAAATTCTATTCTATACTGAAATCTAATGTATTTTTTACACATATACGGTAAATGAAATAAAAAACAATAAATTGAAATATGTAACAAAGATATCTATTTATATAGACAACACTGCCTACTAACTCACCCAAAGTTAGCCGAACGGTGCGCGACAATTCACGAACATTGAGTTTCGGCGCACCCGAAGTTTCCACCGATTTTTGGACGAAACCGAAACTGTCACCGAAACTAGCCGAAACCGACACTTCGGTCGGTCTCTACTTATTTGGTTTTGGAAGGAAATTGATGGATCTTGCTTAAGTTGTTCGAAGTTATTTTCTTGGATGAAATGATTGACTTTTGTTACCTTTATCTGCTTTGCATATTATTAGTTCACTATTATAGCATTTATTTTTAATTGTTTTAGGTTCGAGATTTTGACATTTTTACAATTACCTTAATAAGATATAATAGCATACTTTTTTAATGTCACGCATAAGTATCTTCTGGTACTAATTTGAATATGACCCGCAAGGGCCGAACTACGTGTCAGGAAACTAAATAAATTTGTGAAACATAACAAATAGTTATCTTTACTTCCTGCGTAATGGAACAACAGTTTCACCAAGAATGTAGCCCAACACAAATTAGTTATACAATGAAAGAAATTTGAAGATTCAATTTTTTTTTAAAGTACATTTAGTTTTTAAGTAGTTACTATATTAGAAGCATCCTCAGGTGCTGATTGGCGATAATTATGCCACCTACTACGCTCCTGCTATCTATCCTTAAAACATTCTGCATCTTTTTTGTTCTAATAAAATGTGCGGCGAGCGGCTCGCCGAGAAAAGCAGCCAACAAAGCCGCAGTGTGTGAGTCTGTGGACTACTTTCGAAGTGTTTAATCGTATTTGGAACTGGTCCCGAGGATCCGCGAACGAACAACACGTTTATGATACAATGTTTTCTTTGTATCGTGAACACATAGTCCTAGGTTTTTAGGTTTTTAGGTACGGGTTTTATTTTATTTATTTTTTCTGCCCTTTTGCAAACATTTTATAAAAATGGTGTAAAACATAAAAATAAACACAAATCAAAAAAAGTATTGTAAAAGTTTTCTTGGTAGTTACCGGAGCCAAAATGTAATCAAAACTTTTTATAAATTGTAAATTATAACTAATTTTTTAATTTTCAACTTTCTTATGTCCTGTATTTTATTAAGTGAAATAAAGGTTGAAATTTATTAATAAAAGTTTGGTAGAATAATAAAGTATTAATAACTGGAAATATATCGAAATTAAAAAATATTAAGTTCTTTGGGGCAGGTACTACCAATCATAATTTGTAAGTTTGTGATTTTGTGATTGGGCCTAGCTGCAATTAAAATTAAAAGCTGCTTTTAGTGTAGATACTTATACCTTAATGAAGATAACATACCGGGTTTCTTTTTTTAAGTCTCAAACAATTAAGAAGCTTATAAATTTGTTTTTTTAATAAGAAATATCTTTTTAATCGCAAAGATGAATTTCAACATCAAAAATTATTTAATTACGGCCTTCTTGGTACCTCCTTAAATTCTTAAAATAGTCCTTGCTTGAAAGGAAATTTAAATTACAATTCGACTCGCTATTCTATATCATTTGTAAGTATAAATAAGAAAACATCGGTCGGTTGTATTTCAGATTTAGTCAATTCTCTTTTAGACATCGGCCGTTGAATTGTAGGTCAGCAAATTTGATTTACAAATACTATGTTTTGTGAAATGTCTTGGATTTCAGAATAACATTTGAAAATTGTGTAGTTTATTGTCCGTTCTGCTATTGGGTAAGACTTATTAATAACATTTTTCTACACGTTTTGGAAACTGTAAATATTTCGTTTCACTGTGAGATCAACGTTTTTAACTACACTCATCAGCAAAAAAAAACGGACAAGCAATATTTTAAATCGTTACTAATAGAATATGCCAAATTTTAAAATCATGTTTTATTTGAAGGATTTTAAAATTTCTTCGAAACTGCTAACGCATAATTTTCCTGTAGTAGGTCACAGGTGGCAGTCAGTCGTTGGCTTTGAACGTTACGTGTCGTTCACACGGTGCCGATTCATTTTGTCTTCGAATGTAACATAAGCAAGTAAATGATTGTAAAAATACTAAAGGCGTGTTTTACAGTACTGCTACTACAGAAAAGCTTCCGGTTCTTCATCTTAAATTTGCCTTTGCCATCCAGCATTATTAAAGTTATCCGCTACGATTGTTAGGAAGCTAATCAATTGATGGGCATTTCTCTTTTACCCTTGTTACTGTTATAAAATTAGTACGCATTTTTATTGTTATTTTCAAAAGGTCAAATAAATTAGCTAAACGAGAAAACTATTGCTTAATCGCTCATCAATATTAATTATTAAAGTAAGAGTAACTTCTACCTCACTGGATAAAAATTAGCCTTTGCATTTAATCAGCTAGAAGCGCCACGATTTGTCATAGGCGATTTAGAAAGCCAAAATCATTTGATGTTATTCTATCATTTATGGGAGTATTCTAGTTAAAGGCTGACTTTGACATGGATATTACTAAGCATATTAATTGATTTTTCTTGCAATGCACACATAACTTTGGTCTCGCCACCAACTATTGTAACTAACAACAAGGTCGGTTGCGATACGTTACTTAAATAAGTATAATGGGTTGATTGTTGTTCTCACCAGGTTGCTGTCGCAACTGTACCTTGGAAAATGCCAACAATATTACAAAACGTGATTATGTTTCGAACTGGAAGACATACAAAAATCCCAACAAGTGACCTAAGCCAGCCTACAATTGTCTTAAGTTACCAAGTTTATATCGATAACTTCAAGCTGGATTGAGTCAAAGCGGCTTGTATAAGCGACTCGAGAAAACTGATATAAACGAGCTTCAATCCGACTTACAGTATTTAAGTCAAGCCTACAAATAATTGGGGCTGACTTTATTCAAGTGGTTTTAAAACACGATATAAACGGTTCAAGCCGCTTTACTGCTGCCTAACTTCAGATTAGTACGTCATCACCATATGATTTTGACATTTGGGACCGTTGGCTTAAAATTTAAAGGTTAGTTTGTATTTAAAAACACTTTCACTTCTTTATTTGACCATACATTTATTTTTACTTTTTGATCCATGGCAAGTTTTTGCTGTAACCCAATTAAAAAAAGACAAACCGGAAAGTAAGGTTATTACCGGCAACGGTATTTTATTTAAACTGAAGTAAGCTTCAAAATCAGCGCATGCGTATTGTTATTGTTATAAAATTGAACTTGAAGCCAAATTTCAATCCAAATTGAAGTCGCTGAAATAAACGTGTGAGCCTAACCTTAAAATCTAGGCCGCTTTAATTTCAAAGCGTCTCGAGGCCATCGATAAAAACTTGGTAAGTGATATTTTTTTCACAATCCCACTAGTGCTTGAGGGCATGATCTGTTAAGCACTAGTAGTTTGTTAGTTAGTTGTTGGTTTATATGGCTGTATATAAATGCTTTTGAGTGTGTTAAACTTGGTAAATTTAACCAGTGTCTTTCCCATTTGCTTTTTGCTTCGGCTAGTATTGTTTTCCCGGCCGTAGTATGAGATATACCTATTACCGGCTCGGGTCCTGTGAATTGTTGTGCTGCACCTCTTTTGGCGAGACTGTCCGAAGCCTCATTACCCTCCAGACCCATGTGTCCCAGTATCCATATTAAGGTTATTTTGTTGTTCAGACTTAGTTCGGATAGTGTTTCGTGACAGCTCCACACGGTTTTTGAGGTAGGTACACAATCTCGATTTAAGAGCTTTTAATGCAGCTTGACTGTCGGAGAATATCTTGATTGACCTGTGTGCCTGTGCATACCGTCGATCTATCAGCAGTCTTGCACGCATTTCAATTGCATAAACCTCTGCTTGAAATATGGTTGCCATAGTTCCCAGGCTGATAGTTAGTTCTATTTTTGAGTTTTTGCCTTATATTCCGGCTCCAAAACCTTCTTTAGTTTTGGAGCCGTCTGTAAATATTCCAAATTCCGCCTTTAGCAAGTCAGCACTGTTCTTGACCTATTTACTAATTAGCTGAAACTAAAAATCGCTATAAAATTACACCAAGATTTAAAAAAATGTTTCAAGAATAAGAAATGCATATTGAAAAGCCTATTGTTTAGTTTTCTGTATAAATTACATAGATACAGTACTGGCAAGCCTGATATTAGCTTTTAATGTAAGAAAAGGAATACAAAATGGTAAAATACGTTCGCACTGAATTTTTCAGATAAACATACGTTGACATATCTGTTGGTTTATTGGCAAAAACAATAAATAAAAATTATTTTATGGTATGAAAGGCTGAAAGTGCAGAGGAAGTAGATGGTTTACAGGTTTGTATCCCAATGTCCTAATACCCAAAACTATCTTAAATATTTTTGATAGATTTAAAAAATCATACTAGCATTTTATTTTCACCGTAGGCTAATAAAAACAAACATTTTAAAACAATTTTTTGCATTTTTAAATGCAATAATTAATTAGTTAGGTACAATAATACGTAAAGTAATTCGAGTTATTAAATGGGCTCTAACTTTACTAAAAATCGTAAAACTTAACGTTAACGGGAGATTCATGCCCTTTAAACTTTACTTACAATCAGCAATTGTACGATGTTCTACTTGTACCTGGATGTGATCTAACCACCTAGAAAAGCCAAGATTTGTCATAGATGCTTTACAAGAAAAAGTCAAGGTGACATTTTCATAAAATGGCAAATTAAATAACGATATTTTTGTTTGCCAATTTTAATAAATTTATTATCATTAATATTATTATTGTTATTAACAACAAAGATAGAAAAAACTGCGTCTACCAGATCCCCTGCGAGTGTGGCCAATCTTATGTAGGTGAGACATTACGACCACTCGAGACAAGGATTAAAGAACACAAAAACAATACGTTAAAAGGGAAGACCGAAAAGTCAGGTGCAGCTGACCATGCCTGGAAACATGGTCACCATATCATGTGGTCAGAACCTGAAATCCTACATAAGGAACCACACTGGAGGAAAAAAAAGTTTAAGGAAGCTGCTGCTATTCACCAGAATCCAGGCTGCTTTAGTAAACCATCATTAGACATAAGAAATATCTGGAAACCCTTGTTAGATAGATGTAATCTTAGGATAAGATCGCGTGCCAACTGAACGCATGACTGCACCCACCTCAGTTATGCTTCGGTGCACCTAGCTAGTATAAATAGTCTTGTTGTTACTTTACTTATTTAGTATTCACCTGAAGACGACTGGAGATACTTACTAGTTGAAACGTTGTGATTTAAAACAAATAAAGACAATAGAAGTCCAAAACTCCTTCATCATTCAACAACAATAATGTTAACGAAGTTATGGCTGCTCTCTAGAAGGGTCATTGTTAATATAGTTTCATTTATTTGCTTTGTTGTGACTCTTGTCCAGCAGAATACGTAGGGCAAACGGGACGATCTTTTCAAACAAGAATTAACGAACATGATAATAAATCAGTTTTTGGAACACATCTTAAAATGTCTCAATATATCTTTTTCTATTTCACGTTCATAATAAGCTCAGTACGATACGCATTTGCGTATCGTAATGAAGCTATTTCGATACGCGTTATTTCTTTATTTGATGTTGGTAACATTTAAATGTTTTATTTCATTGACTTGCGCGGCCTTTGTGATTTACGAGAAAACCCATTTTTCGCAGAGGAAAAATAGCTTGATAACCTACTTTTTTATTATGTGTGGATAACAGTCATGTATGTTGGTTGCATAAATCTATAAATCAATCTTTTGTAAATGCTTCAAGCTATCATTTTCTGCCAAATCCTATCCAAAATTCAATCTACTAACCTTCCAATGTCGATTTTAACTTCAACTTTATTTGAATTTTCCATCTTCCCTATACTAAATTGCAATGCCGTGACGTAAAATCACGTCTTTTAAAATTCGAAAAAAAGTAGCAAAATCTCCCGAATTTCCAAACACTCTGTATATGTACCGAATGTACAAGGATTACACAACGTATTCCGTCCAATTTCAAATCTCATATCGCTAAAATAACTTTAGAATCTCGTGGTGAAAATGGGTCAATAAATCAAAAAATGACAGTTTGCAAAATAATTTTTGTTGTCCAGAGGCTACTATGATAAAAAATAGTATTACCAACATAAAATTTAGACATAAAAATTTACAAAATTTGAAGGATTTATTTTTTTTTTAAATGTATTTTTCTTGATTATAAAAGGTGAAATAGAAAAAATTGTATAAACCACATGTTTCATAAGGCGTTTTAGCGCACGTGTCAATAAAAAAACTCGCCACTTTGTGGCTCGTTTTTTAAAATAGACGCGTGCGCTAAAACCGCTTCTTATGAAGCGTGTACTTTAATATACTATTAATGTTCAGTCCAATTTTCAAGCCTTACACCACCAAAATAAAGGAAAAAGATGGGACATTCTTGGTAATTTGGAGATAGCTTTGTCACAGTCACGCTCTCCAAGAAATCCTAATGAACAAGATTACACCGCCTACCTTAACTACGTTTTTGCAATTATTGAACATTTTAAGAAGTGATCTTTATGGTACACCCCTTTTTTCTCCTCGACTCTTGGACTACGAACTCGTTTCTCGTGATGGTTTTTGCTCTTGTTGTGGTTTTTTCAGTCACCATACCTCTGTCAACATTTAGTGCCTTTTTGTTGCTCTACACGTTAGTGTATATTTATTTTTATTTTTTTAAATCATGATTGTGATGTAACTTTTATATTTTTTTGATGTTATTTGTTTGTGTGTTGACTGGGTGCATCTCACTGTGTGGCCTTTCATACCTGTAAGTTTTAGGACATATTTGTTTACTTAAGTTCTTTCTTTTCAAAATTTTTTTTAAATTTTATTACATAACATTCTGTTCTTTACTTACAGCTAGGATACGAAGGTAGAAAGGACTTTTCTTCCCTAACAACCTTAAAACTATATTAACAATAATGTTATTAAATTGTTTTTCCAATAAGAAAATTTGCAGGAACGATTTTAACGGAAAATATTTGATTTACGTCTGCACCCGTTTAAATTTTAAAAATGGTTCTTGTTTAAAATGCATTCTAATTCGCTATCCGATCTGAAGTCAATATTCTATGCTATAGCATTTGTAACTGGTAATAAGAAAACGTCAGTTGTATTTCAGATTTCGTCTATTTTATTTTAGCAATCGGGCATTGAAATTTAGGTCAGCAAGTCTGATTTACAAATTCGATATTCTGTGAAATATTTCGGACCGATATACATCTAAAAATGATGCAGTTTGTACGTCCGTGTTGCATCATTTTTTTATACTGTTTTATAGTATAATAGTCCAGGAGTTAAAGGCGTTTAACCTGTACCTATAGACAGGAACTTTTTTCAGTCGGCAATATAACTATTTGCATGCAGGTCGGGAGCGACAGATGGTTAAGGGAAAGATACCTGTGTTCATCTTAATCCGCCCGGAAGTGAGGGCAGAAACAATCGCTATCCCCATGACCAAACAAATATTGCATGGCAGTAAATTAACACTTAATCTTTGTCTTTTTTGTCTGACAGCAGTCTGCCGGCCGCACGGAAAAAATAATTTCTTGCACGAAGACAAAAACTCTTAAACTTGTATGTACTTAATATATGTATACATATGTCGTAGGCTTATTACAAATTCAGTCGTTTTATAAAACGACTAGGCGTTTTATAAATGACTAGGTATATTGTAAAATGAAGAATAAATATTAAATTTTGACAATTCGACTGAACTTTTTAGGCGTTTCATAAAATGCCGAATTGCTCTCAGGCTTATTGTAAACGGTTCTTCAATCTCGTTTGTTTTAGGATATGACTGACTATAACTAGTCGTTTTGTAAAAGACTGGAAAGTACTTATATGGTTGCTTGATCGTATAATATTTCAAACAAATAAATAGTAAGTTGGACACTTTATTTTTGTCATAACATCATATGATATATATGATAACAAATTAATGGGTAACTTTTACAACACATGTTCCGACATTCGCTACGTAAATTTAGATATATACAGGGTGTCCCATAACTTATGGGCCGTAGAGTAACTGGAGATACTAGGCATCAAACTAAGCCGATTAAGTCATATAAGTTTTTTCGGATTGTTACTCGTTCTAGAGATACAGGGTGTTGAAAGTAAAAGTTTATTATTATTATTATTAATATTATTATTTATTTAGTTAAAAGTTTAATAAAGTGTATTGAGGTCAACGGTGGTCACTTTCAACATTTACTAAAGTGAGCTTCTTGTTTTTGTTCCACTGTTTCGAATTTATTGCGTTGTGATAATTAAAATATTAATTTAATTATGTACTATGTTTTTTTATGCTTTGGGATGTTTAAAGGAAAATATCTCGAAAACCGTTAAAGATATTAAGATCAATCAAGTACACCTTTTTGACTCAGAAAATGCCCTTCTTTAAGAAACTTTAATTGAAAAACACCTAATATCACAGGTAAGAAAAGAAATCATAGATTTATGAAGCCCAGTGTATGCAACTAGCGCCCTCTAGTGTGAAACCTAAAAATTTCTACAAATTCTTATTTCTTGCTCATAAAAACATAATACTGCCAACTTTCAATTCAATTCATTAAACGGTTTTAAAATTATGGCTTATTTTCGAGAATAAACTTTTAGTTTCAACACCCTGTATCTCTAGAACGAGTAACAATCCGAAAAAACTTATATGGCTTAATTGGCTTAGTTTGATGTCTAGTATATCCAGTTACTCTACGGCCCATAAGTTATGGGACACCCTGTATATATTTACATAATGTAATCTAACATAATTTACAAGTGCTATTATTTTACTTATTTGAACACGGTCCGCTTGAATGACATTTACTATTGCATTTCAAGTAAGCCTTAAAACAAAAGCACTTATTTGTGTGGCACTGCATTTTGCTTGCTTTGCAGGAACGTTTTTTGAATCCCTGCCTTCCAAATTTAGAAAACTTTGCTAAATAAATCATTTTTTCTTTCAAAAGCAGAATTGGTTCGGGATATTCAATGCCAACGATTTCGTCTCTTGAAAACCATCGATTCAAAATTTCGTGCTTAGTACCAATTTGGTATAATCCATTTTTTTATTTCTACGATAGTTCCGCAATATTCTGACCCAGAAATAGAGGTTTTAATTTTTGGTTGGTATTTTGAAGCATTTCTTCTGCAGCACGTTTTTGACTAGCAACACATCCCATTCCTTGTAACCAATATAAATCGGTGTCTTATAAAATGCTGAAGTACTTTCCAGTCTTTTACAAAATGACTAGTTATAATCAGTCATATCATAAAAAAACCAGATTGAAGAACCGTTTACAATAAGCCTGAGAGCAATTCGGCGTTTTATGAAACGCCCAAAATGTTCAGTCGAATTGTAAAAATTTAATAATGAATTTGTAATTAGCCTACGACATATACTTACTAATATACTATACTCACACTAAGACATTTTTAATTTCTGCTAAATTTTTGCTGTATTTTTGACCTAATAAGTTACATAATTTGAGTTCCAACTTTTTGTTTTCAAATTCGACTATTATTACAAAAATTTGCTTAAAGAAAACTTTTGCTAGGAACTACCATTTTTTTAGTTCTTTTTAGAACATTTCTGAATTAAATAAAGCCTTACTAAATACAGATTTACTTACGTACGTATTTCCTAATTTTCTTAATGAGTCACCAGATATTTATAAGCTTCTAAACAAAATAGAAAGTCTGGGAGCCCCGCAAAATCCTGTTAGACATTGCATTCCCTGTTTAGTAAATTTGTAAAAATATAACAAATCGTTTTAAAAAATTAGGCTAGGCTTAAATATTCTACTTTTAATCCTAGTTTTAAAAGTAACTGCATTTAAGCTCCTAAATTAAAATACGAACAAAAAATAATTGGAACAATTATTGCCAAAATTCAAAACACCATCAATTTTAGAACAATTTAAAACATTCTCATTCATTGTTGATGAAATATCTGAACAGAAACTTGTGCTTTCTTTATCAGATTGCGATATTTTCCTGGCAGTATTCTCTTTGTTAATACGTGATTCTTTAATATATACTTCTGCTACGGTACTCGACTTCCAAACACCATGTCTTTTAAGACATCGCCAGCGTCAACAAGAATTGTAGCAGACGTTCTTCTTAACGAATGTCCATAATTCTCCTTCCAAATTTCTTCACATCATTAATTTTATGAATACCATCAACCATTCTTTGGCATTTTCCTTTATTATACTTAAGAAATGAAGGACGTTCCTGTACATTGGTTTAAAGTTCATAAATTTGGTGAGATTTAGGTATGAGTTAGTAGAGACAGTGCATTTGCCAATATATTCTCAGGTGTATTTGCATCTATTTCAGGATTTATTTGCAAAACTACTAAAGAAATTATTTGGTCCATTGTGAATGCGTCGGTCTACTTGATAAGCAATATTCACCAACCATATTATATTCATGACTACCAACCTGCCATTGCTGCATATATTCATATTATTAACGATTTTTAAATAACTAAATACTTATATTAATTTTGATTTGGTTGAAAAAAAATAGTATATATCATTTATTTAAACTAACCGGGGTAGCATATCTTTTACCGTTTAACGTTAATGATTGATATATTTTGTTGTCTCAAGTGATGTTAATTAACAGATACTGCCATTTTATATACGTTGTCACAGTTATTTTATCTTTACCCGTTAGGGCAAAAGTTAATGTTTTTATAATGTGTTAAAAAAAGCGGCGACCCATTATTCCTCTGTGCCCACGTAAAAGTTTTTAATAATTTTTTAAATCTGCTATCATAAATAATTTAATGGTAATACCAACAAACATGGACATCAAAATTTACAAAATTCGTATGGCCCATTTCCTTTTAAATACCTCGTTAAATACTTATGTATTTTTTATTGAAAAAAAATGCAAATTAAAATATAGTTAAAGTGCATGTTCTATAAAACTATTAGTACACTTGGATGGACGCGTGCTATAAAAAAAATTAATGCTTTATAAAACGTGTACTTTAATATACAGTGTGAGTTTGTAACTTTGAATAAATCCAGTAAATATGGAGGAATAAATCCAGTAAATCTAGATTTTTGGTTTGTTCATTTTTGAGATTTTAAGTTGTAATATTTTTTATAAAACTGGAAGCCAAACACTAGGTAATAAAGATCATCGTTCGATAGACACGCTGAAATACCAACTAATAACTTCTGTAGAAGTTGCAGAGATGAAGAAGAGGTGAAAAATATTCAGCATTTCTTGTGTGAATGCCCCGGCCTCGCGAGAAGAAGGTTCAATGCACTGGGCGAACCATTTTTCAATGTTCCGGAGGAAGTGAGCATCCTGCAACTGAGTCGACTTACTAAGTTTATTAACAGCAGTGGCTGGTTTGAATGAGCTGTCAAGATTCTTCTACGATCGCGTTAACCATCAGGAAGCTGATGCAAATAATAAGTGGTACCACAACGGTCCTTATAGGACTACGTGTGACTCTGCCACTCTAACCTTACCTAATAAAGATTCGCTTTAGGCGCAAAAGTACACGGTTGAATAAGCCCTTTCAATAGTGATTATATTTATACAGTGTGTCCCAAATTAGAGATATGACATTATCGATAATGTTTTTAAATGGCCATCCTAGTTTTTATTGACTATTTTAAAAGTGCATATTAATTTATACATAAGAACCTATTTTAAAATTATTACGAAACCGGCAAATATTGAGGGGTTGAAAGCATGAATAAGATATAAGTGTGGTGGATTAATTTCTCCCGAAGTAATTAAAAATGTACGAAACAAGATTTACTTGCGTTTAGGATATTGCCTAATAATGAATGGGCAAGATTTCTAGAATTTATGGTAGAAAAAGTATAAAAGATGGATTAAAAGTATTTTTTATTTGTCAAATAAACTAATTTAAAAAATAATACCTTGTCGGACTTCCATTGCCTTTATTTTGTTACTTAACACAACGTTTCGGTTTGTTAGTATCTCTAATCGTTTTCAAGTGTAAACTAAATACCTATATACTATCCATGTGCAATTATAAGCTTGATGACTCCGTCTACGTGCTTATTGGAGTGTGAAGGTTGAGCTGTTAATTTTGAACAAGAAGTGGCTTTCAGATATTGGCGATATCTATACTTGATTTACTAAATATATGGGTATTTTGATTCATGAAAGCTGCTTCTTTGAATTATCGTTTTCTCCAGTGCTGTTCCGTGTCCAAAACCTTGGTTTCTGACCACTGTATATTATGTTGGTTGGTCCATAGATGTTCCGCTATACCTGATCTCGAAGTTTTACCTCTTTGAGTATGTTTCATTTTCTCCAGTGCTGTTCCGTGTCCAAAACCTTGGTTTCTGACCACTGTATATTATGTTGGTTGGTCCATAGATGTTCCGCTATACCTGATCTCGAAGTTTTACCTCTTTGAGTATGTTTCATTTTCTCCAGTGCTGTTCCGTGTCCAAAACCTTGGTTTCTGACCACTGTATATTATATTGGTTGGTCCATAGATGTTCCGCTATACCCGATCTCGAAGTTTTACCTCTTTGAGTATGTTTCATTTTTTTTTATATGATCTAGCACAAGCACTATAGGAAAAATCCTTTAAGGCGCTCTGGGAGCGGTGCGTGTGCGAAGAAAGCGATTCACGCTTTTCTTGAATCGTTGGAGGTTATATTCGGTTGGAAATACGGTCTCAGAAAGGCCGTTGCACAAAGATGACGTCCTCCAAATGAAAGAGTTCTGAAACAATGATGTTCGGGGTGTACTAAGTTGAACCACATATGGATGGGCGGCAGTGGTTCGTCGTGTGTTTCTGCTATGCTTAACTCCCAGTAAACACACATACGTTTCTTATACGTCTTATACACGTGTCAAGGGTTAATAAACCGTGTACGTTACAAAATCAACGTGTCAATTCTAAGAAGAAAAAAATCCGTTCGTATCTAACATTTTTAGAACGTGATTTTCTAACCATACTCTAATTAACCAATACTTTTACGTTAAAATTCCGTTAACTACAGATTACTTATACACGACCAAAAAAAAAGTTTTTATAACGTCCTTTGCAACGAATTAACGAATAGGAACTAGTGAAAGACGTTAATATAACGTTTTAATATCATATTTAAAAATGTTTATTTAAAAAGTTTTAATAACGCTCTTTTTAGCTAGAAAAATACGGTTGAACTAGTAAAATACGGTAATATAACGTATTGATATTTTATTTAAAAATGTTTGTTTAAAAGGTTTTGATAACGTTCTTTTTAACTTTGAAAATACGACTGAAGTAGTTAAATACGTTTATATAGCGTTTTAATATTGTATTTAAAAACGTTTGTTTAAAAGGTTTTGATAACGTTTATTTTTTTACTAGGAAAATGCGGCTGATTTAGTAAAATACGTTAATATAACGTTTTGATATTTTATTTAAAAACATTTGTTTAAAAGGTTTTGATAACGTTCATTTTTTACTAGGAAAATACGGCTGAACTAGTAAAATACGTTATTACAACGTTGTGATATTATAATGACAACAAAAAAGCATAATTTTGCTAACCTTCGTGAAATTATTTAAACCGTTATAATAATAGAAGAAAATAACGTACTTTATACGTTCAGATAAACCTCTATATTAACGTACTTGCTAAACGGAGCAATTTGATTGGTCTGGAACACTCGCGTGATGCTTTTAATTGGTGTACGTACCACCGGCACGCTGGCGTCGCATGCGTGAATAAATGCCATCGTTCATTTTTACCTGATTTTTCCTAGATGCAACAAGTAAAAGCCAAGTCCCCGTGATTTTAATTTGTGTGTGAAATTAATTTGGTAAGTACCCTGATATATACAACATATATTATAATAATAAGTACCTACCTATACAATAATAAGTACCTCTACAATTTAAAAAAATACCTACTTACACAATTATATTACAAAATGTTCTGTTCCATCGTGCCTAATGGCGGCTAGTGTGCGTTTATTTGTTTACGTCCGCTTTTTGTTCGCAGCAATAAAGTATCTATATATTATTGTTTCAAAATACAAACAATGTGATTATCACAGTAGTTTAGGTTTTGGCTTTCTGATTATTATTTGGCCTTTTGCGATTTTGTTCTTGTTATACTTTCGGCAGTGTCTGTAGAAATAATAAAGTCATATTGGTTTATTTTAAGAATTTTTTATTACGTTTTTATAACGTTAAAATTTGACGTGATATTAAATTTAGAAATAGAACTATTTTTAAATTAATTTTACAAATAAAGAAGGAAGGGATTAATAAGATTGTTTATACTTTTAGGTAGTCAAGTATGCCACGTTTTAAAATTCTGTCCAAACGTCAAGTACAAAGAAAAGTAAAAATACAAGCTAATTTACTGAAAAAAAATTGTATTTCAGAAGCAGCAAAGCTAAATTTTCCAGCAAACGAAAGAAATGATTGAAAAGTTGCATGGGCGGTAAAAGAATGGTTAAATCATTTTTCAACACGCATGAACCAAGGAAATAAAACTAAATAGTAGCCTTACTCAGTATTTGGTGTTTTGTATTTTATACATATGTTTTTTTGAATTTGTAGTTCACGTTTAACGAACGATTTAAATACCTCTTAGTTATATTAAATACGTTAAAAAAACAAACATTTGTAGCATTTTATTTATTATATACTTTAACGTTATAAGCGATATTAATAAGGATTTAAATATAACGTCTATAATAACGTTTGAAATGAGGCAAACAAAATATTTTAATTTACGTTTCAAATACACGACTATTAAACGTTACCAAAAAGGGTTTTAAATAGAACATTTTAAAACGTATAATGATCTATTTTCTAACGGGCCGATTAAACGTGTATTTATTGGTAATGTTTAACGTGAAAAACCGCGACATTTTAAAGTTGATTGTACGTAAAAAAATAACGCAAAAATGAAATGGTGTTATTGTTTAAAACAACGTTTAGTCAACGTATGTGTGTTTACTGGGCTCTAGGTGGAATCGAGCGGGCAATATCTGTCGAACACTTGCCATGGAAATATCTGTAGAAGAGAGTCAAATCACCAACCTGTCTTCGATGTTCTAAGCTGTCGAGGTTCTTAGTCAGCTCGTGGTCGCCGATTAGACGAACGGCTCTTCTTTGGATGAAATTCAACAACCGAAGGGTATGCTTCGGTGCAGAACTCCAGATATGAGAGCAGTATTCCAGTGATTCCGGTCGAATCTGGGCTTTATAGAGTGTCAAAAGTTGTTGAGGTGTATACAACTTTTTGGTACGGAAAAGTATACCGAGCTTCTGAGAAGCTGCGATTGCCACAACGTGACTATGCCAAGACATATTTCCTCCCAGGTTGACACCCAGCAAATTAATAGACGAAGTCAGTGGAATTGCGTGTCCTGCCATAACGATATTGGGTTCTGCAATGTTAACCTTATAGAGAAAACTGCTGCCTGGGTTTTTTGAGCGTTAAATTCGACTTGGTTACTGTCACTCCAAGACAAAATTTCTTCCAGGTCTTTATTGAGGCGTGATACCTCATGTTGTCTGCGAAGATGTGCGTCAGCAGCCGATGTTTGAGATTTCAAAGCAAAAGATGAGATAAGTGTGCTGTCGTCAGCAAAGCTATATATTGGATTTTCTGTTTTCGCTAGAAGGTCGTTAATGTACAGTAAGAAGAGAGTGGGGGATAATATGGACCCTTGAGGAACGCCAGCATTGATGGTGAAGGTGTCTGAGAGAAACCCGTCAATCGCCACTTGCAGAGAACGGTCCTTGAGGAAGCTAGACAACCATGAACAAAATCGACCTGGCATACCATAAGAACGCATTTGTTCTTTAACTCGTACGGGAAGATATAGATACAATTTTTTGTGTTTTCATTACGGGGGGGTCTTATATTTGTAAGAAAGCTTCTGAGGGTATTTCCGGATTTGAAGGCTGTTTTGATTTATAGTTTTTGGTTATCCTTTTAATCTTTTCAGAAATCCCCTTAACATAAGGTATTGTAAGAAATGCTTGCTCCTCTTTCATTTCTGTATTAGTTTTCACTTCGCGATTTTTAAGTTTTGAGATGGTATTAGTTACAAAGGTTTCAGAGTAACCATTCTGCAAACGTTAGATGTTCTGTAATATATAGTTTGAATGTTGTGTTAAGTAACAAAATAAAGATAATGGAAGTCCGAGGCACTTTTGCACGATGCACCATTTAAAAAATTACCGATATCGTCATGTCTCTAATTTGGAACACGCTGAATAAATATTGTGTTTATCAATCATAATCAAAATACCACAACTTAAAATGTTAATAACGGTGCCCAAGCGTTTTTCCAAAAAAAAAAATAACGTGCTGGATTTGCTGAATTTTTTCCAAGTGACAATCGCACAGTACGAGTACGTATAATAATGTACCCGAACATATTAAAACTTCAAAAATAACTACCCAATTTTTCTGTTCTTCATTAAAATATACCTCACTGAGTTAATACTCAGTTATATTTATAAAATGTGTATGCATTAGCTATTTTAACTGTCTTTTTTATAATAATATACTAAGTTAAAATACTTGTTTTTTTATATATTGTTATTTAAATTACCTAATTTTATCCCTATAATAAATTTATAAACTTGATTGGGATGGGAGTAGATAGTATTATATATTAATATGTTTTATTTAACAAAAAACTACTTTTTTGATAGATACATTTTTTAAATAAATTTTTATAGATTTATTTTTAAATTTTAATACGCCTTTGAACAAAAACAGGCAGAAAAGTTAAACAATTTGGAAACTCTATAAAATAGTACGCAACATTTTGTTTTTTTATTACAAATAATTTAAAAGTTTTTTAAAAAAGAATAATATCTGAAAATTAATAGAATTTTCCACACCCTTAACAATTAATAATGAAAATATTCAATATTCAAAAACGACAAAATTTTTAGGATTAATTTTAGACGAAAATTTAAATTCGAAATGCCATATCCAGTATATTATCAACTCGATATCTCCTTTGGTATCTGTTTTGTACAGAGCTAGATATATCATTCCTTTGAAATACTTTAAAAATATATATTTTTCATTAATATATTCAAAATTACAATACTTAGCTTCTGCATGGGGATCTGCTTGTTTATCAAACTTAAAACCATTACAAAAATTGCAAAATAAAGTTATTAAATATATACACAAATTACCACATTTAGAACCAACTGTAAATCTATATAGACCGAAAGGGTATTTACACGTTCAAAACATTTAGAAATTAAAAATTTGTATTCTAATTCACTCTATTATTTTAAAAGAAAAAAATCAAACATATAACAATCTTCCAAAAAATATCAAAAAAATTTGAAAATTGGCAACTTTTAAAAAACAATTAAAGATATATTTACTAAATTAAATTATTTATATTATTTTTTTTAAATTGATTTTATTAAAGATTTAAATTGGCTTAATTTTTTTATTATTATTATTATTATTTTTAATGGTTAAAATTTTCTATATTATGTTGTCACTTTCCATTTAATGAACTGTAAAAGTTAGTTTGGAATAAAGACATTTTGAAAGTTAAATTATTATATTCTATAAAATCTTTATAAAATAAATTTATATGTTAATGTTTTAGTCACTCTATTCACATAAGATTAGTTTTATAATTATCATCGTCATAATGAAATGAACAACCAAAAATGTAAACAATCCGGCGATAAATTATTTTTAATTTTATGTATAAATTTAAGATCCATACTAAATAAAAACTTTAATTTCTGACATTCAGCCAATCTAAACTTTTTAACATAAAATTTATTTTTGTATGTTTGTTACAATTTTAAATTATACGCATTGCCTTATTTTGTAAAATTTGTAATTTATCAGATATTTCCCCACTATATAAAATAGAAGAGCAATAAAAAAAAACTGGAAATATATTAGTATTAAATACAGTTTTTTTAGAAAACAGACTTAAATTAGAACTGATTCTTTTAAAATAACCTACTTTTCCGGCAATCTTCGATATGATACTTTCAAAATAATTAAAAAATTTTAATTTTGAATCAATAATTATCCCCAAATATTTAAAACTGTTTACTAATTCCACCTTTACCATCAATCACAACATTGGACAATATTTAACAATATTTTGACAATTTAAATTAGTTACCACAACCAAACTTTTAGGTTTTTAAATATTTATTTCAATTTATTCACTTTTAGCCAATTTAATAATACTTTTATCTCAGAATTTAGACCATTTAGACCATCAAAAATATTTGATACATTAATATAAATTAAAGTGTCATCAGCAAACATTTGAAACAAATTATAAAAATCATACATACCTATATTTTTTGTCGGTGTTACTTACATCTATAAGTAATTATTGTTTTTCTTGTAACACTTACGGAATTATTATTTAATATCCAACTCATGCACGCAACCTAAAAGCACTTTTAATAATTAACGCGTTTACGAATTCTACCAAAATTAGTCATTATTTTGGGATCACTCTCGCCGTTTTATCTGTTATTACACTGTTAAAAACTCCTTTAATATTTTATCGGGAGAATCTTCTCCCTTATCCGATTCATTATTAAAGCAAAAATAAAGCAAGAATACCGAGGCAAAAGTCGCGATTTGAAGCCAACCAAAGAGTGTCCGCTACGGCAGTTATTTCGACGCGCAGCGCCGCGACGTTGATTCAGGCTGCGAATCGCTCGACGTCCCGACGCTAGTAGTGGCCACGCTACTGGCGCGATCCGGACGGCTCCCCGCCAAAAACACTCTTTCCAAAAGCACGTGTGGAAAATGACAATATCTTTGTCATCGGCACATATTTTTGTAATGGTTTCTACGCTATTTAATTCGGTGGACATTTACGTATTAATCCATTAAAGTGTTATAAATTATCTTGTCCTTTGAAGTGGAGTGTTTTGAAAAATAAATATAGTCGTGTTTAATAAATCATTAATTAAGAATGATAAACGAATAATACAATTATTGTCTGTGGTTTAAATTAATTTGTTGTTATTAGTTTATAAAAAAGGCATATGGGTCATTTTCAAAACAAGTGATTAGAAGCTGTTCCTCCTATTTTCAAATTATTTTGATTGTTTTGGATAGTCGGGTGCTTTAAATGATTCATGGTATAGGTGGTCAAGCTTATTACCCCCTGGGGACCCTAAGACCTCCCCCTAAAGTTTTGAAGCCACGTTTTTGACACATGACCACGTTTCACAAAAAACTGCCCATGTTTGATGATATTTAGAGCATGTTTTTTGACATTTGGTCAGATTTTTGCTTTATTTATTAACAAAAAAAAAACGGAAATAGTGTTATATATTTATTTATAAATGTCATACATTTACCCAAGAAACTAAGACAAGTGCAGACACAAACAATAAACTATCTTAAAAGCCACGTCTTTGACAAAATCCCACGTCTTTGACATTTTTTTAAGGCACGTTTTTGACTTTTTTTTGGCCATAACCTATACGTACTGATGTTTATCTGCAAATTTTATGGTGTTATTTTAACCCTATTTTTTATCAGATATACGAAAATCAAAAAAAAAAAACGTGTGCCCTGATTTACTGCGATTGTCATGTTTTTGATGGGTTATGCTTTACCATTCTTCAAAAAGTACATAAAAAAATCATACCTTTTTATAAAAACCGATGTTGACCCAATTAACACTAAAAACAAATGGCTGATCGGTTCCCTTTGAGAGATTACTGCTGGCAACTCAATTATTTAAATCAGACACAGTGAAAAAAGCGCGAATGCATGCATCCACGTTTTAGACACAAAAATGTCTTACACAACAAAGTGCCTTACAAAATTTTTATTATTGGTCAGATCAAACCGAAATTTTACAAACATTTAGATTAAATGTCCATACAGGCCATAAAAAGTTCAAAAAGCAGATCTATTGCATAGAAAAATAATAATACATGGTCAAACTTGAAATACATGATTTCTTACATGCCACGTTCCATGACATTTTGACTAAATTTAATTTTTATTTTTTTTACCAGCTACAGCTACAGCTACTAATTATGGTTGTCCAAAAAGATACCATAAAACTACAATAAATAACACTTAAAGTTAATCTAAAATGCCTACCGGAGGCCAGAAAATCACCTCTTACAGAAAGTTCCTTGTTTGAAAATGACCCATATAAGTATATCGTACTATTTTGATACGCTTTCTTATGGTAGCCCTTGTCTTTTGTTTTTCTATTATTTTTCTAAGTGGAAGCCAATTTATAATTAAAGATGTTTTTACTTTAATAATAATGTTATGTTTAATTTTCTTATAAAACTTTTGAAATAGCTTTGTCTTACTCATAAATATTTAATTTAGGGTTTAGTTTAACGAAGTTCGATATTGGCCCGCTGCTATTTTTTAGATATATTATGCTTAAACCTATATCTATTTATCAAATTATTATAATTATCCCAATATGGGTTTATCATATCATTGGCTCATACACACAATTCAGTTTTTTGATAGAATTTATGCATATTTCAACAAATAGAAAACATATTTAATTATTTTGTAGAGTTTAAAAATTGAAGGAATAAAATCCCAATGGAAAAAGCGCCACTAAATATCGTTTCACTAATATACCGCCAACGAACCTTTAAATATGGAACCTTATACTAACCTAGTGTCTAATCACAGAAAAAAGACATATCAGTGACCAACTATCAACATTAAACATGCGAAACGGTGCAAACTAAGTAAACGTTCTAAGTGTATTATAATCCCACTGTGATTCTTCGTAGTGTAAATTTAATTAATATAAATTTAAAAATAATATTAAATATTCCAGTTATTAGTGTCACTTACCCGTATAATAACTTAATTATTCGATATAATAAAAAATTAAGTGTTCCTGTGATATTTTTGGACTTATAATAGCAAGTTAGAAATACTTCCAGTCCACCATTTGAATTAATAAGGATATGTTTCTGCGTTAGAAGAATTCTTTTACCAAAGAAAGAGCCAGGGTTTGCTATAACCATATTTATTTTTTCTATTCTACAGGTAATCCTGCGCGGCAATGATGCAATATCCAGGTGGTCATTTTATGACCTTTTTGGTTCTACTGGTTCTTGGACAAGTCTGCAGCAATGGTAAGTGTCAGTTTTTCAATTTATTTCTACAATCGTTAAAATTTTCGGACGGAACTGTTTCAGAAATTTGGTGTTTTAGCTAATAAAAATTTCTTGGTCCTAATTATTGTCAACTCATTTTTGTTTATAAAGGCAAACGAGAAAAACAACAACCATAATTATTATATAATCGAATATTTGATTCCATAATTTTTTTGCATCCTATCTTATGAAATTATTCACTATCAACATTTAAGATTGAAATATTTCTATTTCTACAATAACATATATTTTTTTAGATTATTCAATAAAATATGTTATTGTAGACCTAAAAAATCAAGTAATTTAATCTTAAATGTTGATAGGAATGTGATCTCGAAGAAACTTTAATTATTATAGTTAATATTGCAGCAAACTCTTTTATAACTCGGCTTGTAAGTATATTGCGAACAAACTACAAAAGCTTGAAATTGTTTATTTATCGTTTAGAACGTGGTGCGCCCCACAGACTTGCATTATTTTTGGATAGAAATAATTATGTTATAAATAGGGTTCTAGTTAAATTAACTGCAACACAAAACAGCACATTTAGGTACCTTCTACTCGTATTTTATTAAACAGAATTTGCAACAAAAACGTAGTACTTTTGTTTAAAAGGGGCCCGTAATAGGAAACTGTATCGTTCCCCATAATTTTTTCAAATATTTTTTATTTATTTTTCTGTTTGCATAGCAATTTTGTTCCCTTTAAGAATTACTAAACAAGGCCTAAAATGGTCTAAAAATATGCTACCTTTCTATAGAGTTTTGCATGTTATAAATTATGATTTACTTCCATTTCATTTATTTTTATTTTGCCTGTATAGGATACCCATCCAATTATATAGTCTAGAGTCTAGACGACTACACAAAAGGGGTGCTTCCATACATCTACATATATATGTAATTACACGGAAAAAGCGACACTGATTAAATTTAATTTTGTGGATTTGATGACGACATCAATTCACGGAAAGTCAATTGAAGTGTGTCTACAATAAACACTTCATTGTATCAAAAACGATAAAATAAAAAAAAATACCGTAATAAATTTTTTAGGTACAGTTAATGCCATATTTATAAGAATTGATTGACTCGTCCGTTACTTTGTGACAATACATTTTAACTAGGTATGTAAAATGAAACGAAAAGTATACTTTGTTATTTGTCACTAATTTTTATTTAAAAATTTTGGCGTTACGGCCGTTTCGTAGTACAACTACATCTTCAAGACGCTAATCTAAAATTAACAAACGAAGGGTATATATGTTTTCTAATATTCCAAATAAAGACTGCTTAGATATAATTACAAAAAAACTAAAAAATAACAATGTTAATCCCGTAATCGAACAAGAACTTGTACAACCACTGGAACTATGATGGACTATGATTTAATGACGAGTTTTATAAACAAACAGATGGTTTAGCTATAGGCTCCCCATTAAGTCCATTAATGGCCGAAATTTTTATGTCAATTTTGGAAGAAACTTTTATGACCTCAAAAATATCAAAAAATATTTTTTCTGGTATAGGTATGTTGATGACATATTAATATGCTTCACAGGAACCGAAACAGAACATCAACATATTTTAAACCACCTCAACTCTATACACCCTAAAATCAAATTCACGCTAGAAATAGGAAACGACTCAATTAATTTTTTAGATCTTAAAATAACAAAAACCATTGACCAAAAACTACAGTTTGACATTTATAGAAAACCTACTTTCACAGACATCACAATACCACACGACTCAGTACACCCAAAAACACATTAAATGGCAGCATATAGGTCAATGCTACATAGAGCTCTATCTATACCACTCCAAAAAAAAGTCTAAAGATGGAGCTTCAGGAGCTTGATACCATTAGGACTATTGCTGTCAACAATGGCTACACAATAAAAGAAATAAACTCTCTTATCTCAAAAAAGTAAAAGGCACTAGCTATGACACAAATATACCCCAATGTAAAAACACGGAATACTAAAAAATTTCACACTCTTACATAATAATATGTAGGCCCAACCTCCGAAACAATAGCAAACATTTTATCCTCTGACGAAGTGACAATAGCTTTCAAATCCTCAAATAACCTATCAAAACTAATTTTTAACGTTAACGATAAATGTGGAAAATATAAGAAATCAGGAGTTTATAAACTAAAGTGCAATGAATGCAATAGCTGTTATATAGGACAAACGGGACAAAACTTTGAAACTAGATTTAAAGAACATAATGCATGTTTTAGACTAAAGAATAGAACATCTGATTTTGCGAATCATTTTTAGACATAAACCACGTTTTTCCCGATATTAACAACTTACAAATATTACATACAGAACAAAAAGGTCATAAATTAGATATACTAGAAAACATCGAAATTTACAAACATAAAAACGACCATAATGTCAACCTTTTAAATACACAATTAGACTTTGGAAATTCCCCTCTTTTAAAATTATTATAATTTTCATCTGGCATGTTTACCATTTAGATTTTATAAACATTGGCCAGCCTGTCCCTTATAATTAAGAATGTTGTAAAATACCATTGTGTACTAAACAATATTATACTTTAGGTAGATCCAATAATTTTATGACTCTGTTAACCTATATATACCCTTAGTTTGTTAAGTTTCGATTAGCGTCTTGAAGATGTAGTTGTACTACGAAACAACCGTAACGCCAAATGTTTTAAATAAAAATTAGTGACAAGTAACAAAGTATACTTTTCGTTTCATTTTCCATATTTATAAGTTGTAGTAAAATTTCGCCCCGTGTGCAGTTCGTTTCAGAAAACTAATTTGTTTGTCATATCAGCTGCAGGTATGGAAATGCTTTATCCGCTCTTATTCTAGTAATAAGTGATAAAAATAACAGAGGTGTACATTACGTTTCCTTCACTCGAATACAGGGTTGGCACGAATTAATTCATATGAATTAAGTCACTGATTTAATTCGTGAATTAATTCAAATGACTTTTTTTGAAAAAGTCACGAATTAATTCAAACTGCAACAATAAACAATTGGCAACGGTGTAGCATCCACAAGACAACAATGCATCGCGGCGACGACGGGGCGGGAATCACCGAAATACCGAAATCATTAAGACGACTGACAGACAGAATACCGCCATTACTGTTTAGATGTAGAGCATTTTGCGTGTTATTGTGAAATTTTGTTCAAAAAGTTTTATTAAAGTGTGAAACATGAGTGGACGAAAAAGAGATCCTATTTGGATATATTTTGAGGAATACAATAAACAAAATCCAACTAATAAAAAAGCAGTGTGCAAAGCATGCGGCAAAACTTTGCAAGCTATGGTTAGCCGCATGCAAAAACACAAAAGTAATTGTAACAATGTTCCTGAGGCAAATACAATTGTGCAGGATATCCGTGATTCCTCCGCCTCTAATGCAAAAAAACAATTGCACAATCGCTAGGTCGGTTGTCATTTGGAAAAATCTAATGAACGATATACATAAGAGTTTAGACACCACTGCGAAAAACAAAGTTATTTTCAGGTATAAACAAGCCGTGAATAAGTACCACTTTATTGCGCACATGCTAAGTCCAACAAATATCAAGGAAAATGTAAGTTTAACCCAAGAGGAAAAGCAAATGGCTTTGGAATCTGCAGCTGCAGAGTTCCCAAACCTGTTGCCGGTCTTGTTACGATTTCATGGAAAGTTGTCCCCTTATAATCAGGTCTTGATGCAAGACTCTGTCATTTCAAACATGACTGATATTAAATGGTGGATATCAACATTTTCACTAACAGAGATAGATCCTGCTGCACAAATTAGTATTAAACAAATTATGACAGCAGTAGCTTCGTCCGCAGGTGTGGAAAGAATATTTTCATCCTTCGGATTGGTACATTCGGACCTACGCAACCGACTAGGAGTGGAAAAAGCTGGAAAACTAACTTTTCTAATGAAGATTCTTAATAAGTAATAAGTTGCTTATGTATTTATTATTTATTTAATTAATAGTTTCAGTTTATTTTGAAAAAAGTGCAGGTTTTGTTATGTTATGCTTTAAGTTTTTAAAGAAAATAAAAACTTCATTTATTTTTGTTATTTTGTTTTAGTAAGTAAATAGACATTGCTTTTTAGGTGAATTAATTCAAAAAAGTCCGAATTAATTCAAAAAGTCAGACTTTTTTGACTTTTTTATAAAAGTCATGACTTATTCCATCCCTGCTCGAATATGATTCTCCAGAAATACTCTGAATGTCTCAATTTTAAAGTTTAGTGCTAGTAACGCTATCAAAAGGACCTGAACTGTGTTGGATGCAGGTGACATTAAAATTGCGTGCTTAAGTCTTGCTTTTATTTTTGGTTTGTTTTTCAATACATTTTTTTGCCTTCTGAAAGAAATTAAAGTTATGTTCTAAAATAAATATCATTACGTACGAAACGTACAAAAGAATGAATAATTATTTAATAACTGAAAAATGTACATCGACAAAATTTTTGAAATTGAAAAAGTTTTACACCTCCGCTAGAATTTGAAACCGGAGGGTTGTTAAGGGAATACAGAAATAAAAAAAACTACCATTTTTAGATGTAATAATTGAATGGAGCCGAAAGGCGTGGTGCTGGTGGTACTTTTACTCTTCTAACTTAATACTACGGTATGGGCGAACAACGCATTTCTTTACCTGTATGTGTGTCCATTTTGTAATTGTTGTACTCAAGTTTAATATAAAGAAGAAACCTTTCATTAGGCAGAAAATTAATTACCCTCAACAAAGAGTCAAGTAACAATAGTAGGGAGAGATGATTTATTCTACGCCACTTCTCCCCCTGGTTTTTCGCGCGTGCCAACAGTTCGTAGCTGTTTTTGAGCTGTTTTTAAGTTGTTTTCAGATTTTTCGCTATTTCTAAGCTGACGAAAGCAGCTAAAAAAGCTCAAAAACTGCTACGCACCGCTGGCGCAGAACGAATCATCTATTCCTAATAACAATAACATAAAAAATCCACGTATTATATTAATTATGAAAAAATCAAAACCATGGAAACCACAGAAACCAGGATGAGTAAAAAAAAATTAAATCTTAAGATGCTATAATAATAATATCATTTATCTCCACTAGACTTACATGGGATATTGTCAGGTCAGTTACAAATCGTAAAAATATTTCAAAAAATATATAGCTCAAATGTTTACACATGGAAAACAAACAAAAAAATTGTATGAAAATATATATGATATTTAAAACAAATAATTTTATCTGTCACCAGATATTGATTCATAAATTGAATAGACACAAACCACGTTATATGCAGATTTTTAGGAAAACACCCTATTCAAAACCTGAAGTTGAATATTCCTGAACGGAATAGAAGACATTTTTGCAAAGTAGCCTTTTCACCTCAGACTTAAATTTATTTATCGACTGCTTAGTGCTTACTACCAATACCTCCTAAGTGTAAAAACAAAAAATGTTCAGGAGGGACAAAAAACGGTTTAACTTTTATCATAATAGATAATTTCACTTTTATACAACGGAATGATCTCCTATCTACAATAGAATTTTGATTTACTCATTTTAACAAATAAATCAGCATGTTCGAATTAAAACTATTACATTACAGATCACAAGAGACATAAAGTACCACTTTATAAGGAAAAAACAAAAAAAGAATACATAAAACAACAAGAAGTAATCAAATGAAACTTACCAGCTGGTAACACAAAACCGTTCACAACAAAATGGGAGATAGGAGGTATTGCTTACACTGTATGAGACTTGTGTAGTTTGGTGATATTTCCATTTGAAAACTGGCTCGAAAATATGAATCTTAGTAACTAGGAGGTAATTCTATTCCAAAGATTTAATAAAGATCTACCTATTGGTGCAACTAAATCATTTTTGGCCAAAAGTGTAGATATAGTGGATTTCACCTTAGTTTTTAATGCTTTGACGTCTCTCTTGTCAGACATATTATCCAACACGTGATTTTTAAATCCCTAATTCTATAAACGGCTTTCAGGCACGGGCATTGGCTAGGTTACCAAGAGATGGATATATAACTGACCGTACAGTTACATGTACATGACGAAGATGCACACTACACAGTTCAATACGTTGCCCTTCAATGAGCTCAAACTCGTCAAAAGCACAGCATCGCTCGTATATGCCGTTAGTATGTGCATCTTTGTCTTACGCATTTGCTCTCGCATATCTCTTTTCGTACTTCATTAATTCGATTGTCTCGTCGCGTTCTTTAAATATCACAGAGCCGCATTGGGACTTGGGACACACCGCGCACCGCGTGCATTCTGCTGTTAATTCTTAGAGTCTTTAATTCTTGATCGTTCGTGTTATTGTTTTTGGTATTTTTCAGACAGCATTTTGCTTATATTTTGTGCGTATTAGACTTTTTGGTTTTAAACTGCCGGACTGTGTGTATCTGTGACGTGTTTCTTTTTATGCAAAAGTAAGTAAATAATTATTAATGTCTCGGACGGTGACGACGACATCGACAGCTTGTCAGATGAAGACCAAAAATAATAGGGAACTTGCAAACAAAATTAAATTTGAAAACCACAGTGAACCATTATGCTAAAATAAGTTTTACATACAGTTGTATTGAAGAGTGCTTGAGGTATCTGTTCTGCAAACGCATGGACACAAATATTTTTTTGTAGTATCTACTTACATTATTTTTTCTTTATTCGTTAAAAAAAAATACCTAATTCGATAACATTACAAACTTTTATTGTTTTATTATAAACCAACGAAAAGTTAGAGCTATTGTAAACTTCAAACTCTTTAGAACCTAGTCTAAAGAAAAAAATATCTACCCGTGAATAAGAAAATAAAAAAGTAAACAATAAGCTATTAAATATAATATATAGATTTTTTCAACTTAACACTGCATGGTCTAAAATCAAATTAAAAAACAAAATAATTCTTTAATAAAAAACGTAGTTAATTATTGATGATACTAGATTCACGACTGCCCGTTGTATATTTTTTATTGTACTAAATTAAGAGCGTGTTTTTACCAAAATAACAGCACTTTATTATATTATGAATAAAAATTAAATGAAATTGTTTTTCTGATATTCTATCCTATTTCCATTCCCCTTCAGTGTTTTTTTTTAATTATCTTAAAAATTGCTTAGGTAATTCTCGTTTCCATCCATAATTACAACTACAAATAAATTGACCCATCTTCACACATAATTTTTAAGTCCGGCCCTGGCCAATCCTTAAGTTCTGTAAAAAGAAATGTTATAAATGACATGTCAGTGGCGGCCATTAAAAACTAAGGTGAAATCCACTATAGGAGGTATTGGTATAAACAGCCGTTATTAGTAATCTGTTTAATGTTAAGCGGTAGTTTATTAAACAATTTGATGGGCAATACGATAGAACTGTTTTCTACAGAGCTTAATCTATGAGGAGAAATGTTTATATTACAATTTACTCTTAGGTTGTAATGCTCGTTGTTGTCTCTAGCAACCCCGAAACGATGATAGTTTTATTTGACAAAATTCACGCAATTCAATATGACAAAACATGGAAATGTAAGAATATTTAATTGAATAAATAGATATTTGCAAGGGTTTATTTTAAGTTTAAAAAGGATTGCTCTAATTATTTTCATTTGATGTACCAGAATTTCCCCATCAGCTCTTGAACAATTGCCTTAAGCTAAAATAGCATAATTTAAAGAAATAGTCCATACTTAAAGTGGAGTTGAAAGCATGAATAGGAAAGAAAAACACAAAGTCTTCCTCCACAAAATTTAATAAAATAAAAATTCGTAGGTTTCGAACGCTGAAACGTTCATCATCAGGAGACAGAAAAGGTATGCTGAAGGTTGTAGCAAGAGAGAAAATGATGAGTGGTAGGCATAAAGCCTTAATGGAGCTTTTATGGCATCAAAAGTTGTATTGTTGAAATTACAAGATATAAAATGAAAATAAGTTAACACATACGGAGTATGTGGAAAAGTAAGTTAAAAAGGGGTCTCGAGCAACCAAAAAGAGGAACGTGAAGTTAGAAAACACACTTCTAAAAAGAAGATGTCAAGAAGGTTTTCTTAAAAATATGTCTTGTAGACATTGCAAAACGTGGAAAATAATTTTATATACAGGGTGATTCACTAAGGGTGGCGACCGGCCATATCTCGGAAACTACTAGGCATAGAAACTTGGAGAAAAAAAATTATGATTAAAACGGTCATGAGAAAATTCTGGAAATTACTTTTAAGTTCCTCATTTCGCCGCAAGGGGGCACAATTAAATTTTTTTTTTTTCTAAATTTCTCCGAAATTTCCCGTATTAAGGTATAACTCTGATTACATCATCGAAAAGCTTAGACAATTCTGCATCATTTTGATTTAAGGCTCATTGGCGTACCGGCCTTGATAAGAGTGGGGGAAGCTATTGAATGTGTAAACATTAAAATCGCTGTAACTTGTAAACGACTTATCCGATTTTACTAAATTTAAGCTTGTTTGGAAGGGAAAGGTAAGTATTTTCAATCGCCGTATCCAATAGTACACGATAGTGTGTAATAAAATTGCTAGAGGGCGCAATTTGTAATAATAACAGTTTTTCGATTTTATCCCGGAAATTCAAATCATACGGTATAACTATGACATCATAATCGAAAAGTAGATAAAATTTGCAAGAAAAGATGTGAAGACCGCAGTTCGATATCTTTGTTCGTTTCAGAGTTATTGCCAAAATAATAATTTTGAATACAAATTGCGCCCTCTAGCAATTTTATTAGAAATTATCTTGTACCATTGGATACGACAATTGAAGGTACTTACCTTTCTCTTCCAAACAAGCTTAAATTTAGTAAAATCGGTTAAGTCGTTTAGAAGTTACAGGGATTTTAATGTTTACAGTTTCACTTGATAAGAGTGGGAGAAGCTATTGAAAGTGTAAACATTAAAATCGCTGTAACTTCTAAACGGCTTATACGATTTTACTAAATTTAAGCTTGTTTGGAAGAACCTTCAATTGTCGTATCTAATGGTACAAGATAGTTTCTAATAAAATTGCTAGAGGGCGCAATTTGTATTAAAAATTTATTTATTGGCAATAACTCTGAAACGAACAAAGATATCGAACTGCTGTCTTCACATCTTTTCTTGCAAATTTCATCTACTTTTCGATTATGGTATCATAATTATACCGTATAATTTGAATTTTTGGGATAAAATCAAAAAAACTATTATTATTACAAATTGCGCCCTCTAGCAATTGTATTGAGAATTAATATGGACAACTAAATACGATTGGTGAAAGTGCATACATTTCTCTTCCAAACAGTCTTTAGTTTGCTAAAATCGGATAAGTCGTTTAGAAGTTACAGCGATTTAAATGTTTACACTTTTAACAGCTTCCCCCAATCTTATTAAATTCGGTACGCCAATGAGCATAAAACCAAAATGATGCATAATTGTCTAAGCTTTAAAATGGTGTTATCAAACATATACGTTAATGTGGAATTTTCGGAGTTATGTAAAATTTTAAAATTTACTTTTCAATTACGCCCTCTTGCGGCAAAATGCGGAACTTAAAAGTAATTTCCAGAATTTTCTCATGACCGCTTTAATCATATTTTTTTTTCTTCAAGTTTCTATGCCTAGTAGTTTCCGAGATATGGCCGGTCGCCACCCTTAATGAATCACCCTGTATATATAAATTGCGCAATGTGGGCATTACGTACCAAATTGGAGTCTTTTTTCAAAAAGGTTGTTTGGGGCACTGAATTTTATGGGGTTACTGGACTGTAAAATTCAGTGCCCCAAACAACCTTTTTGAAAAAATACTCCAATTTGATACATGAACATGATGCCCACATTGCGCAATTTATTATTGTCCACATTTTACAATGTCTAGGTACAAGACATATTTTTAAGAAAACCTTCTTGACATCTTCTTTTTAGAAGTGTTTTTTCTAACTCCACGTTCCTCTTTTTGGTTGCTCGATACCCCCTTTTTAACTTACTTTCCACATACTCCGTATATGTATTTTCATTTTATATCTTCACATAATGTAATTTCAACAATACAACTTTTGACGCCATAAAAGCTTCATTAAGGTTTTATGCCTACCACTTATCATTTACTCTCTACAACCTTCAGCATACCTTTTCTGTCTCCTGATGATGAACGTTTCTGCGTTCGAAACATGTTTTCCCTTAGAATTTTTATTCTATTAAATTTTTTGGAGGAAGACTGTGTTTTTCTTTCCTATTCATAAAATAGCATAATTAAGACGTGACTGAATATAAGAACAATTAAGATATAATGACCTACCCTATTTCTTAATTGCCAAAGTATAAAACAGTGATATGACATTTTTTTCAAAACATGAACTATTTGCTGAGACGAAGTGAGCTTCGAGTCAAGAAAAACTCCCCCAAGTACTTAGCAACAAGGACCAAAAAGTTTTGTTAGGAAATTGCCAATTTTTCAGGTGTTCCATTGAAAATTTTAACGAGTGTATTTTACATTGCATGTCCAGACGCCATTTTGTTTGGCGAAAATGCACTCGAGATAGAACCAACGGTGGTCAATTAGCCGCCGATTCCGGACTAAGTCTGGCTCGGTACGGGAAAGTATAAATTTTAATGTAAAGTGGTGTACAGACACGCCAAACTGGTGTAAAGGTTGAAAAAAGGTAATGAACTGATATTATTTAAAACGTTAACTAATCGAAGATGTATTTAAGCTAAGTAAAATACCGATTTACACTTAATAATAAACCTATTTTTATAACGCATTTTATAATATTTGCAGGAACCAATTTACTGTAGTATTTTACATACATTTGAAAACTTCCCACCACGGATTTTTCTGCTTTAAAATGAAAATGTGGAAAATCGCTGGGACCCGTCGATTTTTATTTCGAGGGGGACATCTTTTGCGTACATTGTCAATCTTGTTACTTTAACCCCCTAGGAGGGAGGGGGGGTAAGATCTAAATATTAAATGGATACCCCTATTTTATATAATTTTTTTGGATTCTGCATAAAATTCTGAACATTTTTTAATAAAAGCATTATTAGTCTATACTAAACAGTTTCCGAGATATTGACTCTTGAAAAATGAGATTTTTGAACTTTGACAGCGTCTAGCTTTCTAACAATACGTCTTCGAGCAAAACGGCTTAAATGTCCCTATCTTCGATTTTTATTATCTTTCCAATAGTGTCAACTTCCGGTTAAACCGGTTGTAAGAAATAGAGTACTTCCGGTTTAACCGGAAGTTGACACCATTGGAAAGATAATAAAAATCGAAGATAGGGACATGTAAGCCGCTTTGCTCTAAGACGTTTAGTTAGAAAGCTAGACGCTGTCAAAGTTCAAAAATCTTATTTTTCAAGAGTCAATATCTCGGAAACTGTTTAGTATAGACTAATAATGCTTTTATTAAAAAATGTTCAGAATTTTATGCAGAATCCAAAAAAATTATATAAAATAGGGGTACCCATTTAAGATTTAGATCTTATATACTTTCAAAACCTAATTTAATGAATTTTTAATTGAATATTACCGTATAATACCGTATAATATAACCGTGAATATTTTATTAGAAGAAATTAAGCATAATTTTCAAGTCTCCTATTCCCCGTTGCTGTTTGACCCATTAGTTATGGGACACCCTATATACAGTGTGTCCAGTAAAGTCCGCATCATATGGGATTTTTTTTTTTATTAATAGCTTTATTCGAAATTTGACTTTGGCAGCAAGTTCTGCTTCGATCGAGATGAAAATTAAGCAAAAAAATAGTAGCCACGTGATTCGCATTATCTGTTAAATTTTAATTTTTTCCAGAAAATTATTCAAAAGTGGGGTTATTTCTGAAAGTATCGAAAAAAGCTATTAGAAAAAGTTTTTTTAAATGCAGTTTCTAGCCCACATGCATTTCAGCTGCATAAGATAATTTTGATTTTTTACCCATATTTTGTAAATTGTACCACTTTTGCAAAATAAGACTCAACGCAACCTACATAAAACTTCTTAGTTTTGACAATGCTTTATTTCAGGTACATTTTCTTTAAAGTAGCGCCATATTAAATGTGCGTTTTTCTACAAAATCAAAATTGGGCTATTAAAATTTGGTCGCATGTGATGCAAAGATTATTTGTTTTTGACCCTGTATAAGGTTACTTCATAAAATAAGTATTTTTGAAAACGTAGTTCGTGTCTGAAAGTAATACACGTTAACGTTATTTTGACATAGCTTAATAATAAATTATAATATAGGGGTTTTAAATTAAATCGTTGAAAATAGATAAACGTTGTTAAACTAAAATTTATTTTCCACTTAATATTAAGGTGTATTACTTTCAGACACAAACTACGTTTTTAAAAATACTTATTTTATGAAGTTACCTTATACAGGGTCAAAAACAAATAAACTTTGCATCACATGCGACCAAATTTTAATAGCCCAATTTTGATTTTGTAGAAAAACACACATTTATTATGGCGCGGTGCTACTTTAAAGAAAATGTGTCTGAAATAAAGCCTTGTCAAAACTGAGAAGTTTTATGTAGGTTGCGTTGAGTCTTATTTTGCAAAAGTGGTGCAATTTACAAAATATAGGTAAAAAATCAAAAACATCTTATGCAGCTGAAATTTTGTATTCGGGTATAAACTGCATTTAAAAAGACTTTTTCTTTTAACTTTTTTCGATATTTTTAGAAATAACCCCTCTTTTGAATTATTTTTTGGAAAAAATTAAAATTTGACAGATAATGCGAATCACGTGACTACTATTTTTTGCTTAATTTTCATCTCGATCGAAGCAGAACTTGATGCCAAAGTCAAATTTTGAATAAAGCTATTAATAAAAAAAAATCCCATATAATGCGGACTTTACTGATGACACTGTATGTACAGGGTGTCCAGTTTTCGACACTTTTGACGGGTATCTCAGTTATTAGTACAGACAGAATGATGCGGTTTTCGCAAACCTGTATCACTTTTTTGTGAAACAAACGATGCCCTTAACGGATTTATCATGGCCATCTTGGTTTTTGAGATACAGGGCGAAATTGAAAACGGTGCATTTTCAGACACCCCTTGTATTTTAGTTATCTTATACCTTATCGAAAATATAACAACGGAGTATTATACAGTTTTTTACGTAGAATCCAGTGGCGTAGTTAGTATTTTTCCAGGTGTCTGCATTTTTGAGAAATATACCAAAGTTATGTTTTTTTAAATGGAACGCCCTGTATATTTTTTCATATTTGCATTCTGCTTACTGAGAGCTTTCCAAAAATATATAATAGTTAGCACTTTGTTTTAACAGGAAGGTTAAAATTCATATTTTTAAAAAAATTGGGAGCAGGCCTTGAATTGTGGATTAAAATGCATCCTTTTTACTTATAAATATTGTTGAAAATGGATGCCATTTCTAAGAAAATATAAATACCATCCATACAAATTTAAAATTGTGCAAAATTTACATCGTGGAGATGCAGATCGGCGATTAATCTTTTGTCGTTGGTATACAGAACAAATCCGGGCCAATGCCAATTTTGGAAGATTAGTAATCTGGTCCGATGAGAACCATATTTCTAGTGCTGGAATTTTTAACCGGCATAATACAAGGCATTGGTCTGAAGAAAATCAATATGTTATTTACGAAAGGGAGCAGCAAGGGCGCTTAGGATTTGGTGTTTCTTGCTTCATATTAGGTAATCAAATAACTTACCGTATTTATGAGGGAGGCCTTACGGCAAATATTTTATATATATATCTGGAAATCTTGGAAGAGGTTATATACCCGAGTTATTAGAAAGCGTTCCCCTTGCCCAGCTAAATGCTATACATTTCCAGCAAGACGGTGCACCAAGTCATAACTCTCACGTAGTAAGGCATTTTCTAGAAAATTATTTTCAACAAAAATGGATAGGCACAAATGGAGCTGTAAGATGGCCACCGCGATCGCCCGATCTATCGGTGTTGGACTTCTTTCTTTGGGGTTTTTTGCAGAGCAAGATATACAACACAGAACTGTAGAGGAACTTCGACAGGCTACCCATTTAGCATTTCAATTTCTACAAAACCACAGGTCTATAATAATTTTAAACGCCTTGAGACTTATTACCGAAATGTGTCAGCGTTGTATTAGGGAAAATGGCAACCATTTTCAACAATAATTATAAATAAAAAGTATGCATTTTAATCCACAATTTAATTGTTCTAGTGAAACAAAATCCAAGGCCTGCTCCCAATTTTTTTAAAAATATGAATTTTAACCTTCCTGTTAAAACAAAGTGCCAACCATTATATATTTTTGGAAAGCTCTCAGTAAGCAGAATGAAAATATGAAAAAATATACAGGGCGTTCCATTTAAAAAAACATAACTTTGGTATATTTCTCAAAAATGGGAACACCTGGAAAAATACTAACTACGCCACTGGATTCTACGTAAAAAACTGTATAACACCCCGTTCTTATATTTTCAATAAGATATAAGATAATTAAAATACAAGGGGTGTCTGAAAATGCACCGTTTTCAATTTCGCCCTGTATCTCAAAAACCAAGATGGCCATGATAAATCCGTTAAGGGCATCGTTTGTTTCACAAAAAAGTGACACAGGTTTGCGAAAACCGCATCATTCTATCTGTACTAATAACTGAGATACCCGTCAAAAGTGTCGAAAACTGGACACCCTGTACAGTTAGAGATAAATAATTATTATTACTTTACTTTATTTTCAAATGTACATTTCCGGTGTAACTATTAAAACTACAAAACCTGAATTTACGGGTTGAACATTTGGGTAGAGTAAAAAAAAATAAGATGTAATGGTCAAGTCATGATGATTTTCTCTAAGGTGTACGATATCTCTGTCAGTGTCAAAAATATAATAAAAAGAAATGTCCTGGAATCTCTGTCAGTATCAAAAATATAATGAAAAGAAATGTCCTGGAAACCTAAGAACGAACAACGGTGTGAAGATTAAAAAAGTATTATACTGATATTTGAAACATAAAACTAGGATACGCTTTATTTAATATTTTTTTAATGCACAGGGTGATTCTCGTTGAGTTGTCTTTTAGAAGATTTCGGAAACGAGTAAAGTTATAATTTTTAAAATTTGACACCTTAATAAAACATAAGTAACTTTTGTTAATAACTCAGACAAAGCATGCCACTCATTGCCATTCATGAAAGAGGGGTTGTTGTGTTGACAAATTTCAAGTCACATCGCGATGCAACAGCGATACAAGTAACTCCCCCACCACTATAAGGGGAGGATCAATCGAGGCGCGCGGAGAACCGGACGAAATGGAGGGGATACGTCTTGTAAAGCGCTTCGACAAGGAGTGTCGAACGTCGAACGGCGATCACAGCCGTATTGCTACTACAGTGCGTAAATTCTTATACTGTGAACATAAAACTGTTTTTAAGGCCAAATGTAAATAGCTTTGTCTATAGTGCTTGGTCTGAGGTTAATAATAATCTATACTCTCTCTAACCGTTTTTTTGAGATATGAATTATTAAATTAATTTTTAATCTATTTGCATATATTCCGGCCTTTACTTATAAACAAATAGAGATTTTAAGATTGTTTAAATTGCTCCTACCTAATTCTAAAACGACTAAACATATGGCTGGTGGTAAGTGGACGTTTAGATAGAAAATTTGATTCTCTACACGATAGTGGGATCAAATGCAGGGGTATTCCTTTTACGAAAATTGACTTTGACATGCAAATTTATCTAAATGGCTCTAGATTGGCACCATTTAAAAAAAAACTGTATGAAAAATGTAAAACCTAACTTATGGAATGTAAAGATCTATGTTTTAGTTAATAATAATAATAATAATAATAATAATAATAATAATAATAATAATAATAATAATAAGTTTATTTAAAATTTAATAATATAATAAATATATTTATGTTGTCTTCGATGAACTTATTCTTCAATCCCCTGAAGCTGAGCTTGTTAGGGGCAAATCTTATTTTTTTTTTAGTATGTAAAATCATAAGTCATAAATATGCATTAAAAATCAAGTTTTTAAAAGTAAAAATGTTAATTTATAGTATAAACGCAGCTTTTTTGAAGAAATATATTACCTATAATAAAATTATTAATTTATAATTTTTAAGTAAAAAATATCACTTAAATTATTCAGAACAATATTAATTAATTAAAGCATTTCTAAAAACATTTTCAAATTGTCTGTTTTTAATATCCATGTTTTTATTTCGACTTTAAATTTTTTATTATGTTGTTATGTTCAACTTTTTTGTTTCTGAATATAATTCTTTTGAAGGATAAAGATAATCTTTATTGTATATAATTTTTAGAAACCTGTTTTGTAATATTTCTAATTTTTTAACTAAAGTTCTATTTATTCCTCCCCAACCTAAAATTCCGTAATTTAAATGAGTTTTAACTAACGCGTAATATAATATTTCCATATGTCTTACATTTGAAAATTTTTTAATGTTTTTAAAAATCGGTAGTAAACTTCTTAATTTTTTAATTACCTAAGTATTCTATGTGAAAATTCCAATTTAATTTACTGTCAAAAATAATTCCTAAATATTTTATTTTATTAACTTTAAAAGTTTGAATGTCTTCATTTATTTGAATACTATTCATATTTTGTGGTAGGTTATTTAGGTTTAAAGTAAAAGGAATATAATTTGTTTTATTAAAATTAATTGTTAACAAATTGTTATCAAACCAATTTTTTATCATTTTAAAATCTTTTTTAATTTTATTATTTAAGTTTTCCCAATTTGTATCGGTATAAAAAATTGTAGAATCATCTGCAAAACTATGAATTTGTCCATCGCAATTTATACTAAAAAAGTCGTTAATATAAATATTAAAAAATAATGGTCCTAATATTGTTCCTTGGGAAACACCATACTTAAATACCTTTGGATAGCTTTTTTCTTTAAAAGCTATCAAAATTTTAAATGTTTAGCTTTATTATTTTTAAAGATACTGAACTTTCTTCGTGGTATGTTTTGTTGTTAAAAATAAATTTTATAAATCATATCTCCAAAACGTTTATAGATAGGTATATACCAAGTTACTTATAGTTTAATAAGTTATCTAAAAAACTTAAAATTAATAGGGTATTATATTTGAAATACCAAAGTTGGCCATAATTTCCGGTGTGACCAAAGTGATTCAAATGAGAAAATATAAGATTTTAAACGTTCAAAAACAATAGGGAACTTGACAAAAATTTTAAATGGGGAAAAAATTCTATAAGTCATAAGTATATTATATTGTCATAAAACATGTGGCAGCAAAAAAAACAACATATTTCGTCCCAAAAGACCGCTAGCGGGATTTAAAAATGCCCCAAAATTAAAATTATCCCAAGCGGGTAAAAACGGGTCGTGACGTCAAGAAGTATAATTCGTGTGTGACATCCACGAAATAGGTTATAGGTTGGCAATAAATTGAACGACGTTGAGAATTCCACCTTAAAACAACAATACAATAACAATAACACACGGCAATCGAAATGCAAACTCGGTAGCTCGGCCACCGGTCAGGATGACGGATAAGTCATACTTCCTGACGTCATCGGGCTTGGCGCGCTTAAAAGGTCGTTTGAAATGCTTTTGATACGCGCGAAACTTTAAAGAATTTTTGCCAAGTTATTACTGATTTTTAAGGAGTAATAATTGGGGAATATTTTTTTTAGGCCTAACTAAATCATATTATTGAAAAAAAAAATAATTGGAAAGTTCCCTATTATGAATGTGTAATTGAGTCGATCGTTACTTGATGAAGATCCATATTAAATAAATACGTAAAAGAAACAACGTTAAGGTTTCAAATGTTCACAAAATCGGTTTATTTTTATATAGTAACAAAAATAAAAACATGACATGTTTCGTAGCACTGCTACTTCGTCAGATGTCGAAATGGAAATGACAAACAAAGTTGTAGGTGTAGAGGCATTTACCTGCTAAGAACTAATTATCTAAATATTCCTTATCTTACGGGTTTTGGAAAAGACCCGAGTAATAAAGTATACCTATAAATACTGAGCAATAGGAATTAAGCAACAATGGTTGGAAAATACAATATTTATTGGAATCTCTAGAAATTAACAAAATTAAAAAAGCAGGCAAAATTTTAAACGATCAATTAGATGTTAACAATTCACCCTTATTAAATTTGTTTTGAAATATTGTATTTTCCAACCATTTTTACTTAATTCCTATTGCTCAGTATTTATAGGTATACTCTATTACTCGGGTTTTTTCCAAAACCCGTAAGATAGGGAATATTTAGATAATTAGTTCTTAGCAGGTAAATGCCTCTACACCTACAACTTTGTTTGTCATTTCCATTTCGACATCTGACGAAGTAGCAGTGCTACGAAACATGTCATGTTTTTATTTTTATTAGTATAAAAATAAACCAATTTTGTGAAGATTTGAAACCTTAACGTTGTTTCTTTTACGTATTTATTCCCTATTATGCCTGCTATCAAATTTTAAAAATGATAACGTCACTCAACGTGAATCGCTTATTCGCTTGCTAGTACCAATCAACTATCCTACTTGGTATGTAAGTTTAGGCCAGGCCTTAAAATATTATAAAATATGCAATCTACCTAAGTGCTGAATAACGCTAAAAAAACTTACCAACATAATATAAGAATATAAATTAAAGATAAAAGAACAAAAATACTTGAAATGAAACGGTCCCTTGTATCATAATAAATAAAACAAACTTTAACCATTACTGACATACTTTTAATTTAGGATAGGTACCACTCATACGCTTAATGGGAGAAATTTTATATATATTTTTCCGTTTGGATATTCTTAGAAATGAAAAATATAATACCCATTATCCTTTACGAGAGTAAAAAGGTTTAATACAAAAATGAAACAAACAACCCACTTCAAACTTAAAGCGTTCATTGTACATGGGTTTTAACCTATTGTAAAGCCATTTATTTGTTGAAAAATGTGTTTACTTTACTTGTCAGTTTATCGTAATTGGATGATTATTATTAGTGGTAAATAGGTTTAGAAGATAATATAGTGTCCGCAAAAATAATTAAAAGCAAATATTGTGGCATATCGGACAAGTGTGTAACTGTTTTTTTATATTGGAATACACAGGGATCCAAGCACAATGGATAACCTGGGGCGGGTAGACCACGACGGGCGTTTCGTCCTTGTTAAGACTCTACGGGCAACCATAACCCAAGCAATACCCGCCCCATGGTATCCATTGTGCTTGGATCCCTGTGTATTCCAATATAAAAAACAGTTACACACTTGTCCGATATGCCACAATATTCGGTTTTAATTATTTTCGCGGACACTATATTATCTTCTACGAAGGCCTAGAAGGGCCACAATTTATAAAAAAAATATATACACCCAAATTCCGAGTTGTAACTCGGAATTCCGAGTTGTATCTCGAAATTCCGAGTTGCATCTCGGAATTCTAAGTTGTAACTCGGAATTCTGAGTTGTATCTCGGAATTCCAAGTTGTCGGTATGTTTGCAGTGTTGCCATTTGGGGCGGCAAATCGCCAAAATTACGACTTTTTGTCTATGAAAGTGTGGCGGCGATTTTCAATAAGAAGCTTATCTTTGGCGACTTTTTACAGGTGAAAAAATTGAATATGTTGTATACAATACGTAGAAAGAAACAGCGTCACAATAATAATCATTATTGCACCGAAGGATTTCTCAAAGAGAATATCTGAAGGCGCCACGAATTGTACGTCAAATTTTGGGGATTCCCCGATAGCCTACTTGTCGGTCGGTCGATTGTCGAATGTCCATATCAAAGCCAGTGCCATTAGGAGGCGATAACTAGAGGAACAAATTCCTTCTAAAAGGTATATTGGCAACCGGTTTGTTCGTTGTTACCCAGAGCATTTTTTTTTTTTCAATTTTTTCAACTAATATTATTTTATAAAAATAAAATTTAAATTAAATTTAAAAATATTCCCTGGGTAACAATGAACAAACCAGTTGCCAATATACCTTTTAGAAGGAATTTGTTCCTCTAGTTATCGCCTCCTAATGGCACTGGCTTTGATATGGACATTCGACAATCGACCGACCGACAAGTAGGCTATCGGGGAATCCCCAAAATTTGACGTACAATTCGTGGCGCCTTCAGATATTCTCTTTGAGAAATCCTTCGGTGCAATAATGATTATTATTGTGACGCTGTTTCTTTCTACGTATTGTATACAACGTGTACCTATATTCAAATTTTTCACCTGTAAAAAGTCGCCAAAAATAAGCTTTTTATTGAAAATCGCCGCCACATAGAGACAAAAAGTCGTCATTTTGGCGACTTGCCGCCCCAAATGGCAACACTGAAAACATACCGACAACTTGGAATTTCGAGATACAACTCGGAATTCCGAGATACAACTCAGAATTCCGAGTTACAACTCAGAATTCCGAGATGCAACTAGGAATTTTGAGATACAACTCGGAATTTGGGTGTAAATTTTTTTTTATAAATTGTGGCCCTTCTACGCCTTCGTAATCTTCTAAACATTTTTATGGCTTTTCTTAAATGGATTGCGCGCATTCTAGTGGGTGCCGGCGTTGATCTGTTTCTAGCCTGCAAAACGGCAGATGTTTCGATATAAACGCAAATAGCGTAAATATTAGACATGTCGTAGGCTAATTACAAATTCAGTCGTTTTATAAATGACTAGGTATATTGTAAAATGAAGAATAAATACTAAATTTTTACAATTCGACTGAACTTTTTAGGCGTTTCACAAAACGCCGAATTGCTTTCAGGCTTATTGTAAACGGTTTTTCAATCTGGTTTGTTTTATGATATGACCAGTAATTGTGTAAAAGACTGGAAAGTACTTCGGCATTTTATAAAACCCCGATTTATGTGGGATGTGTTGCTAGTCAAAAACGTGCTGCAAGAAGAAATGCTTCAAAATACCAACCAAAAGTTGAAACCTCTATTTCTGGGTCAGAATATTGCGGTTGAAGTACCTACATTCGATAGGGGACCACTAGACCCTAAAAATATATTGGAAACTATCGTAGAAATAAAAAAAAAATGGAGTATACCAAATTGGTACTAAGCACGAAATTTTGAATCGATGGTTTTCAAGAGACGAAATCGTTGGCATTGAATATCCCGAACCAATTCAGCTTTTGAAAGGAAAAATGATTTCTGTGTGTCATTCAAGCGGGACCGTGTTCAAATAAGTAAAATAATAGCACTTTTAAATTATGTTAGATTACATTATGTAAATATATATATATCTAAATTTCCGTAGCGAATGTCGGAACATGTGTTGTAAGAGTTACCCATTAATTTCTTATCATATATATTATATGACGTTATGACAAAAATAAAGTGTCAAACTTACTATTTATTTGTTTGAAATATTATACGATCAAGCAACAATATAAATCGGCGTTTTATAAAATGCCTAAGTACTTTCCAGTCTTTTACAAAACGACTAGTTATTATCAGTCATATCCTAAAACGAACGAGATTGAAGAACCGTTTGCAATAAGCCTGAGAGCAATTCGGCGTTTTATGAAACACCTTAAAAGTTCAGTCGAATTGTAAAAATTTAGTATTTATTCTTAATTTTACAATATACCTAGTAATTTATAAAACGCCTAGTCGTTTTATAAAACGACTGAATTTGTAATTAGCCTACGACAGACACAGACAATACACAATAATAAAGAAACATTTACAACAAAAGTAGCGACGAGCCGGTTCTGAAGTATATTTAGTAATATAGCTAGAGGAGAGGTCTATAACAAGATGGTTGTGCTTTAATGGACGTCTAGAAATATCACCGTAAGCCGCACGCATATTTGTACATAGCACCCAGGATCGCCAATCGGCTTTCGCCCGAGCATGTCTGGTGAATGGCGGACTATATGACAAATCGGTTGGGTTTGTTCGGGTTTGTTCGGGTTTTTATGATTTTCGTTCTATTTTATATTTCATATTAAAATTATGTTAAGTATCTACTGTTCAGAAGAAAAATTGTACCTTATAAATAATTTAAATTTATAATTGTCTGTTCAATATCGACCAAATTTGCGATTACGGGTGTTAGTTACCCAATCAATTTGTCATATCGTCTGCTATTTGCCAGAGGTGTTCGAGCGAGGGCTGATTGGCGATCCTGGGTGCTATATACAAATATGCAAGCCGCACCGGCGGAACTAAAGGGGGGGGGGGGCTACAGGGGCGTTAGTCTCTTTCTTCCTTGGCCTAATAAAAATCTCGATAAATTAAAATAAACAATTTTAATTAATTCATATAATTTTAAAACTCAACTTTTCTACGTTTCGCGTTTTTAGGAATACCTGTAGATTATGAAAATAATATATAGGTTAAAATAATAAATTTTCCTACGACCACCTATGAAAATGAGAATAAAGCACCCCTAACTTAGCTCGAAAGTCCTTTATATCACACGCGTGTTGAAATATTTTCGTTCAATACGTGTGTTGAAATATAAAACAGCTGATGGCCGACAAATTTGACAGGAAAACTATTTAAAAAAAAATAAAAAACTTACGGGACACGTGGAGTGAATTGGGGTGCTGGGTGGGGTAAAGTACACTAGGGCATTACTGCAAATAAAAAAAATCCTTTTTTTCGTTATTTTTGGGAACCTAAGAGTATTTATGATAAAAATAATATTATCAAAAAGGGAAAATATTTCAGGCAACCTACCAACTGTCATATTTACATGTCAACATTGTCAACTGAGTTGAACCACAGAAAAAAAAAGTGGCAGCTATAGAGCAGAAATAGGATACCCTAGGAAATACCGATTTATAATTTTGCCATTATCTCGGATAAAAATATCCATACAATGTTTAAGGATATGGGACAAGTGAATGTGCTTTATGTAAGTAAGTTTTTTTAGCTATATTTAAAACAAATCGAATACGATATAACTTTTATAATTAACAAGCTATCGATATTTAACTCCATCTCTATCTTTCTATAATGTTGAGCAAATGTTGAGGTTATGTTGTAGTTTTGTGTTATGTTGTTTTCGTAGGTACCTATATTATTGTTTTATTAAAAGAATGCAAGCAGCTAAAAGATCAAAAACGAAATTTATTCACTGTACATAGATAGTAGGTATGATGTGCGTAAGCAAATAGAAGAAAAAGTTATTCTTTTTATTTAAATCTAGGTAAGTTAACATGTGTAAGTGGGCATTGTTTTTATTTTTTTCAACTCTAGAGTTGCAATAAATTTTTCAACTCTCGTGTTAAAAATGTTTTTTCAACACAATGGTGATACCTACAAACTATTAAAAACCAAACAAACTCCTTTTGATTATTTTGTATGGTCGTAGGAAAAATTGTGTACATTACTCGTGTGAAAGTGATTTTCTCACACCCGAAGAAATTTCCGCAATCGGCTAACGCCTCGTGCTAAATACCTTGTTATATAATATACTATTTAAAATGTACAACAGGCTCTTATGCGCAGCACATTTTTTTTAATCAAAGCAAATAATTTAGCTATAATATGTCGTACTGAATAACGTGAATAACCCGGTATAATAATATACGATTATTTTTTATTACATACGCTTTTAGGTGTAATAAAGCTTCCAGTCTAAAAGGCAAAAAAATGTATTCGCGTTGCTGGTTAAATTGTAATTTACTGTATTATTCGCATCAAAAAATATTTTACTTTAAAACCGCTATTTAAAGCAAAACCCTTTTCCTATGCAGCAACGTAATGAATGTATTAAAATTATGTTAAAATGTACGCTTTTCATTTAATGGTATTACATGTATATTTAAAGCCTTTTGAAACTTTTATACTAATAAGCCTTTCAGTTTGAATGTTTATACATTAGGATCAGAACGCTGGATCCTACACAAAAGCGAATGAGTACCTCAACAACAAGTTTGATGATCTCAGCTGAATTTCTAACATGTCATGTCCAAACTATGTGATAATTCTTTGTGTGTAGGCCTTGCAAGTTTATTATTCTTTTTTAATATTTATTATAATAGCCTGTAAACATGTTAGGTACCTATGTAACTTTTAATAATATTATGAGTAGGGTAAAGTTGGTAGAGATGCCCCACTTTTTCTTAACCTGGCCTAAATTTTATAAAAATAAATAATAAAAAAAATGAGCATGCTTTTCAGTAATTGAAACTTTATTCAGTTACGATATTTATAATAAGATTCCAAAAAAACAAGTTTTATTTCACAATAATGCATAAAGAAAAATTTTTGTAATTGGCCATCTCTCCCTTAGGGGTTGGGTAAGATGCCCCACGCAGGGTGGTAGTGATGGCCTATATACGCGGATACAAAATAAGTTAGGTCTTCTTTTTAGTAAAGTCGATTCGCTCAGTAAACCTGCAAGATGGCCGACATGTCATATGACAAAAGTCATTGAAAATGCAAAAATTCACTTTATATAGCTGGAATATGACTTTTGTCATATGACATGTCGGCAATCTTGCAGGTTTACTGAGTGAATCGACTACTCTTCCACAGGGATAGCAAAAAATAACAAATTTGCTGCATCCATCGTGATACCATTGTTCGCAGTGTATACATTTTACCCAGTCATCTTTTCTGGTGGTTTAGGAATATTTCTCTCCACATCCCGCAATATTAACAGGCCATCTCTACCCACTTTGACTAGGGCATCTATACCAAAAGATGGTATAAGATGCCTCACCATGTATTTTGTATAAATATACAGGTACATGTGTTTTGAGGTTAGAATATTGTAGCACATGCATTCCACAATTGTTTGACCAAATTGCAAATTAAATAAAAACATATTAATGATTTTACAACCTATAGCGTAATCATGTATAAAAATTTGCACCTACCTCAAAAAAACGATCACAAAACTTTGTCAAAACCAGACAATTGTGAGCAGCTACACCACTTTTCAGGCTTTAGCATAAACAACTGATTGGGTTTGGACAAACCAAACGATCGTATATGTAAATGTTTTCGAGTTATAAAGGTAGGCCATCTCTACCACTGGGGCATCTCTACCAACTTTACCCTATATTTTATTTTTATACATATTATTGACGTGTATAAATTTGTCTGAATATACAACTATATCTATCTATCTATGCTGCTTAAGTAGCATGTGGAAACCTTTTTATTAATCATTAATTGTATCGCGGCAAATTTGTTCCGAAATTTTTGCGACACAGTTTCGAATTCTGTTACTTGAAACGTTAATTGTGAACGGTTTTTTAGTTTTAGATAAAATTGTGAAGTTTGGTATGTATGACACTTGCGTACCTGAATTGTAGCGACACATTTTTGATTCAAGTGAATCGAAACAAATTCGAAATATTTACCAAACAGTGGTGTCAGTGGCGCAACTACGGGGGGGGGCTAGGGGGGCTAAAGCCCCCCCTTTGAAGTTCCTTCAAAACTTATTTTTCTCCAAATGACATTAAAAGCGGTCTTTTAATGACACCTGACAGGCTCAAAAGGTGTATTTTTTCTGCCTAGTCAGAAAAAGTGGACTTTTTGTGCCTAGGCAGAAAAAATACACCTTTTGAGCCGGTCAGGTGTCATTAAAAATTAAAATTTAAAATGACAAGTAAACACAACAATTCAATAAATGTTAAAATAACATACATAAATATAAAAAATACGATTTTGCGTGAAGTTCGAACAAATTTGGAGAAAAAATGATATGTTTTACTAGGCAGAAAAGCAGATTTAATGCCTTGGCTGGTTTCCTAGCCTCGGCTGCGCTTCGTCTATGAAACACCAGCCGCGGCATTAAATCTTGTGCTTTTCTGCCTAGTGAAACAATAGTTATTTTTCTCCAAATGACATTAAAAGCGGTCTTTTAAAGACACCTGACAGACTCAAAAGGTGTATTTTTTCTGCCTAGGCATAAAAAGTCCACTTTTTCTGACTAGGCAGAAAAATACACCTTTTGAGCCTGTCAGGTGTCATTAAAAGACCGCTTTTAATGTCATTTGGAGAAAAATAACTATTGCGCAATACAATGACAGAAAATAGACTAAATGGTCTAGCCCATTTAAACATCCATCGAGAAATACCAGTATCGGTTGATGAAGTGATAAAAGAACTTCAAAATCTGGGACCTCGTAGACTTCAGTTCAATTTGTAAAAGTTTCAATAAATACGTTATGTTTACACTTAGTTTAAAATAAAAGTTTGTAGTATTTGGCTAGTCTTTTTTTATTGTAGCGTGTTTTATTTAACAGCCGTGGAAAAAAATATTTTCTACGAGATAGTAATGAAGATTTAAAATAATTATTTAAAGTAGGTATGTGTTTAACGATGTTTTAGTATTCTACTTATCCTAGAAAGTGTAAAAAAAAATTTTTAAGCACATTAAAAATTTTAAAAAATCGTGAGGCTAATTATTATTTCTACAATTTTTTATGCTACCAAAAAATTAAAGGTAGCCTTTTTAGATTTTCTTTAATAGACCAAAAAAGGGCGTGGCAGCCAAAAAAAATTTGCCTGCGGCGCTTTTTTTAAGAAAGAAAGAAAGAAAGAATGATCCTCTCTGGTAGCCCCCCCTAGAACGAAATCCTGGTTGCGCCGCTGAGTGGTGTCCATTCATTTACGAAACCTGTGAAGAAAATAATTTTCAAAACGTTCAGCAACATACAATCAGACTCATTATCTGCTGGTCGAACGAACCAAATTATAAAACAAAGCCCTATAATTTTTAAGAAGGAAGACAGCACTTTAATATCTACCCTTAATACTGATAATTTTCAAATTGTTTTCAGTTTGGTTTTTTGAATATGTTTAATTTTCTTTGTTTTGAATCACCTATTTAACCATTTTACATTTCTGTGGGTTCTTATTGTTTTAGGTTATGTCAGTCAATTTTACTTTAGCTACGATTGTTTCGCATTCTTTTTGATACATTATTGAAACTGTGTTTCTGTTTCTATAAGGTATTTATTAATTATAGCTACATAATATTATGATACATCATAGAAACCCATTACTTAAAATTGTGACTCGACTCCATTTTGAACCAGAAAAATACCTCGAGTTCTAGAGGCCATTTTGACAAATTAACTTTTCTGGTTAAAATTGGATTTAATTAAATTCCTGCATATTTGGAAAAGCCGCAAAGTTGTCACATTATTTCCATTTTACTAGACCCATTTAAAAAAGAAATAAGTAAAATTTTGAAAATATTTTTAATTTTATTTTTGCTCAAATATTATTTTTCTGTAAATGCAAATAAATTGAGCGCGCGATAAAAATATAAAGTTAAATTACATGATAAAATTTATTTCGTCAATGCTTTTTATTTCTCTTTTGTAATAACTAACTGAAATGAGTCACGACTTATAGAAAATTCACTTGTGACAAATGCATTATGGCGAAATTATTTCGTCTTCATATTGTTTTTCTTCTGTTTCACAACCTGCAGGTAATTCTAATTATATGTGTCGTTATTATGTCCATTTTGAAGGAATAGACAAGAATAAACATAATATCACAGTTTCCAAACATTTTCGACATATTTTCCATAAAAGTTTCGATTATGCGTCGAAACGGCGAAAGTCACAGCTAGTACTAACCACTCGGAAACACGTGCAATTGCGTCATTCCAAATGTCTACGTTTTGAAAATGTTTCCAAATTTGTAGCAAAAAGTTTCCATGTTGTGTCGGAAACAGAAACACCAAAATGTGTCTTAATTAAAAAGTAAAAAAGTAATTAAAAAAAAACTTAGAATGTAACTGTCTAAGTTTTATTTTAGAGTAAGATTTGGACGTAAAGTTGTTAAATTAAAAGAAAATAGTAAGCATGTGCTAGTATTGACAGGAAACTTGTTTAATACTCGTAATAACACAGGACATTTTTAAAGGGTAATAAAACTTACATTTAACTTGGCACAACGCGCTAATTAAAAAACAATAGAACACTTATCAGTATATTATTAATTCGATATCTCCTTTGGTATCTGTTTTGTAAAGAGCTAGATATTTCATTCCTTTGAAATACTTAAAAAATATATATTTTTCGTTAATATATTCAAAATAACAATACTTAGCTTCTGTATGGGGATCTGCTTGTTTATCAAACTTAAAACCATTCCAAAAATTGCAAAATAAAGTTATTAAGTGTAGGTATACACAAATTACCACATTTACACGTTCAAAACATTTATAAATTAAAAATTTGTATTCTAATTTACTCTATTATTTTAAAAGAAAAAAAATCCATAATAAAATGTCAGGAGATAAAACATTACATGATCATAACACCAGACGTTGTATAAATTATCAAACTATACTAGTAAAAAGCAAAAATCGCTTTTATATTACGGAATAATGAAATATAACAATCTTCCAAAAAATATCAGAAAAATTAGAAACCTGGCAGCTTTTAAAAAACAATTAAGAAGATATTTACTAAAATAAATTATTTATTCAATTTTTTTTAAATTGATTTTATTAATGAATTACATTGGATTAACTTCCATTTTTTTATTGTTATTTTTTTAATAGTTATTATTTTCTATATTATGTTGTCACTTTCCATGTAATGAACTTTAAAAGTTAGTTTGGAATAAAGTAATTTTGAAAGTTAAATAGGAGGCAATAAAAAATATTTTCTTATATTTTCTTTACACGCTTAAATTCACTTTACGCGCCCAAAGTTTTTGAGAAAAAAGTAAGGCCGATATTGAAAAATGGCTTTAAGAAAAATTGTTTGGTACAACATTCTACACCCGGGAAAGTCATTTTGTTTTTGACTAATAAAGGATTGTTTAAAATATTACAAAATTACTAAAAATAAAAAAAATTTCTAAAAAAAATTTTGGGAATATTTTCGATCGTCATTTACTTTTCTGGATGGGGTATTTAAAGTAGAATTTATTTTCTAAATATCAATTTTTATTTTTTCTTTTCGTTTGACCAGCAAAACGTTCGGCAATTTTCATTGTTGTAAAGGGGGTTACTTCCTCTTAAGCAGACGCCGTATAACATTTATTCACAACAAATTACATAGTTCTGGCTAGAATGTCGGAAAAATATAAAAAATAATAATATTATCATATATTTTGTCGTAAAATTCCATAAATTAATATGCATTTTTTACTGTATGTCATTAAACAATACGCCAAAAAATAAACACAACTTATCCATCATTTGTAAACAGTGGCAGCGTTTAGGGTAAAATAGAGTATTTACCCTCTTCAAGAATGCACGCAATATTTATTTTTTTAACGACTTTTTTATCGAAATCTCTTATCACAGGGTCCAATCCACACGTTACGTTTGACACGTATTATTTATTGTTTGCCTACCAGAAATATTTTAATAAGTCATTTAACGAAAAAAAAGAAACAGGAAACATGTTTTTAGCGTGTAATTTGAAAAACTTCTGAATAAATATGTAGATTTTACTGGAAAATAAAGGGTCGTTTACCTGTTCTACCAACTATAATGAATATCGTTTTCTGGCCAAAATCAATTTTTTGGGGGAACACACAGTTAACCCTAATTAATAAATTATGTAAAAATTGTAGTTCAATATTACGCATTACAATTCGTTACTCCAATGCATTTTTTCACTATAATCGAAACTAACATATTTAGCATGGACATCCTTAATTAGAATCTATAAAAAATGTATCCCAATATTAAAAATCTTCCTAGAGTGTCACAGACCTTTCCTAGAAACAACTAAAAAAACGCCGCAAAAGTAGAACAAAGAAATGAACTGTGTAAGAAATTAAATAATGGAACAATGTCCGATTACACTTTGTGCAGTGTGTATCATTTTATTCACCAGCCTAAACATTTTTGACTTGACACAGTTTAAGAAAAGTTTACTGGAAATTTACTAGTCAAACTGCATTTCTATAGTTGTAGATAAATTGTTAGAATTTTGGTGGTTTGTAAGATTTAGGTTATTGTTCGACTCTCTATAATGGGTATCTTCTTCTGCAAAATAATTTTTAAAAAAGGTTTCCATTAAGAAGACACACTGTATATGCAATGGTTTAAATTTTTCTTTTGTGTTTGCACCTATATTAAATAATTCTAATACAAGCAATTGTTTGATTAATTTATTTAAATTAAGTAATACCGTGCCCATTTTACATACAGGGTGACAATTTAAAAACTTGAAATGGCCATATCTTAAGAACTGAAAACTGAAGAAAAAAACGCAAAAAACAGTCTCTATAAAACGAAGGGGGAACAAAAAAAAGCGTATTATCCCACCCTTATCTGCAACCCCTTGGACAGGGTGAGATACACCCCTAAAATCTTAAATAGAAAGGGGGGTCGAGTGATACATCATTTTGAAGCTCTTGAAAAATGCTTTCCAATGGTACCATAGAAAGCTACATTTCAGGAAATTCTTTTCTGTTTATTAAGGAAAACAATAAATGAAAACACAATTTTGAATTTTTTTATTATTATTTAATTAAATGTTCAAAATGATTGCTACCAATATCCTGGCATATTAAGAGATATCTCTTAAGAATTCTAAACATTTTAAGTCTAGGTATTTTGTGTTGGTTTATTTCCTATGGTTTTTTTGTCGAAAAAAAAAATTTGTTTATAAATATTCGCATTTTATTATCACAGAATTTACTTTAAAAGTAACTTGTACTAGTATTATTATTTTAAGAACAGTTGACTTTTGGTTCAGTTTAAACGAAAAGCAGCACTTCTTATCTTTAACAATGGTGTACAGCACAGCTGAACGTGTAGAAATTATTTTCATTTATGGTTGCCAGGATCAATGTTTCTTAAGGACAGCTCAACGTTTTAACGAAAGGCATCCAGGTCAAAATGTAAGCCCGGAGTATGTTCGCCAACTAGTAGCCAAATTTGAAGAAACTGGTTCTGTCGTGAATAAAAAGAGAAATCAACCGAAACTACCCGACGAAGCAGCATAAATTGAAATGCTGGGGCAGTTCGCAATGAATTCAACTTTATCAACTCGTTAAGCAGCTGTAGCAACTAGATTATCTCGTAAATCAATAAGAAAGGTACTTAAATTTCATAAGTTTTATCCCTATAAACTGCACATACTGCAAGAACTTGGTGACGACGACCCGGACAGAAGAATTCAGTTTTGTGAAATAATGACAGATAGAATTACGGCAGAACCTCGACTAGTTAAAAATATTTGCTTCAGTGATGAGTGTACCTTTTATTTAAATGGGCGTGTTAATAAGCAAAACTGTCGTTACTGGAATGACGAAAACCCCCACGTATTTAGAGAAGGGCATACCCAGTACCCCCAGAAAATTAATGTTTGGGCTGGTATATTGGGAGATGGTATTATCGGCCCAATATTTATACAAGGAAATTTAAATGACGACAGGTATGCTCAAATGCTACAGAGGTCTATCGAACCACTAATAGTGCGAGAATTAGAAAATCAGAGGGACATACTCGGAAATTTATCTTTAGAAGAACGCTTACTACATTTCCAATAGGATGGAGCACCTCCGCATTATGTAGTTCCCGTTAGGCAGTGATTGGATGATAATTATCCCAACCAGTGGATTGGAAGAAGAGGTCCTATTGAATGGCCACCTAGATCCCGGGACTTAACACCTCTTGACTTCTTTTTGTGGGGTCACCTAAAATCTGTGTTTTTTAAAACGCAACCTGAGTCACTAGAGCAACTTCAGCATAGAATAGTTCAGGAATGCCGTGCTATATCCAGAAAAACATTTGCAAATGTACGTGAAGAATTTGAAAGTAGGCTTTATTATTGTCTTCAAAACAACGGAAATCATTTTGAACATTTAATTAAATAATAATAAAAAATTTCAAAATTGTGTTTTCATTTATTGTTTTCCTAAATAAACAGAGAAGAATTTCCTGAAATGTAGCTTTCTGTGGTACCATTGGAAAGCATTTTTCAATATCTTCAAAATGATGTATCACTCGACCCCCCTTTCTATTTAAGATTTCAGGGGTATATCTCACCCTGTCCAAGGGGTTGCAGATAAGGGTGGGATAATACGCTTGTTTTTGTTCCCCCTTCGTTTTATAGAAACTGTTTTTTGCAATTTTTTCCTCAGTTTTTCGTTCCTAAGATATGGCCATTTCAAGTTTTTAAATTGTCACCCTGTATACCCTTTGCAGGTACATTATTTGTATTCTTCATCTGTATTGGATGATTTTTATTTTTTTGTATGAAGCACAACCTTATTGCTTCTTTGATCTTCAAGTCCGTACTTGGGTGTGAATGTGAAACGCCGCCCCGATGGCTCTAGCTCTAGCAATGGCACCAGTCATTTCTAGTTCCAGTCATTTTTAACGCGGTTCAAACCGATCGATCGAAAACGTGCGAATTCTGCCATATCTGAACGTGCCCTAAGAATCACTTAAAATTGCGGGTTGGCCAAACTGACCATACCGGATCGTTAATGGGGTCGACAAAAGGGGTCTAACTAGCCTATTTGCCTCTGACGTTAAGCCTCTTCATCCGTTCTAGTATTACAATGGAAATAATAATAATAACCGTTAGCTTGGACAGGACTCCGTTTAGCTCCGCATTGCTAAGCTGATAGCAAAGCAAGGCATTAAAAAAAATATTATAAAAAAATATACTATTTTGCTTAATACGAGAGAGTAATATAATGCAAATTTGCAATGACAGGATCCATTAAGCAAGGTGGATAACTTAAAGGTTGCATTGTACATTTCAGGTTAATTGTGTTTTGTAGCATGTTATCAGCTTCCAACATTCTTTCTTCTATTTCAATCATATTTTCGACGCACTTAGATACTCCATTTTTCACAATAAATTGTCTTTTTTCATAACAAAATTAAATTGTCGTTCATTAAAAGCGAATAATTGTGGCATATCGGACAAGTGTGTAACTGTTTTTTATATTGGAATACACGGGGATCCAAGCACAATGGATACCCTTGGCGGGTAGACCACGAGCAAGGTTCTTAGAGGTTAGGTTGCCTGGTAACTTTGGGCCAATCAGATGTTCGCATTTATTGCGCGGGAATACGTCATCCAGACTACACATTTAAAATATTTACATGGTCGGCATATAAAGAATGGCAACTAAATAGTTTTTACACAGAATTCCTGTGGTGTTGATATGTAAATTCAAATGTTTTTGTTTAAATATTACTTTATGACAAACTTTAAATGATTTTAGCCCTTAAGAAAGGAATATTTCTTATATATTTTCCTAATTATGGCTTGGGTGGAAGAACAGGCACTTTTACTCTCTTGCAGAGGAAGTGAACCGAATCTCGCCCTTAGAATGTTATTTCATTTTTTAAATTTATTACCATTGTCATTACAATAACTTATTTGTTTGATTTCCTTTGTGGAAGATCAATATTATGATTATTAATTAGGCCTATCAGAAAACAGACAGCATTGTATTACTAATAGGTGCTAAAAGCATTTAAAATTTTGCATATAATGTTAAATATTATATTTTGTAAAACCATGTTTTACTCATTATTAAAAAATATTGGGAATTTTATTGTGGGAAATAATAATAATAATAACAATAATAATTTCTTTATTACAAATTATGCTTTACAATGTGGAATAAAATGAAATGATATATTATGTCACAAAATAAAATAGGTTTACTATTCATTACCTAAGAAGTTCAATAACGATTAGGGTTAATGTCTATTAACATTTTTTTAATGTTTTTGACATACTAATAGATCTATATTAATTGGGTATACTGTTGTTCTAAAACAACTATTTTTTGTTTGACCAGCTATTCCCATAATGTGCAAAATATCATCTAAAATTTCATTTCTTAAATTGATATTTGCAGCCCACTGTTGTAAAGTGGATATTTCAGGCAGCGGATAATGCAAAGTTTGTCTTAAATAATATATAATATGACCGTTTACTAAAATATCTTAATCTGTCTTAATAATAATAATAATTATGAATATCATTGTATTATTAGATGATACTTCAAGGGCCCTCACAAATATTAATATTATTATTGTTGTAAATACATTAACTCAACCCTTACTTTGGAATCTTCCACCCCTAAATAATATAAGTTTATTTACTTTGGGCTTGGTTGTCACGTTATTAATAGAGAACTGCCTATTTATTTACTCTTTTTCACTTACCATCTTTGTTTAAAAGCATTGGTTGGAACTTCATTAAGCGAGCTTGCAGTTCATCTTTGTAGTCAGTAAACAGAAAATGCTTGCTGCATATCCTCTTATTTTTGGGCGCCCAATTATCATTTCGGCAACATTTTCGTTCCCATTCTTTTGAAACGATGGGTTTTTTTTCGGAATGTAAAAAACATGATCCTTTTTTTCGCCTAGATCTGGCTTCTTCTTTGAATTACTGTTACATGTAGCTATGCTACAAATATTGCCACCACTCATATAAATAATCAAACAATAATTTGTTTTAAAATTAGAACATAAGAATCAAGTTTAATAAACTAACCTTGAAATTCACACAATGAAAATCGATGAAAATTTACAATTTGTGATAGTTTTCTCACTAAATAATATTGTCAGTCTATAAAAATATGTCCACACTTCACAATGGTTTCAAATTTAACTATGTAAATAACAATTAACTTCACAAACTTCACAGTACAAAAGCAATAATTCAGTGAAAACCGCTATGTACACCATGTAAACAACTCAACTTTGTCGTCTCGATGACGTAGACGCCCCCACTCACGTCGCTTCCGCACATAAATTACCCGGCAACCTACCCTCTAGAGACCTTGGACTACGACGGCCGTTTCATCCTTGTTAGGACTCTACGGGCAGCCATTACCCAAGCAATCCCAACAACAGCGGTAAGATGTGTTAAAATCCTTTTTCAAAAGTAAAGCGGCCATCAATACACCATAGCGCCATCCCAGCGGAATTAACTCCAATACAAAAGACAATCACACTGGCAATAATCGAATGGTAGACAACTAAATAAACTAATTGTCGTTAATATTTTACAAGCAATCGCTTATAAGTCGAAAACCTGACTGGTTAGGTATATAGTTATATGATATACAAAAATTAAGAGCCAATTTAAGTAGCTTTTCAAATCCGTGATAATATGCAGGGTTTTACATTTAAAAAAATATACTTATGGTTATGGTCACCTTTTCAAGTTTTAACTGGTATTATTTAACTGTTCACCAAATTTCGGGGTCTTAGTATTTCAGAGTTAAAAAATATCAACATTTTTTTATGTTAACGTTTTTAAACAAACTTTTTTTTTTAATTTTAATTATTATTGTAGAAACGGTAACAGTATAGATTATAGAAAATTGTTAGGGAATTAATGGGGGGTTCGAAAATAAAATAAAATACATGGTAGTCTATTAAAAATGTCGAAATTGCTATTGATTTTTTATAGAAGTGGCAACACCGTATCGTAAAAAATGATTTAGAAATAGAGCATTTCCGTTTATATAGATAATTAAATTTTCAGATCGATTCATTTGCTCGTTCGTCATATACGTCCAAAGTACCATACACCCTGTATAAATATTCAAAATTTTTCTTTTTGATCCTGGTTAATATTATTCGATATTAATGTCCATTTCATATCTAATTATTGTATTGTGTTAACACAAAGAGGGGGGGGGAGGATTCCTCCCCCTGTGACCGCCACTGAGTAACATAACACTACGCAAGGATGCTAATTTTTAAATTACCAAAAATTGCCCTATTGTTGTCGCCTATGTAATGAAGGAAGACACAAAGTTAAAATTCATTTGAAACACTTCAAAATACCAACCAAAAGTTAAAACCTCTATTTCTGGGTCAGAATATTGCGGTTGAAGTACCTACATTCGATAGGGGACCACTAGACCTTAAAATTATATTGGGAACTATCGTAGAAATAAAAAAATGGAGTAGGTAGATCAAATTAGTACGAAATTTTGAATCGATGATTTTTAAGAGGCGAAATCGTTGGCATTGCATATCCCGAATCAATTCAGGTTTTGGAAGGCAAAATGATTTGTTTAAGAGAAGCTTTAACAAATTTTTCTAAATTTGGATGGCAGGGGCTCGAAAAATGTTCCTGCAAAGCAAGCAAAACGCAGAGCCACACAAATTAGTGTTTTTGTTTTAAAGCTCACTTGAAATGCAATAGTAAATGTCATTCAAGCGGATCGTGTTCAAATAAGTAAAATAATATTACTTTTAAATTATGTTAGATTACATTATGTAAATATATACCTAAATTTACGTAGCGAATATCGGAAGATGTGTTGTGTTATAAGAGTTACCCATTAATTTATGATGTTATGACAAAAATAAATTATCCAACTTACTATTTATTTGTTTGAAATATTATACGATCAAGCAACAATATAAATCGGTGTTTTATAAAATGCCTAAGTACGTTCCAGTCTTTTACAAAACGACTAGTTATAATCAGTCATAAATATCCTAAAACGAACGAGATTGAAGAACCGTTTACAATAAGCCTGAAAGCAATTCGGCGTTTTATGAAACGCCTAAAAAGTTCAGTGGAATTGTAATAATTCAGTATTTATTCTTCATTTTACAATATACCTAGTAATTTATAAAACGACTAGGCGTTTTATAAAACGACTGAATTTGTAATTAGCCTACGACATATATATCTTCTAAACATTTGTATGGCTTTTCTTAACGGATTGCGCGCATTCTAGCGGGTGCCGCTGCGTGATTCGTTTCTAATCTGCAAAACTGCTGAATGTTACGGTGAAAACGCAAATAGCGTTCCCTATACTGGATTGTGATGCGCTTCGTGGTTTATTCAGTTGTCTACCTTTCGATTATTACCAATTTTATTATATTATATATTTTTTAAAAATAATTATTGCCATGATGATTGCCATTGGATGATATGGGGTCCTATAGGCATTAGCTCAAGCCTAGTTATTAGCCTCGAACCTGCATGCTTTGATGACCCCGTTACACAACAAGAAATTTGTATATATATTAATATATTCTCCAGAACCAAATCAGTTGTTAAATTTCACCTTTCCATCTTTTTGGTCATAATAAATTATATTGGAATTGCTATATAGAGTAACTCTATATTTATAGACAAAGGGTTTATCTTGTTATATTACTTCGCATAACAACAACTCCAGACTCTAGACATATTTGTGCCCTATGATGTATCGCTTTCTATAATGTTTACCGAATATTATGGGAAACTTCACACATTTTACGTAGTATACTTGTCAATTTATATATAACAGATACATTATTAATAGTAGAAAAGATAGTCCATTGTGTATTTTGAATAGTTTAGGCCTATACAATATTAGGATCATTTATATCTGTCTTGTCTCGCGAATCATTTTACTAAAACATATTTGATTTTACACTTTGTTCAGTTTACGAGGGAGACTGGAAAAAAGCCATTATACAGGGTCCTGCACCTCACCTCCCGTCTTCTATATCTCACTTAGTAATTAAGTTAGAATTTTCATATTTTGCAGACCTTATCTGTATCTTGGGGCGCATTCCAGGAAATATTTTTTTTCATACAGGGTGTTCCAAAAAAAGTGTGACGTCATAAGGGTGTATTTTTTTAAATTACATGCCATATATTGTAACCTTACGGCCCCCGGCTCATATGACCGGAGTAAAAAGCTGAAAGAAATATTAATTAGTGGGTTATGAAAATAGGTTAATTAAATTAACAATAACCTGCAAAGCTGAAAAATAAAAATTACTTTTTTATTATTATTATTACAACAAAAAAATTGTGCCCTTGGAGGTCAGATTTAACACAAAAGTGTTATTTGCACGACTCATGGTATTGAGTCTATTCACCTATTCCAGAATTCCACATGTGACATTCAAATACATAAAATAATGCATTAGCATGTCTCACATACAATAGAGAAATAGGCTCGGACGTGACCGTCTAGATTCGGGCAAGAATCTATGGCCGACCCTACGTTGTGTTCGTCAGGTTCGCTGAAAAATACTAATTGAAGTATTATACTGAGTGGACAAAATTAACCAAAATCTATTATGGCCGTTAGTTGAATAAACACTATTTTAAAGAAAACTTTGAAACACGACAGGAAGGCAGAATTCTTCGCTATTAAAAAAAAAATAAAAGAAAATTCAAAACAAAAGTTGTCAGTTGTGCAAAAGAAAGCTCCTGTAACGCACTCTCGACCACGTTTCCAAAGGTTTCCCTACCCCGTGCACAGGACGAGACTATGGGGCTGTCGCCCAGGGCAGTAGCCCTTCTCTATAGGTTCCCCTCATACAGTTGCTGGTCCCGGCTGTCGGCGGGCTGTCCCACGTTGAAGGAAACATTGTGAACCGACAAGTCTGTATCAAAAGAACGAGTCATTCACTGTTCCCTGTACAACCTCCAACAGAATTTAAGGTTAAGTTTTAGTTTTTAAAGTTACTCATAAAAGAAGCAAAAACTGCCACCTTTTGTTTAAACATCAGAACGCTGGTATCGTTGCTTCAGACTAGCACATAACATAAGAAAATGAGAGGGCTTTTTCCGGCCTGATAAAAATCCCCACATCCCCACGAGATTAATCTCGTTGCTACGTCCAGCGTGAGGCTGTCGGCTCCGTAACAGCGCGAAGGGAGAGCATGGTAATAGGATAACCCTGAACTTAAATCATTTAGGAAAACTCACATAAACTCAGTTATGAAAAAAAAACAATTAAGGTTCTTTTGGTTTGTTAATCGTGAGGTTTGTTGAGTTTTATTTCATTTGGTCTTAACAACAGATACCAAAAAAAAAAATAAAATAAACTTTGTTACTGTTTTAAAGCCATAATTAGTTTTGGGTAGAAATAAAGGATAACTATAATCTTAATTGTCATTTAAAATTGCTAACCTGGAAGGTCAGTAAAACTGTTTCGCTCCCTTTCACCTTCTGAAGTCATTTTAATAACTTAATTTTTTTTTGTTACTCTCTAAAAATTAAAATATAACTTTGAAAATCGTTGTGAAATAGATAATTAGTATCAAACTTTCATTTTGGTATTATATTTAATATTTTCCTCCCCTTTTATTTAATTTAATTTAGGTTGATATAGTAAACAACATAAAATTGATTAAGAATTTTGTTGCTATAGGTTGATTATTTTTCTCCTTTAAGAGGGAGAGAAAATATGAGATTTATTTATATTTTGTTTATTTAAAGACATAAGCGGTGAAATCCAAGACAAACGGGATTACCGAGCAGATGTCGTATAAGAAAAAAAATGAGATTTATTTATACTTTGTTTATTTAAAGACATAAGCGGTGAAATCCAAGACAAACGGGATTACCGAGCAGATGTCTGGTAAGTAAATATGAGATTTATTTATATTTTGTTTATTTAAAGACATAAGCGGTGAAATCCAAGACAAACGGGATTACCGAGCAGATGTCTGGTAAGAAAATATGAGATTTATTTATATTTTGTTTATTTAAAGACATAAGCGGTGAAATCCAAGACAAACGGGATTACCGAGCAGATGTCATGTAGGAAAATATGAGATTTATTTATATTTTGTTTATTTAAAGACATAAGCGGTGAAATCCAAGACAAACGGGATTACCGAGCAGATGTCTGGTAAGAAAATATGAGATTTATTTATATTTTGTTTATTTAAAGACATAAGCGGTGAAATCCAAGACAAACGGGATTACCGAGCAGATGTCTGTAGGAAAATATGAGATTTATTTATATTTTGTTTATTTAAAGACATAAGCGGTGAAATCCAAGACAAACGGGATTACCGAGCAGATGTCTGGTAAGAAAATATGAGATTTATTTATATTTTGTTTATTTAAAGACATAAGCGGTGAAATCCAAGACAAACGGGATTACCGAGCAGATGTCTGTAGGAAAATATGAGATTTATTTATATTTTGTTTATTTAAAGACATAAGCGGTGAAATCCAAGACAAACGGGATTACCGAGCAGATGTCTGTAGGAAAATATGAGATTTATTTATATTTTGTTTATTTAAAGACATAAGCGGTGAAATCCAAGACAAACGGGATTACCGAGCAGATGTCATGTAGGAAAATATGAGATTTATTTATATTTTGTTTATTTAAAGACATAAGCGGTGAAATCCAAGACAAACGGGATTACCGAGCAGATGTCATGTAGGAAAATATGAGATTTATTTATATTTTGTTTATTTAAAGACATAAGCGGTGAAATCCAAGACAAACGGGATTACCGAGCAGATGTCTGGTAAGAAAATATGAGATTTATTTATATTTTGTTTATTTAAAGACATAAGCGGTGAAATCCAAGACAAACGGGATTACCGAGCAGATGTCTGTTGGAAAATATGATAAAGAAAAATTAGTAATTTAAAATTATATTCCTATATCATTAAAATAAACTTTGTTGTTTACCATAACTACCGTCTGAAAAATATATTTTGCCCTATATATAGAAAAAACCAACCAGCATTCCCAAATTAGAGTAACCCAACAAAATAAAAAAACTAAAGAAAATAAACTTGGCCTTTAAGAACTTAACACCCTTTAAAAAAAAAAATCCCCTGAATTTTAAAATGTTACACAAATTAAATCCACACAAATAAAATTAAACTTATTTAACCCAAGACCATTTGTTTTGCTATTTGAATTTTTGTATTTAGAAAAATTAATTTTAAAGAAAATCTGCAGAAAATAAACTTATGATGACTCTTGAATTTAGGTGCTTACCGTACCTATCGAAGTTAATAAGTGTCTCTTTTGAAATTCTTTGTCTAGCAGCTAACCACTCTTCTCCCCCACCAAGGTCTTCGTTTGTGCGTTTTAACACCCTGCGTCGTTTGTAATACGAAGTACGACGTTGGCTGCTATAAAAAAAAATCAATAATTTCGGCAAAGATGTGAACGGTCCAAAGTTCACGCGTCCTTCTAAATATCATCGGAAATATACTGAGGATTTTATTTTCAAGACTGGCTACCTAAATAGATTTGTCAGGGCCTATATTTGGAAATGAAAAGTTAATACACTTTTAAAAAAATTTGACCAGTATTGCAGGGTAAATTAAAATCATAATATAATTTAAATTTAAATATAAATAATAGAGTAAAATAATTAAACCTCAAGGCGTAACATTGGGGAAAGAATAAGTTTACCAATTAAATAAATTAACAAAAATAGTGAAAAAAAATTCAAATAAGGGCACCTAGGTCTGCTCTGTCACAATATTTTCTTACTTTTTTGGATGCCTCCTATAGTTACCTACATACCCCTAACATTTTATTAAAATCGATTCAGTATTATAGACGAAAAAAAATAAAAACTAAAAAATATCAGTTTTGCACCACTGGTATTAAAAATAAATTAAAAATAAAAATAATGCCTCGTTAATAAAATTATGCAAAGGTACTTATTAAATAAGGTATAACAATTTCGTTAGCCAAGTTTGGTTAATACGAATTGTACAGGGTGTCGAAAGTTTAGTGTCAAACTTTGCAAACTTTAAAGCAATTTATTTTTCTTATTTCAAATAGGAACCCCTGTATCTTTTTATGTCATTCGATGCAAAATTAAAAATCTAACATTTTTCCTAATTGCAACCCTATCGCAATTTCTAACGCATCAAGATTTGTTTGCAGAGAACTCATTTTACCAACTATTCCAACAGTCATTATTATGAATAAATATCGAAGTTGTCTTCGATATTTATTCTTAATTTATTGGTATTAAAGTTTATTAAAGTATCAAGAGATCATTTTGACTTTAGTAATCTAAAAGTTTCAAATATTGTTAAATTGTTAGTAGGTAATTATTTAAGCTGTTATAATTACTTTATATTTTTTTTTGTGATGGACTACAACCAAGAAAAGCTCGTAGATATAATTTTTATATTAGAAGCATGCGAAAAGAATTATTTTTTGGCAAGCCGAGTTTACGCACAGCGTTATCCGGAACGACGACATCCAGACAAAAGGAGCCTGCAAAACATATTAGAGAGGTTTGTACAAACGGGAAATGTAAACTACCCAAAACCAGTGAGAAATAAACCGGTCCGAACCAAAGAAAATCAATTAGCTGTGCTATTATCTGTTATAGAAAATCCTTCAGTTACTCAACAAGTAGTCGCTGATGCCGTAGATGTAATCGAAAGAACAGTTCAACGAATTTTCAAGGATAACCATATCCACAATTATCATTTCCAGTTAATAATTACTAACAATTTAACAATATTTGAAACTTTTAGATTACTAAAAACAAAATAAATAGGAAGACAAAAATCACAAAGTCATGGTCTCAATCATTTAATAAAAACTAAGGTGACATGTTTCGCTCTCTACGGAGCATCATCAGACCTAAAATTGTATAGAGGTGTGACCCACATTACATTTTAATACTATTTAACAGCCTACCTTCATTAAAACCAATAAATGAAAACACATTAAAAACAAGACGAGTACCATGTCAAAACAAACAGGTTACGATTAATCTTAACATTAACACAAAAAACGACAGTTATAAAAGCGGGTAGAAGGGAGAGTGAAGCAACCATACAGGAGAATACGACTAACCGAGCTAAGGCCAAGCGTAGAAAAAGCCAAAATATATAAAGAAGAAGTCCCCCCGCCCAATGTTGTTGTCAATCTGTCAAACCAATTTCGGCGAGAGAACCAGAACAGGTTATAAAATATTCAATAATTTAATTTAAGTTATTAAAAATAAGGTAAGGTTCAAAGTTGAAAACTTCATTAACGCAATTAAGGACTGGGCTCTTTTTTGCCCTAGTAATTTCAAGTTTCTCTAGTAAATCTAACTTTTTGCTCTTATCGCATTCATGCAGTATGTTTACGTTTTCAGATGTTGAAAATTGATGTCCCGAATCCAACAAATGATTTGCAAAGGCTGACTTGGTGTTAGATAAATCCGTATTCTGGTATTTATTAACTAAACTAAGATGTTCATGGACCCTAGTGGAAATTTTCCTACCTGATTGACCTATATATACAGCAGGGCAGTCAGCAGTAATGAGAAAAAACAATAAAATCGAATTTGAAGTATATAGAAAGCCATCGTCGACGGACAATGTTATGCAATTTAACTCGAACTCACCTTATTCATATAAAGTCTCATCATTCAAAGCTTTTTTCTTCAGATTATTCAATTTACCCCTATCTAGAGAGGCTTTTAATAAAGAACTTTCCATAATAAGAAGAATCTCAATAAACAATGGGTTTCCCTCTAGGTTAATTAATAAAATTTATTATAAATTTGTCAACAAATACAAATTATCTTATAATATTTTACATCAGAATACAGTAAACAACCCAAGCAATTATAGGTCTCTAACATTTTTTGGAAATATATCTTTACAATTAGCAAAATTTTTCAAACCTTTTAATATTTCACTTGGATTCAAGACCGTTAACACTGTAAAACAACATTTAGTTAAAATTAAAGATAAAGTTAATCCACTATCTAAGTCTGGCGTTTATTCCTTGAATTGTGCTGACTGCCCTGCTGTATATATAGGTCAATCAGGTAGGAAAATTTCCACTAGGGTCCATGAACATCTTAGTTTAGTTAATAAATACCAGAATACGGATTTATCTAACACCAAGTCAGCCTTTGCAAATCATTTGTTGGATTCGGGACATCAATTTTCAACATCTGAAAACGTAAACATACTGCATGAATGCGATAAGAGCAAAAAGTTAGATTTACTAGAGAAACTTGAAATTACTAGGGCAAAAAAGAGCCCAGTCCTTAATTGCGTTAATGAAGTTTTCAACTTTGAACCTTACCTTATTTTTAATAACTTAAATTAAATTATTGAATATTTTATAACCTGTTCTGGTTCTCTCGCCGAAATTGGTTTGACAGATTGACAACAACATTGGGCGGGGGGACTTCTTCTTTATATATTTTGGCTTTTTCTACGCTTGGCCTTAGCTCGGTTAGTCGTATTCTCCTGTATGGTTGCTTCACTCTCCCTTCTACCCGCTTTTATAACTGTCGTTTTTTGTGTTAATGTTAAGATTATTCGTAACCTGTTTGTTTTGACATGGTACTCGTCTTGTTTTTAATGTGTTTTCATTTATTGGTTTTAATGAAGGTAGGCTGTTAAATAGTATTAAAATGTAATGTGGGTCACACCTCTATACAATTTTAGGTCTGATGATGCTCCGTAGAGAGCGAAACATGTCACCTTAGTTTTTATTAAATGATTGAGACCATGACTTTGTGATTTTTGTCTTCCTATTTATGTTGTTACTTTGGTCTCTTTGAGAAAATGGACGATTTTTTCGAATATAAAAACAAAATGTTCTCTTGTCACTTTAATAAACTTTAATACCAATAAATTGTTTTTTAAAGTCACCTTCGATATTTATTCATAATAATGACTGTTGGAATAGTTGATAAAATTAGTTTTCTGCAAATAAGTCTTGATTCGTTAGAAATTGCGATAGGGTTGCAATTAGATTTTTAATTTTGCATTGAATGACATAAAAAGATACAGGGGTTTGACACTAAACTTTGGACACCCTGTACAATTCGTATTAACCAAACTTGGTTAACGAAACTATTATACCTTATTTTAATAAGTACATTTGCATAATTTTATTAACGAGGCATTATTTTTATTTTTTATTTATTTTTAATACCAGCGGTGCAAAACTGATATTTTCTAGTTTTTATTTTTTTCGTCTATAATACTGAATCGATTTTAATAAAATTTTAGGGGTATGTAGGTAACTATAGGAGGAGCCACCCAAAAAAGTAAGAAAATATATGGCATGTAATCTAAAAAAATACATCCTTATGCCGTCACACTTTTTTGGAACATCCTGTATGAAAAAAAAATATTTTCCTGAAATGCACACCAAGATACAGATAAGGTCTGCAAAATATCAAAATTCAAACTTAATTACTAAGTAAGCTGTAGAAGACGGGAGGTGGGGTGCAGGACCCTGTATAAACAACATTTTGTGCGTTTTATAGTAACCTAACTAAACTAAACAACCCTTTTTTAAAATTTATGTACTAAATTTTATTTCAGCTTATTCATTACTTTTTTTTAGTTTTAAAGTGCTTAAAAATAAAAAAAAATCATGAACATGATCATGCTTAAAAGCTGCTGAAGTCTAACCCATCTCTACGAAGGTAACTTTCTTGATCAATGACTTCTTTTTATGGAGTAATTTGGTGAAGCAATCATGAAACGATTTTGCAATTAAAAGATTAAATTGATTTATTGATGCATACTTTTTGAAGATCATCAGTAACAATATGTTTCTGATAAATTAAGGTCATTCCTGAAGGGATCCCACGTGCTTTGCCGTTGTGGAAGATTATGTTGAAAAATAGAATTATTACTCCAATCGTAAATCTTTTGTTGTTAAAAACTTTTTCTAGTACACTAACTTTTATTAATTAATTGTTCATCCTTGGATATAAGAAAAGCCTTTTTTCCAAAACCTCTAGAAATATAATAAAAATTTCTTATTTTCTCACATTAATTGAAAAGTTTCTGTTATAAAAAAAAGTTCTGGCACAACCGAGATTCTAGATTGTGATTCATTTTCCAGTTACCTACTCAAGCTTTACTATTTCTTATGAAGACCATTTGGATTCCCTTTATATTTAGATTTAAAAAATAATAGATATACTTTTATTCCATTATTATACCTGCCATTTATGTAAAATAGGTATTTAGTCTTTATTTGGCATCGCCGTGCAGTTACTTTAGGCACTAGTTACCTAAATAACTATTTTTGTGCAAGTTAGTATTAAGAGACCGACACATCGAATTCAATTTTGCATAGGATGGTAATTCAGTAAAATTAACTATGCACGTAGGATTTTGATTTAACTTTTAACTTTTTTAGAAACAAGACGTAAGAAATTTCCAGTCCGAGAGCCTACGCGACGCTATGACATACGTCATCACATATCCTCTTCTCTCTCTCTCTCTCTCTCTCTCTTTCTCTATCTCTATCCTCGCCATGCATCGGTGTGATAAAGCGTTTGGAAAATAGATTAATATTTTGACCATTAAAGTTGAAGCCAGTGTATCTCCTCTAACAGAACATCTAATATTTTAATGGGTTGTCAGCCTTTGATTTTTAACATGAATTTGAGTTTTATTTTTGTAAAATTGACAGAATCGTGTTTTAAGGAATTTCCTGAAACATCATTTCTTTTTTAGAAGATGATATAGGGCTCTACTCTACGGTATACTCTACGGATACTCTACGGGCTTGGGTTATGCCTGCATATTCAAAAAATCATTCATGGACTCTAATTCCAACAAAGTTCGTTTAATTTCTATTTTAAATTGTTTTTCAGTGTTTACTCTTTTTACTCTCTCGGGCAATTAGTTGTATATATCATCCACTCAGGAAGGGAGGAATGGGTCAATAACAGTGCTGACCTGCTAAAGGCGGAATTTGGAATATTTACAGACGGCTCCAAAACTAAAGAAGGTATTGGAGCCGGAATATATGGCAAAAACCCAAAAAATATAATTAACAATCAGCCTGGGAACTATGACAACCATATTTCAACCAGTGATTTATGCAACTGAAATGTGTGCTAGACTGCTGATAGATCGACGGTATGCACATAAGTCAATCAAGATATTCAGTCACAGACAGTTAAGCTGCATTAAAAGCTCTTGAATCGGGGTGGTGTACCTCAAAAACGGTGTGGAGCTGTCACGACACCCAATCCGAACTAAGTCTATATAAACAACAAAATAACCCTAATATGGATACCGGGACACATGGGTCTGGAGGGTAATGAGGCTGCCGACCAGCTCTCTAAAAGAGGTGTATCACTAAAATTCACAGGACGCGAGCCGGTAATAAGTATATCTCATGCTACGGCCAGGAAAACAATACTAGCTGAAGCTAAAAGCAAATGGGAAAGACACTGGTTAAATCTACCAGGTCTAACACACTCAAAAGCATTTATAAAGAGCCATATAAACCAACAATTAACTGACAAACTACTAGTGCTCAACAGGTCATGCCTTAAAGCACTAGTTGGATTGTACACCGGCCACTGCAGATTGAGACACCATATGTATAAAATAGAAATAGCCCCAACTGATGAATGCCGGCTTTGCATGGAAGATGCAGAAACAGCAGAACACGTACTGTGCCGACTGTGCGCTTGCCCCGCAGCAAGAAGAATCAGATTCGCCCTATTCGGCGAGGTGACTCTGCTGGCGGATGACATGAAAAATGTCTCTCCCAATACCATCATTAACTTCATTAAAAAGTTAGACCTATTGCGGGAAATATAAACAAGGTGTAAGCCACAATAGATCGCATGGTCGCAGTGGAGGGTTAGCTATACTATAACCCACTCACTTTCAACCTAACCTAACCTAGTTGTATAGTTTTAAGCACATATAATTGGGTGATTTTTCAGTAAGGGCTTGCCGGTGTATGGGATAATTGATATCTAACGTTCTTGTGTCACACACAGCTGAAATAATAATTTTATCCTCATCAATATTGAAGTTGGTTGGTTTTTACACCATTCCACCCTGGGCGCTTTGTTCTAAAAATAATTACATTGGTTTTATTTTTGTTTAATAGAAGTTTATTTTCTGTAAACCACTGTCTGACCCTGTTAAGAAGGTTTATGCACTCAATGACTAGTTGATTTAGAACTTTACCCCCTAAAAGTAAGTTTGTATCGTCAGCATAGATAACCATATCTTGATTACTTGTATTTAATTTATTCACTAAATTGATGAAGACAATAAAGAATAGGATTTATAAGATTTTCCATTTTTTACTACACAGACTTTTTGTTATTAATTATTAAGGTATCCTGTTATCGGCACACTCGCAAGGGATTTGATAGATGCAATTTTTTTTTTGGTACGAATCGTACATTGGAGAAACAAAAATACCTTTTCCCGTACGAGTTAAAGAACATCTGTAACATACTCAAAGAGGTGAAACTTCGAGATCAGGTATAGCGGAACATGTATGGACCAACCAGCGTAATATACAGTGGTCAGAAGTCAAGGTTTTGGACACGGAACAGCACAGAGAAAACGAAAATTCAAAGAAGCAGCTTTCATGCATCAAAATACCCATATCTTTAATAAGCCAAGTATAGATATCGCCAATATCTGGAAGCCTCTTCTTGTCCAAAACCAATAGCTCAAACTTCACACTCCAATACGCAAGTAGGCGGAGTCATCAAGCTTCATTGCACATGGATAGTATTTAAGACAGCAGCCTTAGAATTACCGTGCAAGCAAAAATTATTTGCATGAAAGAGGGCTTGGATTAAAAAACGTTGGGCTTGGTTTAGATCACAATGATATGGGGACGATATATCTAACCAAATCTAGGTTAAAATTTTGTCAAATTCATATTATTACATGATATGCCAAACTAATGAGTAATAAAATAAGTAGACAAATACAAATTTATTTTTGTTGTTTACAAAATCAACAAAGTAAGAATATACAGAAAGAAAAAGAAAAATAATTACATAATTTGCTGAAATTAGCCAACGCCATGCTCCAAGCATAAATTCACACGTCTCTTCATATTTTCGAAAGTGTTGACCAGCATCTCTGGAGTAATGTTACCACATTCTTGGATAATCCTTTCTTGTAATTGTTCTAAATTTGCAACTGGTGTTTTAAAAATAGTGTTCTTTAAATGAGGAAAAATGAAGTAATCCATAACCTTTAAACAAGGTGATCGAGGTGGTAATTCAATGTCTGATCGAAAACTGATCAATCTGTCGTTGAAAAAATTGCGTAAGTAGTTAATAGTTTCGGCGGCTGTTTGGCGGTTGCACAGTCCTGTTGAAAATATCCAAAACGCAGTTCGTCGTCAAGTAATTGCTCCACAAATGGATTTAAAATATTGTCTCTATACCGCTGTGCTGTAACTGTGTCATGGAAAAAAATAGATGATCTTACAGATGGTCCTCCTATTCCTTTTTTGTGTTGTATAGAACCTGTTTCCCTAAACACAGCTACGGTTCCTTTCAGGCAATGATAAAAATCCCCAGCAATAAAAGGAACGTTGGGAAAATGTTCGTGAAAATCGTCCATGCACAAACCCGGATTGTATTGCCACTCACCATTTACTTTAACCCCATTTCGAAAATACGCTTCAACCATGAATGTTTTGTGCTGTTCCGTAAAGCCCATTGTGTGAATTGTTCAAGAAATTGGAAAAATTAGCGATGAATCAAATTACTTGTAACGACTGTCAAAGATGACGGAATAACTGATTGATTTTAATTCAGGTAGTTACTGGCACCCAAAAGGTATTAAGCTCTACGGCTAAGCATTACGTCCTTAGATGCAAGGCCCTCTTTGATGCAAATAATTTTTGCTCGCACGGTATAATTTAGTTTACACTTGAAAACGGTTAGAGATATTGACTGACCGAAACGTTGTGTTAATTAACAAAATAAAGACAATGGAAGTCCGATAAGGTAATTTCTTTGATATTATTTGTTCTCTCATACTCACATAAAATGTACCTTGGAGTTTGCCAGTACCTACGATACTACGATATATAGGCTTTGAAATATTTGTTACAGTAAGTTGTTTATAAAATATGGAACAATATGCGTCATTTGAGTTTGTCGCATAATTATTTATTTTGCTGTAAAACACCTAAATGTAAAAGACGTCAATAATAACATTACTTTAATTTTCAATAATGAAAAACATGGATGTTAAAGAATTTTACCGGTTTAATGCCGTTCATTACTGAAATTAGTTCCACCTTTGTTCATATTTTTATAAATGATAAAAATACTTTGTATCGGTTGATATCAGGGTTTCATTAAAGTAATGGTTTTTTTTTCACAAAATGTTAGCACCCAAAAGTTTGTAACCGATGTGGAATTGCTTTTTTTCCTAGACAATAGCCGAGGGCTATAAACATACATTGCCAGATTTCAAACGAAAGTTGTTATTAAGTTTTTCCTTTGAAATGTGATTTTATATAAAGACATGGCAAATATTTTCAAATCCATTTGGGTTTTTCATAGAAAACTACACAGCCGCTTTGTTAAAATACATATTATAAATACCGTGCGAGCAAAAATTATTTGCATCAAAGAGGGCCTTGCATCTAAGGACGTAATGCTTAGCCGTAGAGGTTAATACCTGTTGGGTGTCAGTAACTATCTGAATTAACAATGAATCAGTTATTCCGTCATCTTTGACAGTCGTTGCAAGTAATTTGATTCATCGCTAATTTTAATTTCTTGAACAATTCACACAATGGGCTTTACGGTACAGCACAAAACATTCATGGTTGAAGCGTATTTTCAAAACGGGGTTAGAGTAAATTATGAGTGGCAATACAATCCGGGTTTGTGCATGGACGATTTTCACGACCATTTTCCTAACGTTGCATGAACAGAACCGTGGCTGTGTTTAGGGAAACAGGTTCTATACAACACAAAAAAGGAGCAGGAAGACCATCTGTTAGAACAGAAGAACTTGTTGCAAACGTTCGTGAAATAATGCAAAGTACGCCAACAAATTGTATAAGACGCCTGTCCCGAGAAGTGGGAAGATCTTATGGAACATGCAGGTCTATTCTTAAGAAGCAGCTAAATTTATTTCCTTATAAAGTGCAAGTATTATGATTTTGTAAATAACAAAAATAAATTTTTCTTTGTCTACCTATTTTATTACTCATTAGTTTGGCATATCTTGTCATAATATGAATTTGACAGAATTTTAACCTATATTTGGTTAGATATATCGTCCCCATATCATTGTGATCTAAACCAAGCCCTACGTTTTTTAATACTAGCCCTCTTTGATGCAAATAATTTTTTCTCGCACGGTAGTTATTATTGATTGAGGGCGGTTCGTTTTTCTTTCTTAACCAAACTTTTTTTTAAGCACAATTTTCACATCTAATTTTATCGGAAAACTTCTAGTACCTACACGAATCGACGCCTAGTAAACAATACCTCTTTAAAATGTCATTTCGAGTACATAAAACCATAAATTGATTTTATTATGACGGTATATTGACATATTAATTTAAAAATATACATTAAACTAGGCTATTGGTTTTATAGCAACTTGACATTTATTTTATAAAGAATCTGTTAGAGGCGAATTACCGTGCGAGCAAAAATTATTTGCAGGCTTGGATTAAAAAACGTGGGGCTTGGTTTAGATTACAATGATATGGGGACTATACAGGGTGTCCCACGACGATTTTCCCAGCATATTGCTGGGAAACGGAACCAGATAGAAAAAAAAGTTCAGGAACAAAAATTGAGGGCTTGTAGGGGAGCATCTAGGAAGGGTAATTTTAGATATACAGGGTGTTCTAACAATAGTAATATTGATGCAAAGTCAATTCTTTTAAATAGAACAGCCTGTATATTGTTAGTTTTTCGAAAAGCTTGTTTCAAGACAAATTCAACCATACCATACTTGTTACGTTTCTAATTTAAAATTACTGAAAAAATTGAAATGAGCGATTTATAGCACTTTATTAAATTATGTAACAATCAATCGAAAATAGGAAGATAACTAAAGAAAATAATTACGACTTCTTCTCAAAATATGTTCAAATTGGTAACCACTCTCACTAATACAATATTTAAATATGTTTATAAGATTTCTGGTACACGCTGCTGTAATCATAGCTGAAGTAACAGTTCGACAAGCTGCTATGATTTTGTTTTGCAATTCTTCGACATCTCTAGGTTGGTTTACATACACAATTTCTTTAAGATATCCCCAAAGAAAGAAATCTAAAGGGGTCAAATCTGGTGACCTTGGTGGCCACCGGATCACACCATTTCGGCCAATCCAGCGCGCAGAAAACGTGGCATCTAAATAATTAGTAACTTGCCTGGCAAAGTGAGGGGGAGCTCCATCTTGCTGCCACCACATAGAGGCTCTTTCATTGATTGGGATATTTTCAAGTAATAAGGGAAGTTCGTTTTGAAGAAAATTTAAAAATCGTTCTCCATTTAGTGTCCCTTGGTAAAAGTAAGGACCTATAAGATAGCCATTAAATAAACCGCACCAAACGTTAACCCCCCAAACTACCTGAAAATTAGTCTCCTTCATCCAGTAAGGATTTACAGATGACCAGTAGTGGCAATTGTGGCGATTTACTGTGCCGTTGTTCTGGAACCTACTTTCATCGATCCATAAAATTTTGTTGAAAAAAATACGGTCTTGTTCAAATTTCATTGGCATCTCAGCAATGAAATTTAGGCGGCGTTCAGGATCTTCAGGTGTTAAGCCCTGCACCAGGTGAATTTCCGCGTAATTTCAAAACCCCGTTTCGAAAATACGCTTCAACAATGAATGTTTTGTGCTGTTCCGTAAAGCCCATTGTGTGAATTGTTCAAGAAATTAGAAAAATTAGCGCGATGAATCAAATTACTTGTAACGACTGTCAAAGATGACGAAATAACTGATTGATTGTTAATTCAGGTAGTTACTGACACCCAACAGGTATTATGCTCTACGGCTAAGCATTACGTCCTTAGATGCAAGGCCCTCTTTGATGCAAATAATTTTTGCTCGCAAGGTATAACTCAAACGTATACTTACGTCAGAGTCGATTGCAGATTTAAGGGAGGGCGAGAGGGGTGCCTTATTAGCAGGACGCCTTGATTTTTGAGATTATTATTTAAATATGTAAATATTTTTATTATTTTGTCTCCTTTTTATAGGCTTTTTGTTGTTATTTTCGTATTTTTTCCTCTTCGTTCGCTGCCAGAGCCATTCCTGAGAGGACCTACGGTTTAACGTGGGCTACGAACCACGATCCTCGATCATTAGAAGCATCCCCCAAGGGCTATCAACCCTCGGTTTCGCGCTTTCTATGACCTACCGACTGGGGAGTGTGTTCCTTCCCCCGCACCCTACGAAATATCCGTTCTCATCCGAACTGGTTACCGGCGTGAATGGGGTGGGTTTGGGGGATGATACATTTTTCACTCTTCCCTTGTGACAAAGATTACTCACTCGGATCCAAGGTACATAGTTATAAATTATATATACAAGGTGAGTCGGGAGGAAAGGGCCAAACTCCAAGGGTGCAATCAATATTCACTTGGAAGCGATCCGGTCTCGCACATTTTGTTGAAAACTCTGATAAATGCCTTTCTGTTCGGTGTTCTTCAATGGGGAAATCGTTGACGATATTCTTCAGCAGCCACTGTAGCATTCCCATTACACAAACCATAAATAAAAACCATATTGGCATATTCGAGATGTGAATCAATGTATGGCATTTTATAAAATTTAAATGATTCAAATCCGAAAGTTAACGGTGAATCAATGTAAAATTTTATACTGACACTAAACATTTGAGGTTTTTTCTTATTATTTTGATGCATAAATTACACCCTTAGAGTTTGGCCCATTCCTCCCGACTCACCTTGTATAATAATAATATTATTAATATTAATAATGATAATAAAAAATCCAACACCATCTCCATCTTTTGTCCGCCATATTGAATTTTCAACAACCTTTTTTAAAATGGGAGCGGAGAAATATTTCTACGCCAATTCTTATAAGCTGAATTTATACCTCTCAAAAACTCTTCAATATTTTGAAATTCGTCGTACTTCGCCGTGGTCCCAGACAAATTTATTCCGGATTTTCGCATTCTTGGCTGTGTTTGCGCGAATATTATGCCAGATATTAAACTGAGACCTGAAACGTTTTTCTTGTTTTATTTTAGTCCGCAAGGGTTAGATTCTCTTGCCAAGGTAGATATTCAAATTGCAGACATATTTGAGCATTTTTGCGGAAGACAAAAAGTTAAAATATTTAGTTTTTGCTGAATAATGGAAATTTTATTTAAACTGAACGTTGGTAAGTAAAGAATATTTAACTTTTTACAAGACAATAATGTTACTTTATTAGCAAGTGGAAAAACAGCTTAACGGCGTGGGTATTAGAAACTAGAATTATTACCTAATATAGGTACTTATTTTTTATTATTCCGTTTGCATACCTATACCTTTACTAACCTTACTTCAAATTAAAAATATTGGAAGACCTATCCTTAAACTATGTCTCTCAGGTAGCAGATTTTCTGATTATCCTGGTTTTTAAAATACGCTATAGTTAGTAGTTTTAGTATACACACAAATTTAAAAATTATTTTCTCCGAAAAAAAGGCCAAAATTAAAAATCTATTACCAGACAACGATTGAACCGTTGACTGTCCTGGGATACTAAATGCATTTATGTTTAATTAAGTGTAACTGATAATATTCGGTAACAGCCGAATACCTCCAAATGTCCAATAAGTCCAATGTACTAAAATTACTTTATTGTTTCAAAATGAACAAATATATCTTGAAATAAATTCGATAAGTTTAGAGGGTTTCGAGTAAATGGTATAAATTCACGTCGCGAGTAAAAGCGATGATGCCCTTTTAAAGAAAATAATCAAATTTTAAATCAAAATTTTTTGGAACTTTTACATATTTCAAATTGGAACTGCTTTAGAAGTTGCTTATATAAATAAAAATATTTGGTTTCAAATGGACAGTTAGAAGTCCTTAGCACAATTTACTATTAAGGGAATATGTCGAAGACGTTTTCCATGAACGCCCAATAAGATTAAATTAGAAGTCCAATGTACTAAAATTTCTTTATTGTTTCAAAATAAACAAATATATCTTGAAATAAATTCGACAAGTTTAGAGGGTTTCGAGTAAATGGTATAAATTCACGTCGCGAGTAAAAGCGATGATGCCTTCTTAAAGAAAATAATCAAATTTTAAATCACAATTTTTTTGGAACTTTTAAATATTTCAAATTGAAACTACTTTAGAAGTTGCTTATATGAATAAAAATATTTGGTTTCAAATGGACAGTTAGAAGTCCTTAGTACAATTTACTATTAAGGGAATATGTCGAAGACGTTTTCCATGAACGCCCAATAAGATTACATTACACCATAAATTGGTTAGCTAGTTCTCCTGATCTTTCACGAAATTAGTTTTTTTTGTGGGGACACATTAAATGTTGTTATAATAATTTGCCTCATCAAAGAAGAATTAAAGGTTGGAAATTTGGAATAAGATAAAAATATTAATTTTTAAGATGCGGGCAAGTTAAAGGACCTACAGGTCCCAAAATTATAGCACATGATCTTTTTTTTTCTTAAGGAAACATCTTATGGGTTTTTTTATGCTCTTAAAATTTTCATTCTTTAAATTTTTCGTTATCTATCATAGTTTCGAAGATACAGAGGGTGATTTATAAAAAAAGATATAATGAAAAGGACCTAAAACTCTACCTTTTTCCACTAGTCCCAGCTTTATACAAATTTGTTCCGGGTGATATACCAACGGGGTGATATACCAACGGAGTATATATATATTATAATATCAAGATCAATTATTACTATAACAATTGACAGCTGTATCAAAAATTCTAGCAAATTTGATCAAATATTATATCACACGGATCGATTTTAATTTCATACCAAAACATATTTATTGTAATAATTGAAGTTTAAATACAATAAATTATAGAAAACTTTTATTTTATGGGTTTGGTGCCACACATTTAGCTAATCTAATACGATATGCATATCATAATTTTATTCTAATAAAGTTCTTATAATGTCTTGATGTGACCTAAATATCGCCAAGCATCGATATAACTTAATTAGATCTTGGCTTGTGTAACCAAATACAAGTTAGTATTCCAAGCCATAAAGGCCCGTCGGTCGGCTTGTAGGCTACACAGACCGTCCGCTTGTGTCAACATCAATTACTTTAATGATTGCTGTTTCAATGGCCATCGGAAGTTAACATAGAGTTCTTCGGCTTTCAAGTGCATCTGACCGCTTAACTTATCAACTTCAAGACGAACTGCGGTGAATTAATTTGTGTTCTAAATGTCTTTAAGTGGATTGCAAAAGGTTGCCTACCCTTGACCTTTATCGGCATTACAAAAATAATAATTTTTGTGTTTTTTCACTTATTGAATGCAGCAGACTACACTAGAAAAACTGCATTATATACTAACAAAAATAACAAAATTAAAATTTGAGGAAATAGTCCATGCTTAAGGTGGAGTTTAAATACAGGAATAAAAAGAAAGGCGAGAAGTATTTTTCCGCCAGAAGACATCATCATCATCAATCAGCCCTTTGCATCTACTGCTGGATATAGGCCTCCCCCATTTCTGCCCACTGTCCTCTATTTTGAGCCCAGTTTGTGGTTATTCTTTTAATATCGTCCGTCCATCGCATGGGAGGTCTTCCCCTGTTTCTGTTGTCAGCCCTTGGTCTCCACTCGAGCAGCCTTTTTGTCCATCGTTCATCCGTCATGCGGGCCACATGTCCAGCCCAGCTCCATTTGAGCTTTGCCACCTGGTAGATAACATCCGTGACTCCTGTTCTCGCCCGTAAGTCCTCATTTCTAACGTGGTCACGAAGTGACAGATCGAGCATCGATCTTTCCATCTTGCGTTGTGTTATTCTAAGCTTCTTAGCAGACCTTTCGCTTCAGACAAATTGGAAGATTACTCCTAAACACGTCTCCAAGTTTGCCATACGCAGCCCAAGAGAGCGTAATTCTTCTTTTTAATTCGCATGTTTGATTTTCTCTCGAGATTCTCACTTCATGACCAAGATATATCCACCATCTCTACCTCACAGTCCCCAATAATAATATTTCCGCTAGGGACCAGGTTCGTCATAAATTTCGTTTTTGATATATTAATTCTTAGCCCTACCTGAGCACATACTTCTTGGAGATCTTCCAGCATTTTCCTAAAATTTTCTAGGTTGTCAGACAACAGAGCTATATCATCCGCGAAGCGCAGATCTGTTAGGTTTACGCCATCTATATCCAGACCCTTTCCGCTCCATTCAAGCATTCCGAAGGCGTATTGCAGAACGGTGATAAACAGTTTAGTTGACATAGTATCACCCTGTCGTACTCCTCTACCGATTTTTATGGGGTTGGTGTTTTCGTGCAGTTTTACCATCAAGGTAGCATTTTTATATATGTTATATTCTCAGACCAAGTGCTTGGTCTGAGGTTATATTAGTACTATTAGTTTAGTGTAACGGTAGTCGACACGACATTTTTGTAAGGAGTCTAAAACTGCACTCAACTTAACAGTGTCAAAGGCCTTGTGGAAGTCCACAAAGGCAATGATAAGCGGTCTATTGTATTCAATTGATTTTTCGATCAAGGTTTTGATGCTTTAAAGATGGTCATTGGTTCCAAATCCTCTTCGAAACTCTGCCTGAACATATTGAGATTCTTAGGTCTTTTGAATTTTAGCTTTATATTATGGGGCACCGAGTTTCGCTAGGACTCGGTGACCCCGTTTCGTATTAATTTGAATATAGAAATTTGCTTTATATAACTGTATTCTCTTCCACTTACTGCTCTAGCAGGTCTGGGTTCAGACATTTCAAGCAACATGTCGCGGTAGTTATTTGTTCGTCTATCACTTGTAACTGTCCAAATGATTATTAAAGTTAAGCAATCAGGTGTCAAAAGCACTTAGCTTTACAATAAGAATTTATCCATATCAACTTCGCTAACAAAATATTAACAGATCATCCAGCAGTTAACATAAATGGCGTCATTGTTCCTTTTATAAACTCTGCCAAATGGCAGTATGGCATGGGATTGAGTTACATGCGAAGATAAAATAAAAAGAACATGTCAGACAGTCTGATGTAACACAATCCGTATTACCCATAACCGGCGGAGAACTGGAATAAGGATACGGAATCAAAAAAAAAAAATACGCATTAGGGCTGTATCTGGAAATACTGTAATAGATTACTTTTTCGGAATTTTTTTTTTAAGGTTTGGGTCAATTCAGTCAATTTTCTCAGTAATAAACTATTTTTAGCGGAAAAGGATACATATTCGGAAGCAGTACCTACACGTTTTACAACCGCTTTCATCCGGGTAGAGAAATTGATACGTATTCGAATAATAAACACGAATATAAGATTAATCCGATTTTGTGTTATTTGATCACCTAAAGGATATGGATATTTACAGCAGTACCGTCAGAGGACAACGGATGTTATATATCAGTTGTTTAAGGCAAAAATCATAGCAGTTGCTACTAATTTTTGGTAAACTATTTTAGATAAATCCATTCTGCCGTGAATCATCCTGTATATATATGCAAATTTTTGTAGTTATTTCTCAGTGAACTACTGTCGCATGTCGCTCCGTCGGCATCGCGTCATTCAAATAAATCTTATATAATATTATAACACTTCCTCTTGGCATACCAAGAAATTAGTTGTATTCCCTAAGAATTTCTCCACTTAGACCATATCTGCATGAGAAATGGCACGCAGTTGTTAAAATGGTAAAGTTAATACTTACTACATTTTAAATAATATTAAAAACACGCAAACAGACCTATTCAGCAGCTCATTTATTTACTGCATTTTTCGTGTCATTCACTCAACAACACGTAAATTGTTCGGATAATTTGTTTTGAGGTATTGTTTACACTGAATAAAACGCGGGTCATTTATTTTATTTTCGCAAAATAAATTATATTAAAATTACAGATCGAAAAAAAATACGTAATAATCGACCAATAGAAAAATCTCAAAAGTGCACGCCTCGCCTTTAAAATTCAAATATTCATGGGTCTGGTATCAGTAGTATCCACCTTACAAACCAAAAGGTCCACATACCATCATTCAATTCCCACTAAGCAGAGAGATAACAGTCAAAAAAGTTTTTTTCTGAATGTAAGCATTCCGTGACAAAGCATTCAGTACCTACCAGGGTTGTCTTATCTAAACCTGCACTGGAAGAACCTCTACATCTACTAGCGGGTACTCGCGACCTCACTATTCAAAATAAATGCAGTAATTTATTGTAAGAAGTTATAATTGAACCTAAATACCTTGGGAAATATTTCTCTCATGTGTAAAAACTACCATATGAAGCGGGAACTTTTCGACGAAAATTGCCCAGTAGGCGCGAAAATGTCCCGCCGAAAATTTCCCTATAGGTCCGTATCTGAGTAACAATAATTAATATTTACAATAGCACCTTATAGGTGTATTATTGTGTTGATATTATGTATTTGTCATTTTGACATACCTAAATCAAATTTAAAAAGTCGTAAAAATGTCGCGATTTGGAAGTGATTCATAAAGTTTAATTTTAAAAAGTTCTTAGAAAAAAGAAATAACATAAATATTCCATGATTGTTTTTAATTGTTAATCCTTTCTGGAAATTGGGCAAGTGGTATAAGAATATCCCTGTCGGAAAAAATATAATCACTCGGTGGACCTCAACGGAAGCAAAAAAAGTCAGGTTTAGCGACTGAAAAGGTTAAAATCACCAACCATTCACTGCGTGCAACAGCTGTTTCGAAATTAGCAAAGCAAGGGGTTGAAGAAAATACGCTAATAAAAATTACTGGACATTCCAACCCAAAATTCATAAAGCCTTCAACTAGACGAGGAACACCACTCTAATATAGTAGAAAAAATTAGGGAAGACAATGATAAGGCTAATCATAACCCAGAAACTAATATCTGTATGCCAGGTTCTACAAGTTCTAATTCAATGGCGAACTCACATACATTAACAAGTAATGCAGCAGACTCCAAAAATAGTAATTTTTACAATAATTGTGTTTTCCACTGCAATTCATGCAATTTTTAATTTGTTTATTTTCATATAATTAAATATAACGTTTAAATAAAACTATTAAATTTTGTGCTTTCATTTCACGTACTCGAGAAATATTCTACCGAATTACATTCGTGCATCAAAATAGACCTGATAATTTTTCATTCAAGCATGTTGTCAGTAAAAAACTGGATTCGGTTATTTTCATATTTTGTTTAAAGAGCCCTCCACCTTCGGTGTCGGGCTCTTTTGCCAAAATATGAAAATAAACTCATCCAGTTTTTAGACAACATGCTTTTATAAAAAATTATCGGTAATTTTGATGCACTTATGTAATTACTTACGAAAATTATTATACAGTGTGACCAGTAAAGTCCGCATCTTATGGGATTTTTTTTTATTAATAGCTTTATTCGAAATTTGACTTTGGCATCAAGTTCTGCTTCAATCGAGATGAAAATTAATCAAAAAAATAGTAGTCACGTGATACGCATTATCTGTCAAATTTTAATTATTAAAAAAAATAATTCAAAAGTGGGGTTATTTCTGAAAGTATCGAAAAACGTTATTAGAAAAAGAGAATTTTTTTTTAAATGCAGTTTCTAGCCCACATGCAAAATTTCAGCTGCATTAGATAAGTTTGATTTGTTACCCATATTTTGTAAATTGTACCACTTTTGCAAAATAAGACTCAACGCAACCTACATAAAACTTTTTAGTTTTGACAATGCTTTATTTCAGATACATTTTCTTTAAAGTAGCGCCATAATAAATTGTGTGTTTTTCTACAAAATCAAAATTGGGCTATTAAAATTTGGTCGCCCGTGAAGCAAAGTTTATTTGTTTTTGACCCTGTATAAGGTAACGTCATAAAATAAGTAGTTTTGCAAACTTAGTTTGTGTCTGAAAGTAATACACCTTAATATTAAGACAAAAAGAACACAGTGTCATCAGTAAAGTGTTCATTAAGTGGAAAATAAATTTTTGTGGTGGGTAAAAAAACAAAATTATTTTATCCAGCTGAAATTTTGTATGTGGGCTAGAAACTGCATTTAAAAAAACTTTTTCTAATAACTTTTTTCGATATTTTCAGAAATAACCCCTCTTTTGAATTATTTTTTGAAAAAAATTAAAATTTGCAGATAATGCGAAAAACGTGACTACTATTTTTTTGCTTAATTTTCATCTCGATCGAAGCAGAACTTGATGCCAAAGTCAAATTTCGAATAAAGCTATTAATAAAAAAAAATCCCATATCATGCGGACTTTACTGGTCACACTGTAGAAGAAAATATCATAGAAGTATTTTAAAAATAGCAACATAGTCTATGTATAAATAGTAGCAGGGAGGATGTAGCGTGTAGCGACATCTATTGCCGTTTTTAGATATTTATACAGCATACGAGCACCTTTAAACATGAACCGATCAAAATAAGTATCAGAAATCAGAAATTTAATATATCGATATTTTTTTAAATGGTAAGAAAATGGAATAAACATTACTGCAAACCGCTCTAAAACAATGCTTTTTCCTACGACCACCTATGAAAATAAGTAAAAAAAGCACTGTTCACTTGGCTAGAAAGTGCTTTGTAACACACGCGTGTTCATTTTTTTAGAATTGAAAATACTACTCGGTTCGTATATACGGGTCTGTTTCATGAAAAACAAACGACATGCAAGAGCGTAACGCTAGACTCGACCTCGTCTGCTGTGTAGGTAGGTCAAGGTTGCATAGCCCAAAATTAAGCGGCGTCGGCTTTAACAGGATGTTTATTTAGACCAAATATTATTACTATTTTACTATATAGATTAGTATATAATATACCAGCGCATATGGATAGGTAAACATCCGAGCAGCACAGGATCGATGACATCATCTGCCAAGTTCGGTGGCTATAAAAGTGTTAATATTGTTTTGTTTTGGGTTTCGGCATTTAACAGTTAGTACCTATTATTGAATCGGCCAGTACTTGTACGGTTTACGTTTTTAGTATTGAAAATACTTCTGGTTGCGTATATTATTACATTACTATTTAAATATTATACTGTGTGTTTGAATTTTGAATATAACTTTATTTGGACAAAATAAAAACTAGATTATCTTTATTATTGTTCTACATTCTTACATTATTAATGATACTAGTTCGATATGAACATTATAATGAAACGTGTGCAACGTTAAACCACGAGACGTCAGCCGAGTGGTTTAATTGCACAAGTTTCATTAACAAAGTTCTCGCAAAGTTCATATCGAACGTGTATCATTCAAAATTTAATCTACGACAGTACAAATAGATTTTATTCGTCTAAATTTCATTGATATCAGATAACGTTTTCGTAATTTTAAAAATTTTCAGGTGTCCATATTAGTCGATATCATGGTAACCGCATTTTTGATTGTTTCAATTTCGATTTTGACAACGTCATTATTGCAGTCTAATTTTCTATTGTATGCAAAGTGTTGGCCAAAAATAATTGAAATATGGGATATTCTGAATCCGAAAGTGTTCCTTCGGATGTTTACAAACAAAGCGAAATAGCGCGGCGGTCTTGGCGTATTACACAGAAAGTCGGGGGAGAATGGATATACCAATCCAAAACATTTCATAGCCGACTTAAGATTTAGACTTTTCATAAACAAAGAGTACAAGGACCAGCAGGTAAATGGCTGTGTATAGCTAAAGAAATAATTTTGTCGCTATTTTTGAAAAGGTGGTTTTATTGAGCTCTCTTCAATATGTACTAATATACAGATTATCCTATATTTTTTATTTTAACAAAACAGTCAAATTTACACATTTTTAAGTATAATTTACACATTTCTAAGTATAATAATTTTATTATTATTTCAAACTAAATCGGAGCATCCATGCCGTCATAATAACGCGTGATAGCCAGCGGCTCCATTGTGTCAACACGTTACATACTCACAGATAGGAGTAATCTGTGCTGTGACATAATGGCTTCCTTCTCGCCACTGTATGTGGTAGGTATTTTCAATACACCTATGATACTTGCGTAAGATGCAAGATCTGTGAATTTTTTTCAGTACATGTGTTGAAATGAAAAACAGCTGATGGCTGACGAATTTGACAGTTGAAAAAAAAACTTACGGTACCCTAGAACGGGGAATTGGGGTGCTGGATGGGGTAAAGTACACTAGGGCGTTACTGCAAATAAAAAAACTCTTTTTATGATAAACATATAAAAAAAGGGAAAATAGGTCAGGCAACCCACTAATTTAGACAAAGGACATCCCACTCTCACCCACTAAATATCAACTGAGTTGAGCCACAGAAAAAAAAGGGTTTAGCTAAAACAGAAATAGAATACCGATTAATAATTTTAGTTCGATTTTTACAATTGTCTTATCTAGAATGGAATACCCATACAATGTTTAAGGATACGGGACAAATAATGTGCTTTAAGTAATTCATTTTATTTTAATAATAATGTTAGCATTATTCAAAACAAATCAAATATAGGAACTTCATAATTAACAAGCTATCGATATTTAACTCCATCTCTATCTATCTGCAATTATTGAGGTTAGGATTTCTTAGGAGATGACTGTTTATTGTTTAGTTTTGTTGTTTTTGTAGTAATTTGAACGCCCTATACCTAGGTATTCTTTTATTGAAAGGATGCAAAAAGCTAAAAAATCAGAAACAAAATTTATTTACTGTATGTACAATACATAGATAGTAGGATAAGCGAATTCAAATAGGAAAAAAAGTTATTTTTTTTATTTAAAACTAGGCATAGACCTAAGAAAAAGTCTATTACCTCAACGAGGTAAGTTAAAATGTGTAAAATGGCCATTATTTTTTTTTTAATATACCTAGACGCTTCTGTTGGAATTCGCCTTGAAATTTGTTTAATATTTTTCAACTCTAGTATTAAAATAACTTTTGCAACTCTAGTATTGAAATCACTTTTGCAACTCTTGTATTGAAATAATTTGTTTAGCACAATGGGATATACCTACAAAATTTTAAAAATAAATCAAAATATTGTTTATAATTTTTTATGGTCGTAAGAAAAATAGTGTACACCTAGTTTCACGACCAACTTCCAGGTAAAATATTGAAAATATGGTGGATTGTTCATATCAAACGCACTATATACTGCCGGGTGTAACCGAATACCGAATATTAATTCTTGGAAGATCAGAACGAAATGCAGCGAGCAGTGTTGCCAAAATGTTCTAAGATAAATCGTATGAATTGGATACTTAAAATCGTGAGATTCGTAATATTTTTTAAAATTCTTTAAAAGGGCTCAAAGTAGTTTAAAGAAAAGAATGAAAGCTTATAAACAACAAGTATATATTTAGAATCAATCATCTTTTCTATGCAAATATGACTATAGTAGCGGTAGTAATTAGTAGCGAAAGTCGTAACGCAGAAAATCATACAAGGATTTTTATGTGAATGCAATAAATTTGTGACATTTGTCATGAATAAAAATGATTTTAGTTACTTTTGTTTCACATACGATAAAAAATCGTGAGAAACGCGACGTGATTCGTGAAATCGTAAGATAATTCCCAAAATCGTGTAATCTCACGATTAATCGTGAGTTTTGGCAACACTGGCAGCGAGTTAACGATGTTTTTATTATTGATAATGTGCAATGTTGCCACGTATATCGTTTTTGCGGTTGATCCACTATTTTGATGGATGAACTACCATTCTATCGCTATGCTAACAATTTCTTCCGCTTAATATTACACTCGATTTAGTTTACGCTTTTAAAATAAGAATGCGAATCTTCTCTCTCTCTTCTCCATTCTCTGATTAAGTTTGACATTTTGGTTTCGGTAAATCCCCCAGTTCGAGACGACGCGTACTCTTATTTTCAATATTTCTGGTAACTTTGCTATCTATTTTATCTAATCATCATCCGTTTAAAGTGAAGATTATTGGCCATTGGTTGAAAACATGTATAGGACTTTTTTAACTAATAAAATAATTTATTATTTTTTTTCAATATAATATATTTAGTGTAATATTTTTAAATCTATCGCTTTTTTATGTCAGAGTGCTTTCCTTATTTTTGACCCGGCAACACTGATAATATATTAATTTAACCCGATTCAGTATTGCCAGAACAGCAGTCTTTTCTGCATTTAGCAAAATTTTTAAAAGCTTATTTTTTGCAAAGTTGCAGAATAATTTCGTAATTTGCATATTTTTAAAGAATTTTTAATAAATAAGGAATTAGGTATTTACCAAATAGATTTAAAAAATACAATATTCAATGAAAATGTAAAAAAAAATAGCAAATCAAAAAAAAAGTTAAAAAGAGTGTTTTTTCACGAAAATGTTGATACTGTAGGTCGAAGTAGTGGCAACAGATAAATACAAATATTTCTGATACTACGACCTTGGTGCAGAATTCAGCATATTTTTTGACACACTCCGCAGAATAATTTGTTGGCCAGTCTGGCAACACTGCCCCGATGTTTGCGCTGGCCGACAAATTGTCTCGTCTTGCCTAGATGTTCTTGCGCAATCGTCTGCCATGCTATTTTTATTCTGGCCTTGGTTAAGACCTTGTTTTTTCCACTTGTGATTTTTCCAACCTAAACGAATTTTGTAGCTGCGCGAATAGAGTACTATAGAGAAAAAGCAATATTTTACAGATAACAGCATTTTAAGCATTATAATATCAAGCGGGGTGCAGAGTGCATCTGCAAAACTATCGAAATGGCCTTTGGTGCACACCCCTCTCCTTGCTTAAACGGCTTGAGATATATTGTTTAAATTCGGTAGGCACAAATAATAAGTAAAATACTTACTTTTGAGAATTGTTTTGTTATTCAAGGTGGCGGAAAAATTGGAACATATTTTTAACTGGAAAGGGAGGTCGGGTGAAACTTCATTTTAAAGGTATTTTCACACCCAATTTAACCTTACAATTTTTAGTGTTCCAAAATGTTGCGCTTTAACATGGCGAATCGGTAATTATGTAAGAAAACATATATGTGGCGATCTCCGCCATGTTGAATAACAAAACAAAATTGGAAGTAACAGTCCATGCTTAAAATGGACTTGCAAGTATGGGAATGAAAGAAAAAATAAAATTGTGGAGAAGACTTCTTGTTTTTTCTTCGCTCCCAAAACAACAATATTTAAAAAAAAATTAAGTAGCTTACTTATAATTTACACTTATAAAATTATTCTTTTGTTTTTCAAGATGATACCTAGATCCTCCAAAAATACGGTTGTTTGCTCATATTTTTCGGAATCGTCATTTTGAAACGGCACATTTTAGAACATTAAAAATTACAAGGTTACCTATATCAAGCATAAAAAAGACCTTTAAAATAAAGTATTACTCGACCCCCTTCCCATTTAAAAATGTTTTTTAAGATGGCGAATGTCCGCTATTTTGAATAACAAAGCAACAAAATTTTCCTCAAAAGTAAATATTTTACCTATCATTTACGCATACCGACTTTGAATATATCTCAATATCCATTGCCAAATTACCAAAGGAGGAGGGGGGGGGGGTGAGGGGGGGACTTTATGCAAGCATGGTATATGTGAAAATAGACTCTACACCCCGCGTGGTATATGAGATGATTGTTATTAATATCATGTTTGACATAATAAATCGAAATAAAATATCAAAATTTGATATTGAGCTGCACAAAAATTTCGTATTTCTTTCTTCTAACTTTTCCGGTCACAGTCTATTAACATTGACAGCACCTGTGAAATTTTGTTAACAGCGGTTTTTGCTAATATATTCTAAAGTAACTCATTCACCGTATTTGATTCCATAGTTCATTGTAACAATATCGCTTATCATTAAAATTTGACCATAGCTCCACAGCACCTGCCAAACTTTTAAATTGTATTTTTTTGCGCGTTTCCCAAAATCACCTGGTCACAGTCTATGCTTCAATATAGTTTGTTTCATCAACATTACTTACACGCTAGATTTTTGACAGTAAAATTTTTGGGTATTTCTCTTAAAAACTCCTATAGTCATCATTTCATGCGTCTATATTTTTATCAATAACGCTTATCCTTACAATTTGACATTGATACGCACCTAACAAATTTTACCAATCGATTTTCTGGATATTATTTTAATTGGTTTAAATATTTTTAATCGCAATCTAATCGATTATCTGTTGCCCCCCCCATGAAAAAGTTTGCTCGGACGCCTATGCAATAGTGCGCCACCCCTCCATACATTACTAAAAGGACAAGCAATAGAAAAAAAATTGGCGTGACGTCACCCATCACTCCTCCAATCAAAATAAATTAATTAATTTTAATTCATTTCATGCTCTAACAGTTGACCCCCCCCCCCCCCCCCATCCTCCTTCTACCCGTTATTCTCGTATCCTCGAGTCTATCTAAGTCATTGCAAAGCATTAAATTTAATTAACTAACTTGTTCAATATGGTGATAAAAGACGTTTCTTTCTTTGTCTTATACACGGTAAAGAGGCTAAAAGACGAAGTTTCCCGACATAAAAATATATAAGCCGTTGCTGCTAGAAATTGCAGCGATTTTAATTCACCTGGAAGTTGGTCGTGAAACTAGGTGTACATTACTCTTTGTAAAAGTGATTTTCTCAAACTCGGAGAGTTTCCGCACTCGTTTGAGGCGTATCCAACACTTGTTATGTGTTAGATTTATTAACGGAAATGTTACGATTACAATTTTTTTTATATCTGAACTAACAATAACTATTGGTAGCAACAGAGGCCCTAGGGATTGATGGTGACCAGGTTTTAAATTTTTAATTTAGAACAGACATATCGTAAAAAAAATTCATTCTGCACCGAGGTGTTTTAAATCATTTCCTTTAAAACTTTATTCAAGAAAATTTTGCTTTACGACCTAATAAATCAATTTTTACCATTAAATTCCAACTCGTTTTTGGACCATAAAAATTAATGAAAAATAAAAGTTGAGTTTATTGCACTAAAGTTCAATATAAAGTGGCCTATGGTGCTTGGACTGACGTAACATAGATAATCCCTTGCAAAATTTAAGGTCAGAAAGTGGTTCCCCTGTTTATTTTAGACTTAAGGTGTACCTATCTAATTTGAAATAATTCAATAAGCCAAACTCAATGTCAACTTTAAATAAAGTTTAACCAATATCTAATTGCTTTAGGGAACTTTTAACCCTACACCCAAATCTTAGTTGCGATATACAGGGTGGTTGGTAAAGGTTTGGTAAAGAGCAAATTTAAGTAGCTTTTTAAATCAGTGATAATATACATTGTGTTACGTCTAAAAAAAATATACTTATGATCACTTTTTCAAGTAACCAAATTAACTGTATTTTAAACGGCCCTGTATATCGCAACTAATAGTTCAGCATAGGATTAAAAGCCCCCTGGTATTATACAGTGTGGCCAGTAAAGTCCGCATCATATGGGACTTTATTCGAAATTTGATTTTGGCATCAAGTTCTGCTTCGATCGAGATGAAAATTAAGCAAAAAATAGTAGTCACGTAATTCGCATTATCTGTCAAATTTTAATTTTTTCCAAAAAATAATTCAAAAGTAGGGTTATTTTCTGAAAGTATAAAAAGTTATTAGAAAAAGCTTTTTTAAATGTAGTTTCTAGTCCACATGCAAAGTTTTAGCTGCATAAGATAATTTTGATTTTTTTCCTATATTTTGTAAATTGCACCACTTTTGCAAAATAAGACTCAACGCAACCTACATAAAACTTCTTAGTTTTGACAATGCTTTAATTCATATACATTTTCTTTATAGGTGAGCCATATTAAATGTGTGTTTTTCTACAAAATCAAAATTGGGCTATTAAAATTTGGTCGCTTGTGATGCAAAGTTTATTTCTAACTTTATAAAATAAGTATTTTTGAAAACGTAGTTTGTGTTTGAAAGTAATACACCTTAATATTAAGACAAGAAGACAACACACAGTGTCATCAGTTAAATTTTAATGGTGGGTAAAAATCAAAATTACCTTATGCAGCTGAAATTTTGCATATGGGCTAGAAACTGCATTTAAAAAAACTTTTTCTTATAACTTTTTTCGATATTTTCAGAAATAACCCCACTTTGGAATTATTTTTTTGAAAAAATTAAAATTTGACAGATAATGCGAATTACGTGACTACTATTTTTTTGCTTAATTTTCATCTCGATCGAAGCAGAACTTGATGCCAAAGTCAAATTTCGAATAAAGCTATTAATAAAAAAATCCCATATGATGACTTTACTGGTCACACTGTATACCTGTTCACCAAATTTCCAGGGTATTAATGTTTTAGAGTTGGAAAACTAACATGTTTTTAAGTTTTCTGTAAAAAAAAAATTGTGATTTAATTATTATTTCACAAACGGTAAGAGAGCAAAAAAATTACATTGTCGGACTTAAATTGTCTTTATTTTGTTACTTAACACAACGTTTCAGTTAGTTAGTAGAGAGATTTTGGAACTCTTATTTTAGACTGTCTTTATCGTTATCCTTATTCTGAGCATGCGCAGTACTAAAACGAGGCAGCGATTCCTTTATTAACGATAACGAGCTTCGTTAATTACGGAGATATAAGGAAGGCTATCGTTATGGTTATTCTTATTTTGCTTAATTTGCCATGTTGCCGATACTTACCTATCTAATTTAATAAGAATATATTTCGGACACGATCATTTTTCGGAAAACACTTAAAAAAATTGAAATAACTTTATAAGTAACTGTGGTTTAGATAAAACCGAACAGAAAAGGTTGTTTTTATACATAATTTAAAATTTTACTTTATGTAAATCATAAAATAACGCTGCGGTAAGAAATGTAATTATATTTTTTTGTAAACGACTTGGCAACATAACTCAGGAATCCCAAATAACCTGACATTTTTGTACCTTTTTGTCCTTTTCCATTGTTGATTGACTCGTGTCATAAAATAAAAAAGGGTATGTTTGCATCTGTCAAATTATTTATTTTTAAGACGTTCAAAATCTATTCTTGTAATTGTCACCGTAATCGTTATCGTTAATAAAATTAACCATAACACTGTGTTTTACTGTTGTTATTTTAAGCGTTCCAAAATCTCTCTAGTATCTCCAACCGTTTCCAAATGTAAACTAAATTATAATTTTAAGGCTTCATTCCCTGTGTGTCTTTAAATAAAGTCGCCCTGACAGACCCCAGTGGCGTGAAGCGTGTATCCCTGTTTATATGTTTCATATAATAATGTTCTTCTTTTTTTACTTTGCGACTGGCTGCATGGCTAATTAGCCAAATGCCAATTTAAAAAAAAGGCTTAAGGTCTTACATACTATTCATGTGCAATAAAACTTGATGACTCCGCCTACGTGCTTATTGGAGTGTGAAGTTTGAGCTGTTGGTTTTGGACAAGAAGAGGCTTCCAGATATTGGGGATATCTATACTTGGTTTACTAAATATATGGGTATATGGATTCATGGAAGCTGCTTCTTCCGTGCCCAAAACCTTGGCTTCTGGCCACTGTACATTATGTTGGTTAGTCCATACATATTCTGCTATACCCGATTTCGAAGTTTCACCTCTTTGAGTGTGAGATGTTTCAGATGTTCCTTAACTCGTACGAGAAGAGGTCTTTTTGTTTCTCCAATGTACGATTCACCACACTCGCAAGGAACATGGGATAATGTTAAAGTTATTAAGGAATTAATGGGGGTTTTGAAAATAGAGTAAAATATAGGGTGTTTTATTTAAAATATCGAAGTTGTTACTAATGTTTGGTGGAAGTGGCAGCACTGTATCGTTTAGGTAAATAGAGCGTGTCCGATTATGTAAACGACCGAATTTTAATTTTCAGATCGATTTGTCAGCTGGTTCGTCATAGACGTCAAACGTACCATCAACCGTTAACATCGAAAGAGTTGATAATAGAATTAAAGTTTGTTTTCTAACAAAACTGTATTTAATACTATTATATTACAACATTTTCTTTATTGTTCTTCCATTTTATATTGTGCTAGTGAGGAAATATTTGAAAAATTACAAATTTTACAAAATAAGGCAATGCGGATTATTTTAAATTGTGACAAATATACAATAATTAATTTTATGTTGAAAAATTTAGGTTGGTTGAATGTCAGAAATTTAATTTTTTATTTAGTATGTATCTTTATACATAAAATTAAAAATAATTTATTGCCTGGTTGTTTAAAAAATTTTTGTTCTTTGAATTATGACCATCATAATTATAAAACAAGAACTAATCAAAATTTTTATGAGGATAGAGTGTCTAAAACATTAGCTTATAAATCTATTTTTTATAAAGGTTTGATAGAATATAATAATTTGGAAAATTCTATTAAATCTCAAAAATCATTAAAACTGTTTAAAAAAACTTTAAAATTACATTTAATTAAAAAACAAAATGATACGTAATATTTGATACAATTTGCAAAATGTTTAACTTTTCTGTCTGTTTTTGTTAAAAGAAGGTTGCGTTTTAAAATTTTAAAATAAATCTATAAAAATGTTAAAAAAAAAGTATTAAAAAATATTTGATTGTATCTTTTTGCTAAATAAAACATGTTACTACTACTACTACTACTACTACTACTACTACCGTGAATCATACTGTATAGAAAGTCTATAAAATGCAGCAATCAATTTAATAGCGAATAAAATCAATTAAACTGCACAAATGCTTAAATAACCTGCCTCGGTTCGTGACCTGATTTCATACAAATCGTCCCAACAAATTTAGACAAAATTAAACGGCGCACCGTGTGCCCTGTTCTAATTTCCTAAATGGTAACTGACATAGCGTTCGGAATAATAAATAAGTACTCACATTAATACGGAGTTTAACGTGTATAAACGGAAGGTACACTGAAAAATATTTTTTGAAGTTGCAAGAAATTTACTGCCAGTATTAATAGTGCCAATCTTAAGGGAATACAATCGCTTTTCAGTATTTTCCACTCGTTTAATTGTAAACAACAGACAGACAGTTTTTTACTTTTTCCTGCTTATTAGGTAACAGAAATTCAAATCGATACATTGCACCGTGCGAGCAAACATTATTTGCATCAAAAAGACCTTGCATCTAAGGACGTAATGCTTAGCCGTAGAGCTTAATACCTGTTGGGTGTCAGTAAGTACCTGAATTAACAATCAATCAGTTATTTCGTCATCTTTGACAGTCGTTACAAGTAATTTGATTAATCGCTAATTTTTCCAATTTCTTGAACAATTCACACAATGGGCTTTACGGAACAGCACAAAACATTCATGGTTGAAGTGTATTTTCGAAATGGGGTTAGAGTAAATTGTGAGTGGCAATACAATCCGAGTTTGTGCATGAACGATTTTCACAAACATTATCCTAACGTTGCTTTTATTGCTGGATTTGCTGGGGATTTTTATCATTACCTGAAAAGAACCGTGGCTGTGTTTAGTGAAACAGGTTCTATTCAACACAAAAAAGGAGCAAGAAGACCATCTGTAAGAACAGAAGAACTTGTTGCAAACGTTCGTGAAATAATGCAAAATACGCCAACAAATTGTATAAGATGCCTGTCCCAAGAAGGGGGAAGTTCTTATGGAACATGCAGGATCATTCTTAAGAAGCAGCTAAGTTTATTTCCTTATAAAGTGCAAGTATTCCAAGAAATACAAGCCGCAGATTTTGAAAGACGCAGGAATTACTCTCAATGGTTTACCCAAAATTTATTGGAAAGAAATGATTTATTAGGCCTGACATTTTTTTTTGATGAAGCCTGGTTCCACCTCTCCGGTTATGTGAATTCTCAGAATACACGCATGGGGAGTAGTGAAAATCCCCATTTTTTGTAGAGTCCACATGTATTGCACCCTCAAAAAATTGGTGTCTGGTGCTGTTTCCCGAAGAAGAATTATTGTTGGTCCTATTTTTTTCCATGACACAGTTACAGCACAGCGGATAGAGACAATATTTTGAATCCATTTGTGGAGCAATTACTTGACGACGAACTACGTTTTAGATATTTTCAACAGGACGGTGCAACCGCCCATACAGCCGCCGAAACTATTAATTACTTACGCAATTTTTTCGACGACAGATTGATCAGTTTTCGATCAGACATTGAATTCCCACCTAGATCACCTTGTTTAACGGTTATGAGTTACTTTGTTTTTCCTTATTTAAAAAACACTATTTTTAAAACACCAGTTGCAAATTTAGAACAATTACAAGAAAGAATTATCCAAGAATGTGATAACATTTCTCCAGAGATGCTGTCAACACTTCCGAAAATATGAAGAGACGTGTGAATTTATGCTTGGAGCATGGCGGTGGCCAATTTCAGCAATTTAAGTAATTATTTTTCTTTTCCTTTCTGTACATTCTTACTTTGCTAACTTTGTAAACCACAAAATTAAACTTGTATTTGTCTACTTATTCTATTACTCATTAGTTTCGCATATCATGTCATAATATGAATTTGACAAAATTTTAACCTAGATTTGGTTAGATATATCATCCCCATATCATTGTGATCTAAACCAAGCAGCCCTACGTTTTTTAATCCAAGCCCTCTTTGATGCAAATATTTTTTGCTCGCACGGTATATTTACATGGACCTTTACGAGTAACAACCAACCTTGTCCGCGAATGCGTGGATACCTTGGAGAGACTTTCGAGGAGGAAAGAGGTAAACCTGGTCTGGATGCCCGGACAGCAGGGGGTTCAGGGCAACAAGATGGCGGATGAACTTGCCAGACGTGGAACTGATACCCCATTCCTTGGACCTGAGCCGGCCATAGAAATAACTAAAAAGCAGGTAGGATCTGCACTAAACGAGTGGGCTGAACGCCGCTCCATGAAGCAATGGCGGATAATTAAAGGGTGCAGACAAGCTAAGGAGTTGATAGCTTGGCCGAGCAAGGCTAGGCTACAGTGGATTTTGAACAGAAGACGATGTGTCCTAAAAAATCCCTTAATTGGGATACTGACCGGACACTTCAAGCTGAGGAAGCACCTAGCTCTGATTAGTGTTAAAGAGGACCCAATCTGCGCTGGATGCCTGGAGGAGGAAAATACCCCGCTGCATTTTTTGGGCACCTACGAGGCTCTGGAAAGACTCAGGCATCAGGTGCTAGGATCGGGGGCTGTCCAAAAAAGAGAAATCTCGTCCCTGGCCTGGAGTGACATACTTGCCTTCATAAAGAGGACGTTTTGGCGAGGGCCAAGGTGGTTAGAGTGATTGGGGGAAGACTCTGGGGTAGGCAATAAGGATCCCCGTTGATCTACTTGCCAGGTTTAGGAATCTACCCTCAATTACTACTACTACACTTGAAAAATGTATACAGGATCGCGCATCGAAATCGTTCCACCTATAATAAATTTATCCCAAACTAGACCATTGCCAATCATTTTTGAAAAAAAAAAATTAATAACAGCACGAATTATGATAGAAAAGAAAGAGAATATAGCGTAACCAACCGAGAAAATAAATTAAAGTCGATCGGATTTACGAGGGTGAAATGGGGTGAACTTTTAGGGGTGGAAAATGGGTTTTCGCGATTTCCAGCGAAACTAGACTTTCTATCGAAAAAAGTTAAATACAAAATTTGTAGTTAATGAAAAGGTCTTTTGTATTAACCATTTTTTCACATAACCCAAAATTTTCTGAGAACAATCGAGCCGATTTTTTCGTTTTAGATTTTTCTCACACAAAATGTTTCCGAAATTTGGTAAAAACTTATCTTTTTTTGTCCTAAACACGCAGTAATATTTTTTTTTGAATGAAAATATTAATTTTTACATTTTATTAAAATTTTAAACCAAAAAAGAGACCTCATTTTTACCCGAAAATTCCCATGTGTTGAAACAGTTTTTCAAAAAAAAAACAGTGATAATTATTTTCGCTGAGACGTCTAATTTTATATGGTGTAAAAAAATAAACCATAATGTGGGAAAGTTTGTCAGAAAATGCGAAAAACTGAATTTCAGTTGATTTTAAAAAGTTATTTTTCAATCATTGCAAATCTCGGGCCCCTAGACTATAGCCTACTTAGCCTATTGGGTAATCCGGCCCTGGCTTTTCTCCTCAAAATATTAAATAGAAAGGGTGGGTCGAGTGATACCCTATTTTAAATGGAATGAAGTGCCTTTCCAGTGGGACTTTGCTCGTTGAATTTGGTTGATTGGTTGACTATACTTTTCCGAAATTAATGGTCATTGGAACACACCACATAAGGTGGAATTTTTAGTATTCGGTTAACGTTCAAATTTTTTAATTTTTTTTAACCCCCTTCGTCTCTGTTCAATTTTAAAATACTCTACTTGGTAATTGAAGTACACTTATTATTTGTGAAAAAAAATTGAAAATTGCGAATGGTTTTACAGGAACTTCTTGAGGATGATTACGATAATTACAATTATGTGAAGAAATTATGGTAAGATTAAATAAAAACAACAAATTCTCTCCAAACATTAACTTTTCCGATGAGGCTATATTTGTTTTAAAATAAATAGTCAATAGAAATCGCTATTGATTCTAGTGTGACCAAAAATCCACAATGAATACGCGAAGGGTATACACAGCATCCCCAAAAATTATGAGTGTATGAGCTGGCATGATTATTTATAGAATTTTAGGACCATATTTCTTTAAAGAAAAACTTTTTGTTGAGCTTAGATTTTCCCTCATTGGATTTATTACCTGCATAAGCAGTTATGTTCCCTAACAGGGATGATCCAGATATTTCCAATAAAAGTATATATAGTTTTAACATAATGGCGCACCCTTGAGAGTGTATAACAACAGACCAGATAACATTGAGGACCTAAAACATAAAATAAGTATCGAGATAAATAATTTACCGGCCAAAATTGTTCGTAGTAAAGTATATAGTATTTTCCGCAGACTTGGTGCATGTCAAGTAAAAGGTCGAGGTCACTTTCAATATTTGTTATTTAAGTTGGATCAGGTGTAAAGTACCTACTTTGAATAGCTAATTTAAAAAAAAGGAACAAAGTAGTGACGTATCGGACAAGTGCTCAACTGTCTTTTGTATTGGAATACATAGGGATCCAAGCATAATAGATTCCCTGGGGCGGGTAGACCACGGCGGCCTATTGGTCCTTATTAGGACTCTACGGGCAGTCATGACCCAAAGCAACTCCACAGGAAACGAAACGATGTATTAAAAGCCACCTTACAAAAGTCCAGCGGCCATCAATACACCGTAACGCCATCCCAGCAGAATCAACTCCAATACAAAAGTCAGTTTCACTGGTAATAAAGTGAAAGATAGACAAGTAAATAAAACTATGCAGTGCAACACACTCACAAACGATGGTGTATTGATGGCCGCTGGAGTTTTGTAAGGTGGCTTTTAATACATCGTTTCGTTTTCTGTGGAGTTACTTTGGGTTATGGCTGCCCGTAGAGTCCTAATAAGGACCAAACGGCCGTCGCGTCGTGGTTTACCCGCCCCAGGGTATCCATTAGGCTTGGATCACTGTTTATTCTAAATTCCAATACAAAAGAAAGTTGCACACTTGTCCGATATGCCACTACTTTATTTCTTTTAATTGTTTGGCGGGCACAATAATTCTCTCTTGTTATTTACATGGGTAATTTTAATTAAAAAAAGCAATTTATTCTTAAAAAAAGTTTAACCATCAAAAAAAATATGTGGCCCTTATTTGTGGATGGTTTATTTGATAGTAATTTTTATTAAATGTGACTAATTGTGTCGGTTTGTTCGTGTTCAATAGATCGTGCAAATATTTGTGCAATTAAGAGCTTTGCTCTTAATTCCAAACAGATTCTGCCTTTGCCTGTCAGAGAATCCTTGACATGTAACTGCAGATCTACACTACTAAAGCCTTACCTAAGCAAGACGACAGGACACTTGACAAGTTAATTTTCTTAATTGCGAGAAAGAAAGTGGAACACAAAACCCAAATATAAGTCCTTAATTTAATTAGCGCTAGCCAAGTTAAAAGAACGAGGTTAATTAAAAAAGGTACTCTAAAAAAATGACAGTAACATTCGTTTTAATATAAACAGTTTTCTCTAAATATATATTTTCTTTTTTTTTCCTTCCTATTTAAAATGAAACCAATTTAAAATTAATTTTAATAATTGAAATATGAAAATTCAATAAGTAAATACGTATAACCAACTTACAACCAAAAAAAAATTAGGTAAAAGATGATGCTTTAAAAAAGTATACATAAATATAGCTTTGATATGGTCCAAATAGCTTAGAGAAAAGGAATCTTTAAAGCAGGGTCGGCCGGCATGAGGACATTGAGGACCCATTGAATAATATTATATATTTACTATTTAGTTAGAGACTAGAATTTTATTTTTAGTTAGTCGAGGTTAGTTTATTAGAAGTAACTAAAATTTTACATGCACAAGGCACAAAGTGGTTAAATATATGGACGGCGGCCCCTTGCCCCAGGGGAGCTGCCCCTTATTTCTTGTCAATATTAAAATCGATAGCTCCAAAACGGAAAGGCCCAGGAACTTGTACAAAAGCCAACCGAGCCACTTTGATTGTTAGTAAATTGTGTTTGTCAACGTCATTACTTTTACAGTTACAGTTGCCTGATTTAGTTGATTATATTGTTAAAAACCTATGTGCAATCCATCACAATGTCAATGTCATTATTTTTACAGTTACAGTTGCCTGATTTAGTTGATTATATTGTTAAAAACCTATGTGCAATCCATCACAATATCAATGTCATTACTTTTACAGTTACAGTTGCCTGATTTAGTTGCTATATTGTTAAAAACCTATGTGCAATCCATCACAATGTCAATGTCATTACTTTTACAGTTATAGTTGCCTGATTTAGTTGATTATATTGTTAAAAACCTATGTGCAATCCATCACAATGTCAATGTCATTACTTTTACAGTTACAGTTGCCTAATTTAGTTGATTATATTGTTAAAAACCTATGTGCAATCCATCACAATGTCAATGTCATTACTTTTACAGTTGCCTGATTAGTTAATTATATTGTTAAAAACCTTTGTGCCATCATAAGTGTCTGCAAAATTTCAGCTTCCTGGACTTTGCCGTTTCTGACATATCGCTTTTTAATATTGCCATTAAATTAGGGGTAGCTTCCCCCAGGGATAAGGGGAGGCCGTCAATGTATACCGGGTGTTTCTCAAAAGACGTTCACCCCTCTAACTTTTCTGTATTTATAAATATTAAAATAAAATTTTGAGATTGTGCATAAGAGATGAGTCTTGACATAATTTTCAATTTGTTAGCACTTCCGGTTTGACCAGAAGTGACCTTGACTTTGGTATTTTAAATGGAACATCTTATATATTTCTACTTATTGGGATTCAGCATAACATTCTGAGTAAAATGACACCTCACTTGTCATTTTTTGACGTGTTATAACATTTTTATGTTTATTTATTATTTTCAATCTAGAGCGCTCCAAATTAATTAAATCTGTTAATTTATAGTCAAGTAGTACCTATATGAAAACTAAAATTATGTCATAATAATTGACTTTCTAAGTGTCACAAGCGTTTAAAAAATGAAATTTTGTTTTCTTGACGTTTACTTCGTTTTTCCAAATGGAACGATAGTATAGAATACTAGGATATTTAAAACGAGCTTTTTTTTCCAAGAATTTGATACCATTCACTCCTATATGCTATTTTAAAATTGACACCAAAAAAATTTGCCTTAAGTCCAAATCGCAAATTTAAAAGCGATTAATTGCTTTTCAAAACCATTCGATTGTTTTTCAAAGCCGTCTTTATATTTCTTTAGAAAAGAGAATGCGGCAATAATGCATAATACTTTTAAATTTGCGATTGTGATTTAAGGCAAATTTTTCAGTGTCAATTTTAAAAAAGCATATGAGTGTATGGTATCAAATTATTGTTAAAAAAAAATGGCTGTTTTTAATTACCTAGTGAACTACTATCGTTCCATTTGGAAAAATGGAGTAAACATCAAGAAAACAAAAAATCATTTTTTAACTTAGAAAGTCAATTGTTATGACATAATTTTAATTTTCATATACCTACTACTTGACTATAAATTAACAGATTTAATTAATTTGTTGCACTCTGGATTGAAAATAAAAAATAAACATAAAAATGTCATAACACGTCAAAAAATGACAAGTGAGGTGTCATTTCACTCATAATGTTATGCTGAACCCAAATAAGTAAAAATATACAAGATATCCCATTTATAATATTAAAGTCAAGGTCACTTCGGGTCAAACCGGAAGTGCTAACAAATTGAAAAGTATGTCAATAAATGCAGACTCATCTCTTATGCATAATCTCAAAATTTAATTTTAATATCTAAATATATAAAAGTTATAGGGTGAACGTCTTTTGAGAAACACCCGGTATATGCACTTTGTGGTAAGTACTAAAATGGTACGGTAAAACGTTACTATCTTTAATAATAAACAGTATTTTCAATTGAGTTCTCATGCCGAATGTGGTTTACGCTCCTTTTACTACCAGATATCCGTACTCTATTATGATTGTACCTAAAAAAGTCGCAGAGCATCGAGATTATTGTTTTTTTTTCTACTACCGTCACATATGGCGACTCTACACAAGTAGCATTACTGACAATTCTACTTTAACCAGACATCTAGCTCGTATAATAACCGACATACAAACATGGACTAGGCGACCGGACGAACTGAATATATTTACATATTAATTTACTAAATTTCTTTTAGTATTTTTATTAACTAGAAATTTAAATCCGATTTAGGTCAATAACGAAAGAACAGTTTGCGTGTCTATTTACCTCGGATTTTTCCATATCTACAGGTTATATAAAATATTTATACAACCCAAATTATTATCAACCTTCTAGGTTAACTTTAGTCTTCTCGTCATAATTTAATAGGACACGTTATGTTTTTGCAAAATAAAACTCTTAAATTGTGGAATAACCATAATATTATAAACCATGATTTTGATCAATAGGTTAATAACAATGGAATATTTCAATTTTTGTTCAGAAATAAATATTTTATAGTTTATATTATGACACGTAATAATTTAGGTTATAAGTATGTATTCAAATACAGTGCGAGTTTGTGACTTAATAAATTCAGTAACTCTTGTACTGTTTTTTTTTTTGGAAAAATGCTTGGGCAATACAGTGTGTCTCAAATTAGAGATATGACGATATCGATCATTTTTTTAATGGCAATCCTGGTTTTTTATTAATTAATTTTAAAGTGCATTTTAAGTTATATACCGTGTGACCAGTAAAGTCCGCATCATATGGGATTTTTTTTTATTAATAACTTTATTCGAAATTTGACTTTGGCATCAAGTTCTGCTTTGATCGAGATGAAAATTAAGCAAAAAAATAGTAGTCACGTGATTCGCATTATCTGTCAAATTTAAAGTTTTTCAAAAAATAATTCAATAGTAGGGTTATTTCTGAAAGTATCAAAAAAAGTTATTAGAAAAAGTTTTTTTTTAATGCGGTTTCTAGCCCACATGCAAAATTTTAGCTGCATAAAATAATTTTAATTTTTTACCCATATTTTGTAAATTGCACCACTTTTGCAAAATTAGACTGAACGCAACCTACATAAAAGTTCTTAATTTTGACAATGCTTTATTTCAGATACATTTTCTTTAAAATAGCGCCATATTAAATGTGTGTTTTTCTACAAAATCAAAATTGGGCCATTAAAATTTGGTCGCATGTGATGCAAAGTTTATTTGTTTTTGACCCTGTATAAGGTTAACTTCATAAGTATTTTTGAAAACGTAGTTTGTGTCTGAAAGTAATACACCTTAATAATAAGACAAAGAAGAACACAGTGTCATCAGTAAAGTGTTCATTAAGTGGAAAATAAATTTTAGTGGTGGGTAAAAAATCAAAATTATCTTATGCAGCTGAAATTTTACATGTGGGCTAAAAACTGCATTTAAAAAAACGTTTTTTTATAACTTTTTTTGATATTTTCAGAAATAACCCCACTTTTGAATTATTTTTTGGAAAAAATTAAAATTTGACAGTATAATGCGAATCACGTGACTATTATTTTTTTGCTTAATTTTCATCTCGATTGAAGCAGAACTTGATGCCAAAGTCCAATTTCGAATAAAGCTATTAATAAAAAAAAAGCCCATATGATGCGGACTTTACTGGCCACAACTGTATAAGTACCGAATTTCTAATTTTTTTTCCTTGTCAAATAATAATAAACGTCTTTCATTATGATGAATAAAGAAAACAATAATTGCAAAGTCGAATAATAATAGGCAGACAAGCAAAAACGAGGCGCAGTCTAGCCACAAAGGCTACTCTACTGAACCCTGCACTGATTGCTAAAATAATAATAATAATAATAATTAATAAAATATAAAGAATTATAAATGTACAGATAGTATATAAATAGCGTAGAAAGGAGAAATTGAAAAATGTGGTTCAAATAATTAACATTCTAGAAAAAAGAAAAATACACATTCATTTTAATGGAGAAGACGACAAATACATGATTCGAAGAATGACCAGCAAAACATTGATAAAAATAATAACTTAACAAAAATAATTAACGAAGTTGTTTATTGCACAGGAAGGACTTGTTATGTTTCACAAATTTAATCAGTTTTCTGACACTTGTTTCGGCCCTTGCGGGCCATTGTCAAAGGAGTACAAGAAGATACTAAATTCTAAGTGGTATTACAAAGGTATTTATATCATAATATGGTAATTATAAACATGTCATAAAATTTAAATTAGAAGATTGAATGGTCAACTGTGGGTTTTCCTAACTTTTAAAGGTACAGATACATATTTAGTTTAAATTATTGTGCTATTAAGAATGAGGGAAGCGCCTGAAGGTATTTCGGTTTGATTATTAACGACATTATATTTGTTTTTTTATGACTTTTTTTATAGCTACTGTTTCTAGGAAATCTAGTTTCCTGATTTTATTGTGTATGTATATGGGTTTTATGTTGTTAGAGATGGAGTGATTGTCTTTTATGCAGTGATCGGCTAACCCTGTTTATTTTTTATTTTTTTTATAATAGATGTTTTGTGTTCTTTAAGCCTGGTGTTAAAATTTCTACCTGTTTGTCCAATGTAGATAGCCTCGCAGTGTCGCATTCTATTTGGTAGACACCCACTTTCATTCATTTTAAAAATTAAGTAGATATTTTTTATATTGCAATTTAAATTTGTTACTGTCGAGAAAAGCCATTTCAATAGATAAGGAGTTACACAATTTAATAGAGTTGTAAAGATACCTTATATGGCCATACATATCTGGATTTTTTACTGAAATGCAAAAGTAAATAGTGGGTCGTATACCCCCTTTACAGCGAGCAGAATAAATAAGAAAAAAAGTTGGTAGCGGTTTCTACCCCCAAAAGAGAGGTAAACTTCATGAAAACATCTTTGACGGTGACAAAAATGACATTGGCAGGCCTTTTTTAATCGCAATCAAAGGTTAGCGTAATTTTTAAATTGCTAATATCTTAAAGCGTAACGCGGTGCCACTGCGTGTTTTGAATTATTTAAAAACACATACATATGTTCCGACTCGGCGGTCGTGGCGACTCCCGAGTCGGCACTAAAACCGCTGTGTGTGTCATCGCCCTAAGCCTTTTGCGGAAGGGCTAAGTTTTTACTACAGGGCGTTTTTAATAAGGCTTTAGACAGATTTTGTAAAAATTGTACAGGGTGTTTCATTAAGGTCGAAGAGCGGCCATATCTCGGAAACTATTGGGCATAGAAATTCAGGAAAAAAAAATTAATAACTAAAGTGGCCATGAGAAAATCCTGGAAATAATTTTTAAGTTCCGCATTTTGCCGCAAGGGGGCGCAATTGAAAAGTAAATTTTAACATTTTAGATATCTCCGAAAATTGCACGTTAAGGTATATTTTTAATAACACCATTAAATAGCTTGGACAATTTTCCATAATTTTGGTCCCATGCTTGTTGGCGTACCGACTTTAGTAAGAGTGGGGGAAGCTGTTGAAAGTGTAATCATTTAAATCGCTGTAACTTAGAAACCACTTATCCGATTTTAGCAAACTAAAACTTGTTTGGAAGAGAAATGTATGAACTTGATGATACTTTCACCAATCGTATTTAGTTGTCCATAATAGTTCTAAAAAAAATGCTAGAGGGCGCAATTTGCAATAACAATACATTTTTTGATTTTACTCCGAAAAAATAAATCATACGGTATAATTATGATACCACAATCGAAAAGTAGATGAAATTTGCTAGAAACAATATTAAAACCGCAGTTCGATATCTCTGTTCGTTTCAGTGTTATTGCTAAAACAATAATTTTTAATACAAATTGCGCCCTCTAGCAATTTTATTAGAAACTATCGTATACCATTAGATACGACAATTGAAGGTACTTCCAAACAAGCCTAAATTTAGTAAAATCGGATAAGTCGTTTAGAAGTTACAGCGATTTGAATGTTTACACTTTCACTTGATAAGAGTGGGAGAAGCTATTGAAAGTGTAAACATTAAAATCACTGTAACTTCTAAACGACTTATCCGATTTTACTAAATTTAAGCTTGTTCGGAAGTACCTTCAGTTGTCGTATCTAATGGTACACGATAGTTTCTAATAAAATTGCTAGAGGGCGCAATTTGTTTTAAAAATTATTGTTTTAGCAATAACACTGAAACGAACAGAGATATCGAACTGCGGTTTTAATATTTTTTCTAGCAAATTTCTCTACTTTTCGATTATGTTATCATAATTATACCGTATGATTTGAATTTTCGGGATAAAATCAAAAAAAATATTATTATTACAAATTGCGCCCTCTAGCAATTTTATCGAGAACTAGTATGGACAACTAAATACGATTGGTGAAAGTGCATACATTTCTCTTCTAAACAGTCTTTAGTTTGCTAAAATCGGACAAGTGGTTTATAAGTTACAGCGATTTAAATGATTACACTTTCAACAGCTTCCCCCACTCTTACTAAAGGCGGTACGCCAAGAAACACGGGACCAAAATTATGCAAAATTCTCCAAGCTTTTTAATGGTGTTATTTAAAATATACCTTAACGTGCAATTTTCGGAGATATCTAAAATGTTAAAATTTACTTTTCAATTGCGCCCCCTTGCGGCAAAATGCGGAACTTAAAAATTATTTCCAGGATTTTCTCATGGCCACTTTAGTTATTAATTTTTTTTTCCTGAATTTCTATGCCCAATAGTTTCCGAGATATGGCCGCTCTTCGACCTTAATGAAACACCCTGTATATCATTGGCTAACCTATACAAAATTATAGAATTGTATTGGGATCAGTAATAAAACATTGGTTTTATCATATTAATAAAATTGCAGCTTTTATTGGTCATTTTACCCTAAACAATTCTTTAACCCAACATATATACCTTTATCTATGATTGGGGATTGGGGCTCTTTGGATAAATTGTCACCATCCGCGATCTATTTGGGCCAGCTCTTGGTTAAAGCACCGTATTAATGTTCGAGGAGAGACCTGATGATCCGTGGTATTGTACCAAAACTCATCCTAAGGTCGAAATCGGTGGTGACAGGCCTACGTGTCAACCAGCGGCCGAGCTCAACAATGGGATGGTTCCACGCTAGACAAACTTCCCGGCAAGTCAGATGGTGATAGTATGTTGTTTTATATCGTTCTAGTCTGAAAACTAGTTCTTAATTTTTTTTCTTTAGGGCAAAAATTATATAAGGTAGGGGAGCGGAGGCAATTGCCGTACAGTTAAGCAAGAATTAGATTTTTGTGCAAATTACCTACCTTAGAAACTCGATTTAAGGCTTTATGGAAGTCTTGTTTAGTATATTGTTAATACCTAATAGAGTAAAACTTCTAAACGTTTTTCAAATATATATATTAGTGTGTTAAAAAAATATGGTAAAGTACGGTATTACACGAAAGCGTCGGGTATTACCGTATAATGGTCGTGTAAGTCCGTACAGGTTTTTAAAAACTTTAACAAATAAAAGAACATATTTTAACGCTATGCTATAGAATGAAACAATATTACTTTTTCCTTGGAGACCACGTACATTTATTTTTAGTACTCATCTGAAATAATGAGTTTTCTATTATTTTTTTTTATTTACATATAAATCTATTGCGGGTAATACCGTACACTGTACGGCATTGCCCGAACCGGACTAACAACAACAAACACAGAAAAGAAAATATTTGAAACGTATTTTGAAAGGCAATACATGCGTATTTCTTAAGGTTATATATCAATCTTTTTAATAAACCAAGATTCAAGTTAAAAGTAAAATGATTAAAACACTTACTGCTTATTGCGTCAGTGATGTTTCTTAAAAGAACGACAGCGGAAAGTTTATACGTGCACTCACTGGACCGGACTTCGATCCACTGGTGTTTTGGCTTGGCGCGTTGAAGCAACTGCTCGACCACCTAGCAACGTAATAAACAAAGACAGACTTGCTGTCAAAATCGGCATGTACGGTATTGGATTCTGTACGGTATTGGGCTTCGCTCCCCTACCTATTTATATATTTACTAATTACATTTTTTGTTTCAGGTAAGCAAAACAAATAGGTATCGAAGGACTAATAAGAATAAGTACTTCCCAATGATAAATTATGATCAAGCAGTAAACTAATTATGTAAGTAATATCTTTCAATAATATTAATACTTTTTTCGAACTATATACAGCGTGTCCAGAGAAGTTCTAGACATATGGGAATTTTTTTTATTGTTGATTTTACGAAAAAAAGTTATTCTTTAAAAAAAGTTCTGCTTGATGCGCAAATAATATTGACATATCAAAACTTAAGATATCATGTACAGGGCAACAAAAAAATATAGAAACACAGAATTACGTTAAGATTGAAGTACCCTCGATTTTTATTTTAGAACAAATTATTACAAGAAAACTTTACTAAGGACTACAAAACGCGGTCAGATACTACATACATCAAAAAATCTCTTGTTAATAAGTCGAAAAATATTAAATGATTTTTGACTAACATGTCAATATTCGTTATTATTTATCCAATCTCAGTTTGAGGACATTCCAATCATTCCATACGGCGGTAAACAGTATCAAAGAGACCGACCGCACAACCAGGGTTGTCAGATCTTTCTTCTTCAATTCTTTAAGTTTTTTTATTAAAGATATTTCATTTATATCAGTATTCAACTGTTAGTCAGTAACTTTCTTTGAAAGCTAGTTTGCAAATATACTTTAAACCGAGGAGTTTTGAGTGTGACAGAAAAAAATAACAAGCCATTCATTGTTATAATAATACATTCTTTAGTCCTTAAGTGTTTCTTAAGGATAAGGATATAACTGAAATCAAGACAAAAAGTGTTTTCAGTGTTTAAAAACAACTAATTAACAAACCCTTGTTTCTCGTATATACTTACATTGTGCTTACAAATCCGAAAATTTTGAAGAATTGGCAACAGCATGTAATTTGTTACGATTGCAAGCGCCAGGATATAAGCTGAACCGGTACCCGGCCCGTCTGACGATCGATTCTGCCAGACAGAGATAGGCCAGTGACCGCCGATGGCGTGGAAGAGACGGAGATAAAATATACGTGGTTATGTCTTGATGAACGGGCCGGAGTCTGGTTGACGAGAATGAAGTTCTGGTAAAAAAATTAAAGCATTTTCTGAGCAGTGTCGTGCCGTGTCAGGTTTATTTTTCTGATTTTAATTTTGTATATAGAATTTTTGAGTTACCTTATATTTATTATTTTAATATAATATTATTATATACAGTGGGTTTATAAAGTGTAGTATGTACAAACACCTAATGTAAAACAAACTTATAAGTGTGTATACGCATATTAATTATTTGTGTGGAACGCCTATGGTTAGGAAATTCCCACAGTTTAATGTCATTAAATTGACCGAAGAAACACTATACAATCGTTACTATAGTATTGCACATAGTTGTAGCGAAATTGTTGCAGGTAAAAATTAAAGAAATAAAATAAAAAAATATTTTGCAAAGGCTTTTTGATGGTACCCTGTAAATTAAAATATTTCAACGAAAAATTGTATCTGACCGCGTTTTGTAGTCCTTAGTAAAATTTTCTTATAACAATTTGCGCTAAAATAAAAATTTAGGGTATTTCCCTCTTAACGTAATTCTGTGTTTCTATATTTTTTTGCCGCCCTGTACATGATAGATTAGGATTTGATATGTCAATAATATTTGCGCATCAAGCAGAACTTTTTATAAATAATAACTTTTTTTTTAATCAACAATAAAGAAAATTCCCATATGTCTAGAACTTCTCTGGACAAGCTGTATAAATAAATATGTACCTATAAACACATACCCAGTAAAAATATTTTTATAAGGACACATTTTTTATTGGCGAATCCATGGAAGCACCCCTATATGGTTTTAAATTAAAATTGTAATGTCATTCGTTTATTAAACTTACATTGTAAATCAGATAAAATGGTTAGTTTTACTAAAAATTAACAAATTGATATGCTCCTAATTTTTGAAGTGACCAGAAAAATTCTTCTGAAGCCGCAAGATTGTATGTATTGTATGTTTTATAAACTACTGACATTACAACTTTAAATTAAAGCCATATTGCTTTTCAAAACCATTCCATTGTTTTTCAAAGCTGCCTTTATATTTCTTTAGAAAATAGAGGGCGGCAATAATGCATAACGCTTTTAAATTTGCGATTGGGATTTAAGGCAAATTTTTCGGTATCAATTTTGAAATAGCATAGGAGTGTATGGTATCAAATTGTTGTTGATGAAAATGGTCGTTTTAAATAATATATCCTAGTGAACTACCATGGTTCCATTTGGAAAAATGGAGTAAACGTCAAGAAAACAAAATTTCCTTTTTTAAACGCTTGTAAGTGAAACTTAGAAAGTCAATTATTATGAGATCATTTTAATTTTCGTATACCTACTACTTGACTATAAATTAACAGATTTAATTAATTTGTATAGCACTCTAGATTGAAAATAAAAAATTAACATAAAAATGTTGTAACACGTCAAAAAATGACAAGTGAGGTGTCATTTTACTCATAATGTTATGCTGAACCCAAATAAGTACAAATATACAAGATGTCCCATTCAAAATATCAAAGTCAAGGTCACTTCCGGTCAAACCGGAAGTGCTAACAAATTGAAAATTATGCCAATAAATGCAGACTCATCTCTTATGCATAATCTCAAAATTTCATTTTAATATATATAAATATAAAAAAGTTAAAGGGGTGAACGTCTTTTGAGAAACACCCGGTATATTAAAAGTCGTGTTACTTTTAGCCCAACGACATACTGTTTGAAACATGTTCATATTGTTCATAATACTTTAAAATTATGGTTGTTCGGGGCAGATAATCAATTTTCGCTATATTAACGAAATATCTACCCTGTTTTATTTGTCCTAAATATGTTTCGGCTTATCACCGCATGGCCATATTAAAAATTAAATCGCTTTTTTACATTATGGATCGAAAAGTTGCGTGACACCATGCCAACCGGCATTTTCCTGCATACTTTTAAAATAATCTGTTATTTAAAGGCAACCCATGCATTATAATTTTTTATTATTATTAAAATGAGTATATAGGTACTGTACTATGGGGGGTGGTCCTAGAAAAATAACTACTCTAGTTAATACATGTATTATTTATTATTTATTTTATTCAAATAAAATCCCAAAACGTTTTATGTTCATGCGGGATCCTCTACTTATATTATTACCGTAATATTCAATAAAAAAAATATAAAAATATTTAAATCAATTATAAAATTATTGAATTATTGTTTATTTTAATAAAATAATATAACTAATAATATCGTTTAGACATCATTTATAAATAATTTTGAAAAGAATAAATAATCATAAAATAAGTGACGTTAAAATAATTTTTAGTTTAAAATTTAGCTTCCCCTTTTTTAAGTATTTTCTTAGTTATCATTTTAAAACGTTTTATATTTAAAAATTTTAATTCTTTGGGTATTTCGTTGTAAAATTTCATACCTTGATAATAAATGGAATTCTGACCTGCCCTAGTGTGTATTAAAGGTAAATTAATATTGAAAACAGTTCTAGTCAAATGATCATGTACGTCACGTCTGTAATTGAAATTTATATTTGAGTGTTTATTTTTTGATATAATTTGGTGAACAAAAACAATATTTTGAATTAAGTGAATATCCTTAATTGACATAATATTAAAATTTTTATATAAAAGTTTAGTTGAATATTGTCTATCCAAGCAATATATATTTTTAATTTCTTTATTTTGTAAAACTTGTAAATGGCTAAGCAAATTTTGAAAAGTTGATCCCCATATTAAAGTTAAATATTGTAAATAGCAAAATAAATAGGACTTAACATATAATTTGGAATCAAAAAACTAAGTTTTTTTAAAATCCCCACTGGTGCAACTATTTTCTGTTTAATATATTCAATGTGTTCACCCCAAATAATAGCTTCATCTATTATCAACCCAAAAATTTAATTTAATTTGATTGTTTTAAATACCCGACTTTTAATTTCAAATCACTTCTGTATAAATTGGGTTTCTTTCCTACACATAAAAAAGAGGATTTTTGCCAAATTTAATGTTAATTTATGACTACACATCCATAAGTCAATGATTTTCATGTCATGATTTATAAAATTTTGTATCATCAGCAAACAATCTAATTTTTCCTTTCAATTTTAATTTAAATATATAATTAATATAAATAAGGAAAAATAAAGGGGCCAAAATCTAACTTTGCGGAACACCCCAATTAATATTAAGAAATTTGCTATATTTATTTTTGATGCGAACTTTTTGTTTCCGCTGATTCAAATAGTTTCTAAACAAGTCAAAAACTACACCCGAAATACCCATCATATCAAGTTTTCTTAAAAGAATAGAAAAATTTACTGTATCAAAAGTTTTGCAAAGATATAGAGAAACAAGTGTACATTTCTGGCCTCTATCATAAACCATTTGAATTTCTGAAATTAAATCAACAGCTGCAGAATATGTGTCACTTGATTCTCGAAAGCCATATTGCCATTTAGATAAAAAATGTCTTGCATTTAAATGTAAGTTAAGACTATTCTTTACTATTCTTTCAAAAATCTTTGACATTATTGGCAACACTGATATAGGGCGGTAATTATTTAGTTGTTGTTTATCGCCTGACTTAAAAATTGGTCTAACGACAGCAATCTTCATTCCTTGAGGCACTTCACCAGTTTTTAGAGAATGATTTACTAGTTTACACATTACAGGACTTAATGCACATTTACAGTTTTTAATCGTTGCCACATCAATATTATCCCATCCTGGGGCTTTTGAACAGTCCATTTTATCTATTATTTCGTCTATTTTGATTTGAAATACATTAGGCAATGACATAGGTATATCTGAACATATGTAATATGAATAATAATAATAGAACATATATGTAAAATGAAACGAAAAGTATACTTTGGTATTTGTCACTAATTTTTATTTAAAACATTTGGCGTGACGTTACGGCCGTTTTGTAGTACAACTACATCTTCAAGACGCTAATCTAAACTTAACAAACTAAGGGTATATATAGGTTAACAGAGTCATAAAATTATTGGATCTACCTAAAGTATAATATTGTTTGGTACACAATGGTATTTTACAACATTCTTAATTATAAGGGACAGGCTGGCCAATGTTTATAAAATCTAAATGGTAAACATGCCAGATGAAAATTATAATAATTTTAAAAGAGTGGAATTTCCGAAGTCTAATTGTGTATTTAAAAGGTTGACATTATGGTTCTTTTTATGTTTGTAAATTTCGATGTTTTCTAGTATATCTAATTTATGACCTTTTTGTTCTGTATATAAGTTGTTAATATCGGGAAAAACGTGGTTTGTGTCTAAAAAATTAGTCGCAAAATTAGATGTTCTTTTCTTTAGTCTAAACATGCATTATGTTCTTTAAATCTAGTTTCAAAGTTTCGTCCCGTTTGTCCCATATAACAGCTATTGCATTCATTGCACTTTAGTTTATAAACTCCTGATTTCTTATATTTTCCACATTTATCGTTAACGTTAAAAATTAGTTTTGATAGGTTATTTGAGGATTTGAAAGCTATTGTCACTTCGTCAGAGGATAAAATGTTTGCTATTTTTTCGGAGGTTGGGCCTACATAAATGTGAGAGTGTGAAATTTTTTAGTATTCCGTGTTTTTACATTGGGGTATATTTGTGTCATAGCTAGTGCCTTTTGCTTTTTTGAGATAAGAGAGTTTATTTCTTTTATTGTGTAGCCGGCAGCTATTGTTGACGGCAATAGTCCTAATGGTATCAATCAATTCTAGTTAATACATGTTTGAATAAAAGACATGGCTTGCTCAGACAGGTCAACATAGAGCGTATTTCAGCTTCTAAAGTAATGTTTAAAAGATAAAAATTCACAACTCTTAAGGTGTCCATTCCTGAGGCGTTTCTCCCAGTCCCCAGTCGTCAAATGAAACAGCTTAATTTTTTTTTTTTTAAATTGGTTGCTTTAGGATCTATTAGGCGGGTTTTCAAGTAATTTTATTGTCCACCAATCCTGTATAAGGTAACTTCATAAAATAAGTATTTTTGAAAACTTATTTTGTGCCTGAAAGTAAAAAAATAAAAAACAAAGTAAAGGGGTTTTAAATTAAATCGTTGAAAATAGATAAACTTTACGATAAGTTAAACTAAATTTTATTTTCCACTTAATGAACACTTTACTGATGACACTGTGTTCTTATTTGTCTTAATATTAAGGTGTATTACTTTCAGACACAAACTACGTTTTCAAAAATACTTATTTTATGAAGTTACCTTATATTATAGGGTCCAAAACAAATAAACTTTGCATCACATGCGACCAAATTTTGAAAACCCAATTTTGGTTTTGTAGAAAAACACATTTAATATGGCGCTACTAAAATGTCTCTGAAATAAAGCCTTGTCAAAACAAAGAAGTTTTATGTAGGTTGCGTTGAGTCTTATTTTGCAAAAGTGGTGCAATTTACAAAATATATGTCAAAAATCCAAATTATCTTATGCAGCTGAAATGTTGCATGTATGCTAGTATTGCTAACAACATCAGCATTGTACCATTCACTTTGTTTTCCTGATGATGAGTGTTTCTACACCCGAAACATGTCAAATTTAATTATTATGAATTATTCTAGGTTCGCCTAGTTTTTCTAATAAAAATTGTGGAGAAAGACTTTGTGCTTTTCTTTTTTTATACATTTAACTCCACTTTGGGTATGGACTACTTCTTTAAAATTAAAAGCATAAAGCTATTCAACTACTGAACAACAAAGAAAATAAACTCATTCCGTTTTCATACATAAAGGTAGTATCCGTAATTTTTAATTGTGATATTATTCTCGATAATTTCTATGACATATGATACGCAGCAATATATACAATATACATTCAACTTCTCTTTATCAATATAAGCCGTTGCTAATAATTAATGCAACATTTCTAAAACGTCTTCTCTGTCAGCTAATATGGCAGTTATTATGGAAACCCGAACAAAATAGCTAATTCTCTTGTGGACGAAATTTATTCATTAGCTTCGTAAATAGTTAATTGTGTCTGAAAGCACATCCGTGTGATCCTGTCAATTAGCCATAGCCAGCCGTCCGGAACCTGGCCCATATTTAAACATAAACCGAGGAAGTCAGTTTAGATCCCATTTATTATTAAATCGTTTGGATTTATTCCAAAATCAAAATTATTTCATCAGGTACTCTCGATGGACCAAATGTTTAATATTTATCGAAGTAGACTAAAACTTTTAACAATCAACTGTAATATGTATTGTTTATCATGTTCAAGGGCGTAGATATATTTTTTTTCTGAGGAGGGTAAAGTATCAGTTTTTAAGGGTAAAGTTTCTATCACTGCTACTGCCGTTGATGTTGAACACTGCTCAATAGTGCTCAATACCGTTGTGTCGGGTAATAGGACTTTGTGGAATCTTCTGAGCAATCATTTTTTTTTTATTTTGCAAGGAATCTTTTATGTACGAGTCTGGTACAGAAGTGGATTTCCATCCACTGTGCCTCCTAATATTTGTTATGTAGCTGTCAGATTCTGCAAGCATAGTTGTGATTGATGATTTTCTAAAACAGTGCCCGGTATACATGTCTGGATTGGGTAGATGTAAAAATCCAGCAATATTTGCCGGCCCGAAGGTGTTAATGCCCACGCATTGTTGTGAGCATTTTCCAGCTTTATATTGTATAAAAAATGTCTATGCAGGGTGGCAGCCGTAAAGAGTTTTTGCAGCACTGAGTGCGGTAAAGTAGGTACTACTTACGACACGCAAATGAATGTGGCAAAGTGTACTTTACCGCACGCGAGTAGATGAGTACTTTATCGGTCCTTATTTGATTACTTTCCTGCCTAGACCGCTGAAGTGATATTTTTCGGGTAAACATTTATCTGGAAAGTAGTGATGGGAATTCTAGTTCATGTACCTGGACTTGTTCAATCGTTCTAGTTCACCAGAAAGACTAGTTCTTCGATCTAGTTCATAGTTTACTCGTTTCCATTTTTTGTGTTGTATTAACAGAATCAACAAAACAAACAAAACTAAAAATACCTTATAAAACTAGCAACAAGAAATAAAAAGAAGGGAACACAGTCACGCCGTCGCCGATCGATGTAGTGCAGCATGTTATCGGGTCATTGTAGTTCATCCCTGACCTAGTCTCTTGCTACATCGTGAACTAGTTCATTTCGTTCACTATAGGAAATAATTAAGTTACAATAATAATAATATTCCTTTATTTTAAGCAACAAAAAAAATCATATATACGAGTATAAGATATGAAGATATATAAATACTTTTTTTTACATAAAATTAAAAGGCCCTGAGCGAGTGCTATGGGGGCATACAGGTACATGTTTTACATGAGTAATAGATGTGTTTTGGACTTCCATTGCCTTTAGTTTTTCATATCACAACGTTTCAACTGGTAAGTATCTCCAGTCGTCTTCCGGTGAATACTAAACAAGTTACAAAGCTACGAGCCTATTTATACTACCTAGGGGGGGCGGAGCTAGTGACGAATTCGGGTGCAGTCGTGAGTCATCTGCTTACGTCACCATGATTATTCATCTGTTGACGTCATCCGCTTACGTCATCACGTCTGCATCACTACTCAATCTGAGCCTACACCTATTTAACAAGGGCTTCCAAATGTTTCTTATATCTGCAGAAGGTTTACTGAAACAGTCAGGGTTCTGGATTATGACAGCTGCTTCTTTGAATTTTCTCTTCCGCCAATGCTCTTCTTTAAGTATAATTATAATAAATGTTTTACATATCACAGAAGAAAAAAACTGAGTTATAAGCATTTCCATTCTTTTAAAATCCAATGATAAACATACCAAGTAAAAGAAATATAGTGGAAATTTAAGTAGACAAATAAAAATATAATAGAAAAAAATGTTTTCTTTTTTTTCATTAAAAAAGTTAGAGAATATCAACTGCTTTAGTTTTCTTCGAAAATGTTCTATGCCTGAATCTTTTAAGGTAATTGGTAGCTTATTGTAGAGTCTCACACCCTCAGCTTGTGGGCTTCTTTCGCCAGTTGTAGTCCTCATTACTGCTGTTCTAATATTGCTGCTGCTCCTTACATTGTAATCGTGTACATTGCTAGATGCTGTAAAGGGTATGCTTGATTTGGAATTATTGAAAGTACATTTATGTATGTCTGAAAGATGTAATGATACCATTATTTTATTTGGGAGGTACTGGTCTTTAGTTGGATGTAGCCTAGGCATGCCGTAAAGTTTATTTAGTGCTTTGTTCTGAAGAACCAATAACGGATTGATTTTATTTTAAAAGGTACTACTACAGATAAGCGTCAGATAGGTAAGATGGCCGTGGATTATTGAATAATACAAGGCTTTTCTTTGCTTAATGTCAAGATATTGCTTTGCCCAAGATACCAATTGCCGGGGAAATCTTTCTTGCTACGTGGGTTATGTGCCTTTCCCATGTCAGTTTGTTGTCCATTTATATAGTCCCAAGTATTTCACGCAGTCTGTTTTTCTGAGTTGGTCCATTTCAATTGAAGCTGACAAATTCTGCCATCCCTGATCTCTAAATATAACTAAATATGTGGACTTTTCAATGTTGAAAGTTAGTTTATAATGACATAACAACTCTTTAACACGATTTAGATCCAATTCAGTTTGTCTTTTCAAAAGTTGTTGATCATTACCAAAATATACTAGACATGTGTCATTAGCATAAAATTGCAACAGGCCTATTTCGTTTATGAACACATCTCTACTAGAAAGTGCCTATTTTCTGGTCGGTTGTAAAAAAGCTCGTATTATCCCTTGAAATAATACTGTGCTCAGTGTTTAAAGGTAAGAAAAGCAATAAAATGAAACATCAACTTTCGTTTAATATTCCATATACGATATATGATGCTGTGGGCCCCGACAGAAATTTCGATTCAAAATTCTCAAACAAATCTCATTTTACGAGCCTTTGTTGTATTATATGCACGGCGTTATATGGCGTGCGACGTTCGCCATGATTTTAATATACCCGAGGTGCGCTGTAACACCGTTCCATCAAAATGACGTCGTGACACGCGATGCTTCAGACACAGAATATTTTCCTGGACGAAATAAATTTTTGGTAAAAATTATTTTCCTGATTCTGTTAAAATTGGAAATAACCTTTTTCGGCAACCGTACGAAAAGTACCCGCTTCCCGGGCGTTTTTTTCTTTGAAAGCAACACACCTGGAAACTCTATAAATTACTATTATCGAATGTAATCCCGAAACATCCAGTTCTATTCAAAAGATTATACAACAAAATAAAGTACATATAATAATTATTGTTAATAACAAAATTACAATTATTATAGTGAAAACTTGAACCATTGGATAAATTATTATCATAGGTTGGAGGTGTTTGAATTTGGGCTTCAGCATTAGAAGTAGATGACGGTGTATTTTCGGCTCTCATTTGCAACAAAATCTTCATAATATATGCTGCTGCTCGCTGAGCTGAAGATAGGGAGTAACATAATTTATAGAACTATGCCCCATTATTTTGATGACTTCCTGGAGATTAGCGCCTGAACCGCTAAGAGTACTTACTGTTGAACCTCTATTAGAGTAATTCGTGATTTTTTTATTTTTAGTAGGCCGATGTTGATTGCTCCCATTTTTGTCCAGTTTCTTATAATGTTAATACCTGCTGGACAATTCTTAAACCATGGTGAATTATCATTTTGTTTCCATTTCTGATTCAAATGTAGTCGATTCGTTTTAATGTTTTCGACTCTTTTGGACATTAGCTTAAAATATAATCGTATTGGACATAAATCCAGATTCACAATATTTTTTACAAGCCACTTACTTTCGCATGTTCGACTTGCTCCTCCTTGCGCCGTTTTAGCAAATATTGGGTTGTATTCCAGACGACCGGTACTAAACCCGTTATTATATTTTTCCTCCTTAAAATATTCCAATAGCAAAAAAACCGCTTCATTTCCCCTCCATGCTAGTTCGGATGCAGCTATGTGGAAAAATTTCCGTTGAAGCCCATTTGGGGTAGTTGCACCCAAACTAAAGGCCATTTTTTCTATTTCCTGTCTCGTCAAAGCTGTGGAACTCTCCTTTCGTGCACGAGGTACCGCCTGCAACTCTTTTCGTTTTGCATTTTGGGCAAAACGGGCGCTTTGAAAAACCATGTCATTGAATGGATCTATGCGGCGATTATATTTTTCAAAATATAGTTCCTGGAGCATTTTGGCCGTTTTGTTCCATAAAAGCTTGTCCACACCTTCTTTATAATCACTTCCATCGGATTTTTGCCTAGTCTTTTAATATGTTGCACTAATCCTCGTCTGTAGTCGTTTCCTCAATTTTGAAACTTCGTGCAAGGCAAAACTCAGTAAACTGCTTCCATACATATTTGTCGGAACGCTCGGTATTTTTTGACTTCACATTTTTAATAGCATCGTCGACTTGAAGCAACAAAATTTTACCAAATCTTTCTTTTTCCATTTTGTAACAAGAACTGACAGATATGACCTCTGAAATAATTTGTCAAAAAATGACAATTACAATATGGCCACCAAGCGATAATCACTTAAATGATTATTACTTATTAATCACATCCTTCTATATAGGAAAAATATACATGGAGTTGTATAATCGAATGTAATACCACAAGATGTTTCGGAATTACCGAATAATACTTTTACCTGACACGAAACGCGTCATCCGTCAACACTACGACTCCGAAGGAGCTGAAATGGATGCCAGCTTTTCACATTATTCGTTACTTAAAAAGCTCGTTTTTCCTTACAAATACTTATTTCTGCACTGTCGGGTACTTGATATTTACTATAAGGATAAAAAAAATTATTAAGTTGCGTGATTATAGTAACCGCGACTACATTTTTGCGTGTTAAAATTATTAATGCTAGGGAACAAAATAACGGAGTATGTGTTCGGTAAAAGCGATGTTTTGTTTTGCTTTCTCCCTGCTTATAATGACACCAATTAGTTAGGCGTTTTATTATATTTTCATATTATAATGAAATGCCAAATTTCAAGTTTTTTTAGTTTTAGAATAAAACTTACAGGAAATGCAAAACATTACATCCGTAGTATTATATCACTGAAAGAAATCCGCTTTATAGTCAGAACCTTGCGACGAGTAAGCAGTGGCGGCTCGTGACATTTTAGTAAGGTAGGGCCAAAATCAATTACGCGGAAAAGTAAAACAACACGCGTTTGCGACGTACAAACCAACAACTGAATCGCGCAACCGCGTGGCTTGGCCGGCACGCGTACAGCAACTGACTGAAAGGTTTCCATTGGTGGGAGCCTTGGGCGCCTGACTCTTAAAAAGTTAGGCCTATTATTGGCCGCTGCAATTGGTGGAAAACTGCATGGATACAGGGCATGCTGAGCTAGGCTCAAGAGAATTACGTTACCGATTTACGCACAACCGCGCAACAACAAGCGCGACCGTGCGAGCACCTGCGTTTCTGTTTTAAAAATACTTTGTAATGCCTAAAAATGTCTTTAAGTTACGGTTTTTTCGAGTTTTAAACTGTCACGTTTACAAATATTCCAGTCAAACTACCGTGCGAGCAAAAATTATTTGATTCAAAGAGGGTTTGGATTAAAAAACGTAGGGCTTGGTTTAGATCACAATGATATGGGGACGATATATCTAACCAAATAGGTTCAAATTTTGTCAAATTCATATTATGACATGATATGCCAAACTAATGAGTAATAAAATAAGTAGACAAATACAAATTTATTTTTGTTGTTTACAAAATTAACAAAGTAAGACTATACAGAAAGAAAAAGAAAAATAATTACATAAATTGGTAAAATTGGCCACCGCCATGCTCCAAGCATAAATTCACACACACGTCTCTTCATATTTTCGAAAGTGTTGACCAGCATCTCTGGAGTAATGTTAAATACCACATTCTTGGATAATCCTTTCTTATAATTGTTCTAAATTTGCAACTGGTGTTTTAAAAATAGTGTTCTTTAAATGAGAAAAAACCAAGTAATCCATAACCGTTAAACAAGGTGATCTAGGTGGGAATTTAATATCTGATCGAAAACTGATCAATCTGTCGTCGAAAAAATTGCGTAAGTAGTTAATAGTTTCGGCGGCTGTATGGGCGGTTGCACCATCCTGTTGAAAATATCCAAAACGTAGTTCGTCGTCAAGTAATTCCTTCACAAATGGATTGAAAATATTGTCTCTATACCGCTGTGCTGTAACTGCGTCATGGAAAAAAATAGGACCAACAATTTTTCTTCGGGAAACAGCTAACCAAACACCAATTTTTTGAGGGTGCAATGTGGACTCTACAAAAAAATGGGGATTTTCACTACTCCACATGCGTGTATTCTGAGAATTCACATAACCGGAGAGGTGGAACCAGGCTTCATCCGAAAAATATGTCAGGTCTAATAAATCATTTCTTTCAAATAAATTTTGAGTAAACCATTGAGAGTAATTCCTGTGTCTTTCAAAATCTGCGGCTTGTATTTCTTGGAATACTTGCACTTTATAAGAAAATAAATTTAGCTGCTTCTTAAGAATAGTACTGTATGTTCCATAAGATCTTCCCACTTCTTGGGACAGGCGTCTTATACAATTTGTTGGCGTGTTTTGCATTATTTCACGAACGTTTGCAACAAGTTCTTCTGTTCTTACAGATGGTCTTCCTGCTCCTTTTTTGTGTTAAATAGAACTTGTTTCCCTTAACACAATCACAGTTCTTTTCAGGCAATGATAAAAATCCCCAGCAATAAAAGGAACGTTAGGAAAATGTTCGTGAAAATCGTCCATGCAAAAACCAGGATTGTATTGCCACTCACCATTTACTCTAACCCCGTTTCGAAAATACGCTTCAACCATGAATGTTTTGTGCTGTTCCGTAAAGCCCATTGTGTGAATTGTTCAAGAAAAAAATTAGCGATGAAACACCCATCAGGTATTAAGCTCGACAGCTAAGCATTACGTTCTTAGATGCAAATAATTTTTGCTCGCACGGTACATATATATCTTAATCCGAAAAACAAGTTTTTAACGGCGGCTGGCGGCGCTCTGATTAAAAAAAAAGTTGCAAAATGGCGTCCAAAACTCTATGATTTCCGAATATCTTTGTTCCAGAAGGTTTAACTTAAAAAGTTATATTCCGTGCAAATTTTGTGTAATTCTTTTTCCTTCACTTACTTAATATTAAGCAAGTTAGAACCAGTCAAAAAAATGTTCTTTATAATAATATGTCAATTGAAGTAAGTTCTAGAATAAAAAGTAATATAAGTATATTTTTTTTGTTGAATAAATTTTTTATGCAAAAACGATGTTTAGTCACCTATAACACATTGCAATGCGGCAAATTTTAACTAGGTTTTCTTTCCATCGGAAATTTTTGGCAAATAAGAAAGTGGACCTATCCAATTGTAATTTCCCAGGGCATTTCTCTCTAAAATAGAGATCTTTTTGCATTTTCAAGTTTGCGGACTGCCTGATTTAAAAAGTTGAATAAAAGAGATGCTTGGATTATATTCCGACTTGTAAAACAGGAAAGTACAAAAAGTGGTTAACAAAAATTTATATATATTTATGTCACAAAGTAGTCTAATCAAACCTAATTTGGACCAAAAAATAAGTTCTGACTGACTATACCGGGTGTTTCTCAAAAGACGTTCACCCCCATAACTTTTTTATATTTAGATATTAAAATGAAATTTTGAGATTATGCATAAGAGATGAGTCTGCATTTATTGGCATACTTTTTAATTTGTTAGCACTACTGGTTTGACCGTAAATTCACGTAATAAATTTTGGCCATGCTTTTTCTACTCTGCCATTCTACTAATATTATTTGCATTTACTTACATACCTACTTATATTAGGGTCCTGCAATTGAGCGTCAGGCTTTCATAGCTCCTATACGAATTTAGTTATAGGAGTTTCGTTCATATGCTTACTTATACTGTATCATACGGGATACTTCAGGAAAATATTTTTTTCATATACAGGGTGGCCCAAAAAAGTGTGGTCATAAAAAGTTGTGATTTTTTAAATGGGATACCCCATATTTTTTTGCATATTTAGATTTATGCTATTGTCCTTTATAAATGCCTAAAATTTTGTTTGATTTGCTTGGGCAGTTTAAGAGCAATCAATTAAAAACTAAAAAAAAATTCAAAATAGGTTTTGTCTGTTTCCTTCCGCCAAACTCATCCCCAGACGCGTTTCGCCGTTATTACGGCTCATCCGTGAGGCTCAGTTTGGCAGAAGGAAACAGGGCTCAAAGACAAATCACTTGTCCAGGATCGATTGTCGATGGGATTATAAAATCCAGTGCGACATCTTGCGTCCCAGTACGGTACCTTAGAAAAGGTCAGTCGTAAAGGGGTTATTCTGTAAAAACAGAAAATTTTGCAAGAGTGCTCTCAAAACCGGTACAAGTGCCGGACCACAGATATCAGTTCAAAAAAGGTTTTGTCTGTTTCCTTCCGCCAAACTCATCCCCAGATGCGTTTCGCCGTTATTACGGCTCATCAGTGAGGCTCAGTTTGGCAGAAGGAAACAGGGCTCAAAGACAAATCACTTGTCAGGATCGATTGTCGATGGGATTATAAAATCCAGTGCGACATCTTGCGTCCCAGTACGGTACCTTAGAAAAGGTAATCTGGATTTTATAATCCCATCGATAAAAAAAATTATTTTGAAGTCGTGAAAAAAATATAAAAAAAATAATCTAATATTAGTTTTTCAACCACGGTATTAAGTGAGTTTAATGACAACAAGTTTAATGATACTATAATTCGAATAGTATTTATCTATTTTATACAGGGTGTTCATAATAAGGTTTCAAAAATGACACATTTCAAACCTATTTTTCTCAACTTTTTCAAATGTATATTATTTCGGTATTTTATATAAAATACACAAGCAATTTTTTTTTGTAGTTGAAGCATATAAGTTATTTCCAGCCGTTTTTGAAATAAATGCAAATTTCAAAAATTAAGTTGATTAAACAGAGTTTATTTTTAAAATTAGGCGTAGGCGACTAGACTAATAATTAAAAACTACAGTAATTGTTCAAAATGTCTTCCATTTTTTTCTGTGCACAAGCCAACATGTTTTTGAAAAGATCTGTTTACTTTCCTTTTAACATTTCAATTGCAATACCAGCAAAGAGGCTACTAGTAAGGTTTATCCCTAAAACCCATAGTAGGCTTTGAAATAAAACATGGATTCTTATACTTAGTTTGACAAATTCTTTAAATCATTTTTTTAATAATATATTACAAGAAATAGGATGTGGTTTCAGCAAGATGGTGCTCCGGCACATTTTTCATGGGTGGTAAGAAATTATCTTGATGATACCTTTCCGAACCAATGGATCGGTAGAAACGGACCCACGGTCTGACCAAAAATAAATTAAAGAACTGGTCAAACTAAATATAAGAATCAATGTTTTATTTCAAAGCCTACTATGGGTTTTAGGGATAAACCTTACTAATTAACATCTTTGCTGGTATTGCAATTGAAATGTTGAAAGGAAAGTAAACAGATGTTTTCAAAAACTTGTTGGCTTGTGCACAGAACAAAATGGAAGACATTTTGAACAATTACTGTAGTTTTTAATTATTAGTCTAGTCGCCTACGCCTAATTTTAAAAATAAACTCAACTACAACTACAAAAAAAAATTGCTTGTGTATTTTATATAAAATACCGAAATAATGTACAGGGTGTTCCATTTGAAAAAGTTGAGAAAAATAGGTTGGAAATTTGAAACCTTATTATGAACACCCTGTATAAAATAAATAAATAATATTGGATTTATAGTATCATTAAACCTCTTGTCATTAAATTCACTTAATACCGTAGTTGAAAAACTAATTTTAGATTGTTGATTGATATTTTTTCCACGACTTCAAAATAATTTTTTTTAGTTTTTAATTGATTGCTCTTAAACTGCCCAAGCAAATCAAACAAAATTTCAGGCATTTATAAAGGACAATAGCATAAATCTACATATGCAAAAAAATATGGGGTATCCCATTTAAAAAAATCACAACTTTTTATTACCACACTTTTTTAGGCTACCCTACCCTGTATATGAAAAAAATATTTTCCTGAAGTACCCCGTATGATACAGTACCTATAAGTTAGCATATGAATGAAACTCCTAATTAAATTCGTATAGGAGCTATGGAAGCCTGACTTACTATTGCAGAACCCTGTATAGGTATGTACATTCACTCTTTTCTTCATTTTTACCTCCAATATATTTTTTCATCTCCTTGCTGGACACTCGTTACAGATGTTACAGTGTTGCAGAGAATCTTCCCTGTAAATTTCTTTTATATACTTCAAGCATGTATTAAGTTCCTCATCGTCATCTAAGTCCCATGTTAGGTCAATAAGCACCATTAATATATCTTTATTCTCCTGAAGATGACTGTCTTTAAAGTTTAAACACAGTAGAAACAGTTTAAAAGCGATAATTGTAATATAACAATTAAATATTAATTTCATTGCGCTTTGGCTACGTCTTGCTTATCAAACATTATACTTTCTTGAAAAGTAAGCCATCTGATGCGCAGCAACTTAAATAGTTTTTCTTCTTTTTTAGTTATCTGAAACATGTAGACAGATTAATTTTTCCCTATTGGGCAGCCCTCTAATCGATTGAACTACTAACTATCTTGTTCATTCCATTAAAATATTATTTGTTATGACTAAATTAGACCAACTAGAAAAGAAAACGCCATTATTTGGTGGCGCTAAAAGCCATTAAAGATTAACTTACAGGCCATAAAAGTTTAGTATTCTTTTGTACAAGGGTCACAATCTTACGAAAGTTCGGAATAGCATCTACCAACGATAGATTGCATGTCTTGAGTGGTGGTTTTTATTGTTAAAAAGACGGAATATTGAAAAGCTGTCGTAAATTATACAAAAAAAACTGTAGATATTATACAGTCCACTTTTCTTATCGAGTAAGAAAAAGGTCGAGGTCAGCCGGGCATTTTTCATAACATTATTTAAGTTCTTTGGCGTTAGCACAGCGTGCTCACGTGAAAAATTGCAGGAAAAATATACAGGAACACTTCACATTATAATTTATGAGATATAATCGATTTCACACATGGTGTAATATTTTTAACGGCAAACTGAGAGGTTCTGGATATTTTGCATGCGCCATTTCACCCGTTATTGATAGCTATGTCTTAATTTTCGAAACAGCTTAAAGGTGGAGTCTTTCTATCGTTCTGCTTCTTAATATGGAGGTACTTGCTGTGAATTATATTAAAAAGTTAATTTTGTTATTAAGTTTTCAAGTATACACTAAGATGCGTCAATAATGAAATTATTAGACACTACAGCAATTCAGCCAGTTTTGTCAAATTAATTTTAATTGAATTAATTGGTTTGGAGTTTGGTATGAAAGTTGAATATTAGCAGCCAATATTTAGAAAGTCACCTTGAACTTTTCTTAAAAAGTATTTTTTAAGCAAGAACTACTGGTGTCATCGAATAGAAGAAACAAGAAAATGTTTGAGGAAAATGATCAATAACAACGTAAAAGTTTATCTATTTTGAACGATTTAATGAACACTTTACTGAAGACACTCTTCTTTTTTGTCTTAATATTAAGGTGTATCTATTACTTTTAGACACAAGCTACGTTTTCAAAAATACTTATTTTATGTAGTTACCTTATACAGGGTCAAAAACAAATAAACTTTGCATCACGTGCGACCAAATTTTAATAGCCCAATTTTGATTTTGTAGAAAAACACACATTTAATATGGCGCTACTTTAAAGAAAATGTATATGAAATAAAGCATTGTTAAAACTAAGAAGTTTTATGTAGGTTGCGTTGAGTCTTATTTTGCAAAAGTGGTACAATTTACAAAATATGGGTAAAAATCAAAATTATCTTATGCAGCTGACATTTTTGCATGTGGGCTAAAAACTGCATTTAAAAAAACTTTTTTTTATTACTTTTTTTCGATATTTTTAGAAATAACCCCACTTTTGAATAATTTTTTGGAAAAAATGAAAATTTGACAGATAATGCGAATCACGTGACTACTATTTTTTTGCTTAATTTTCATCTCGATCGAAGCAGAACTTGATGCAAAAGTCAAATGTTGAATAAAGCTATTAATAAAAAAAAATCCCATATGATGCGGACTTTCCTGGTGACACTGTATAAGTATTTTACTTGACTTAATTAAAAGCTAGAAATGGTATAGAAATAGCTTTCTTCTTATTGTTTTTTAATTGATCTAATCAAATGTTTAAATTAATTAAATTTTCTTCTGTCAATCTCAAAATAAATTGCCACAGGCTTGAACAGACAGATGATGCCGTCATTTCCTGGATAACAAGAAATTAAATCCCCTTTAAATTACCTTTTTCTCTCCTTTGGGAAATTTTGCAGACAGAATTGCAGACAGGCCTTAACGCCGACCCTGTTTAAAGATAAATCTCAATTGCCCCGCATAATTTGTCCCGTTTTAATGAAATTGTCCCGGCGGCAGCAGCAAAAGACTTTTTACAGGGCGTAAGCCCTAAACCATCACTCTTTTTAGCTGTGGCAGTAAGCAATCGAATTTTTCCCGTTCTGACTTGATGCGCGATTTATCAGCTATCAGTTCTCTGTTCTGCAATAAATTTGAAAATGCTGTAGTATTTTTTTAAGTGAGTTTTTAGGGACATTGGATTTCTTTCTTGTTTTATTTGTTTTGTTTTTCTCAAAAACCGTTTAAATCAATATTAAGCTAATGGCTAAATATTCAGTACACAGAAATTAGCAAAATTATAATAATAGAAAAAATTCATTGATTAACAGATTTGATTTAAATTTTATTTAACTTGTGAATCAGTTGTATGATTTGTACTGTCATTTAAAGAAAAGTATCGTATTGGATTACCTTAAATCGATACTCTGTATAAAATATGTCAACCTTTTAAATCATTGTTTCTTTAAAGGTGGAAGACAATGAAGTAATATCAAAAAAATTACCTTGTCGGACTTCCATTGTCTTTATTTTGTTACTTAAAACAACGTTTCGGGTAGAGTCAGATCTGGTCTTAACGTGCGGGTCCAAAGGTCACTGATCATATGCGTCAAATCAGACAACACAGGGGCTATCAAAATGTTGTGAGATTATTTACAAATATACCGAAGGAAGGAAAAATAGTTTCATTATTTTAGCTATCGCAAAGATAGCCACATATACCTAATATTATTAGTTTTGTAAAAATTATGTACAGGGGAGTTGAAAAAGTTACAAAAAAATTATATAATCGTTAATTATATACCTACTGTACCCTTTAATTAAAAACGACAATAATAAACAGTGCAATTTATTTTAACAATTTTACTACTAAAACCTAAAAATACAATGGCATTTAGTCTGATAAACTATTTCGATAATGAAAGAAAAAGTGGAAATTTGCAAACCAATATGCAGGAAACCGCAATGAAAACACTGGGAATTAGTTTAAGGACTATTCAGAATAATGTGCATGAAAAAAAAGCATAATATAATACCCAAGAATACTAAAAAATGTAAACGAAAAACACCGTTTATAATTATAGCCTAAAAACTCTCATCGTCACTTATAAAATCTGAAAAGTCCTCGTCGTCTGAGTAGTCTTCGAATGGAGCAATTATCATTGGCGCTACTTCGACATCTAGTACTTGTTCTCGATCCCACCAATCCCTTATTAATATTTCTGTATGTTCCACCGATTTCGTCCAGTACTCTTGTGTAATATGATCTAACGAATCTTGCCAAACTATTTGTACTTGGTCGGATTTAAGACCATCACCTACATGTTTTTCAGAATAAGACTTTGCACCAGCCCATATTAATTCTATTGCGTTAAACTGGCAATGATATGGCGGCAGTCGTAGAACCTCATGACCATATTCACGCAGTATTTCATCTACCGCGTATATTTTGGGTTTTTTAAGAGACTTTGCTATTGATAGGAGTTCCGATTTAAGCATATTTGGTAAAGGATTTTGGTTGTGTTTTTCCAGCCACTCATATCACTTTTCCTCCAAGATGAAGTAGGCTGTTTATTTAAAATTCTTGAATGATATGATGCATTATCTAATACAATTAAAGATGGAGCATCCAAATTTGGTATCAATTGAACTTTTAACCATTTTTCAAACATTTCGCAATTCATATTATCATGATAGTCGGCACTTTTTGATGTTGAAGAAAAAATTAAACTCGCACCTGCAACATATCCTGTTGCAGAACCGGCATGCAAAATAATAAAACGCTTTCCCGTACCGCACCCCTTTTTCCTTTTAACACTTTTTACAGACTCATCTTGCCAAGATTTTGAACCACTTCCATTCGAAAATATCCACGTTTCGTCTAAAAATACCACTTTTCTAAATTTCGATTTGTAATTGTCCGTATATTTTTTTAAAAACTGAATACGCTGACTCACTATCTGTGGCTGCTCACATAAAAATCTTCGGTTACAGTATTTTTTATAGCGAAAACCTAAATTTTTTATTAATTTTGATAACTCTTCAAGTCCAATTTCCAAAACACCCAGAATTTTTAATGTTTTTTGTAAAACTGGAAGAGTTACATTGGTTTTTGATTTTTATAAATCGTAAATCATATTTCGAACTCCCATTTTAATATTTTCGCTTAAATCCTCAGTCTTTGGCTTTCTTCGTTTACACTTTTTAGTATTCTTGGGCATTATGTTATGTTTTGTTTCATGCACAATTTTCTGCACAGTCCTTAAACTAATTCCCAGTGCTTTGGCTACTGTTTCCTGAATATTGGTTGGCGAATTTCCACTTTTTCTTTCATTTTCGAAATAGTTTATCAGATTAAGTACCATTTTTTTTGATTGGGGATGCAAAAACCCAGAAAATTGTTTCATTTTGTCACAAACTGTCAAAGTCACAAAACTGGCATATTTAAAATAAAACGTAGCTGGTGCTATTATAAGCTTTTTTAGAATCGCTGGAAAGTAAATACATATCCTTTTTTTTTTCATGTCAAAATGGAATAAGTCTGTCTCATTTATCTTACGTATTTTATTTAGAGGGTAAAATTAAACGCAAGTAAAGAAAACAAAATCTGAAAGTATGTCTTTCTTGAATCGTATGACCCGCACGATAAGACCAGATCCGACTATAATTCCATAAAACAGGGCATAATTCAAACTCTTTACCACAGAGGATCTAATTTTTGCAACAATCCAGAAGACCTTAATAATAAAATTTCAAATATGAAAAAAGGTTTAAAATAGAATGGTTACCCTGAAACCTTTGTAACTAATACCATCTCAAAACTTAAAAATCGCGAAGTAAAAACTAATAGAGAAACGAAAAAGGAGCAAGCATTTCTTACAATACCTTATGTTAAGAGGATTTCTGAAACGATTAGAAGGATAACGAAAAACTATAATATCAAAATAGCCTTCAAATCCGGAAATACTCTTAGAAGCTTTCTTACAAAAGTAGAACCCCCGTAATAAAAACACAAAAAATTGTATCTATCCAATCCCTTGCGAGTGTGGCGAATCGTACATTGGAGAAACAAAAATACATCTTCCCGTACGAGTTAAAGAACATCTGAAACATACTCAAAAAGGTAAAACTTCGAGATCAGGTATAGCGGAACATGTATGGACCAACCAACATAATATACAGTGGTCAGAAGCCAACGTTTTGGACACGGAACAGCACTGGAGAAAACGAAAATTCAAAGAAGCAGCTATCATGAATCAAAATACCCATATATTTAGTAAACCAAGTATAGATATCCCCAATATCTGGAAGCCTCTTCTTGTCCAAAACCAACAGCTCAAACTTCACACTCCAATAAGCACGTAGTCGGAGTCACCAAGCTTCATTGCACATGGATAGTATTTAAGACAGTAGACTTAGAATTATAATTTAGTTCACACTTAAAACGGTTAAAGATACTTACTAACCGAAACGTTGTGTTAAATAACAAAATAAAGACAATGGAAGTCCGTTAAGGTAATTCTTTTAAATCATGTTTAATTTGATAGATTTTAAAACGCTTTAGAAGCTGCTGACGCAAATAGAACACGCAATAGTTAAATCAATCGGGAGTACCACCCTCTAATTTTCCTATGACAGTTCAACAGGTGGCAGTCAGTCGTTGGCTTAAAACGAAGTGCCCCACACACCATGAGATCTGCCTCGAGGCACGTTGCGAGGCGAAGACTCGCACGAAATAGTATCACGTCTCAAGTGACCCACACACCATGAGACCTGCCTCGAGGCACGTTGCGAGGCGAAGACTCGCACGAAACAGTATCACGTCTCAAGACCTTGAAACAATCAGTATCAGGTATACGCGAGTTTGTGGAGGATGTATAATAAAATGTCATTCCACAATCTTTCGAAGGAAAAAATTGCAGTTGGTGTCACCGTAGGTTTAGTAGTTTTTGAAGATAAACAGAGAAAAAAAGAAAATAGTCGGAGAATTGGTTTCTTGAAAGAAAAAAGTTCCTCACATGCCACTATTAAATTGCAGCAAAATGAACCCAAAAAATACCAATGGTTAGGTACATAAACATCATCAGCTTGTGAACCTGTAGATTTAGAATTCTTAACTTTTTTCATCTCCCTTCTAAAAGCGCAGAGCACATTGTGTATTTTTTTAGAGCAAAATCCCTATTGGCCACAGGATTTATTTCTTTACATTTTTCAACAAGTCTGTCCATCGCGGCATTTTTAAGGTTTTTATTCATGTATGTTTTTGCTTTAACTTTCCACAAACATGGGTAATTTCTATATTCTTCTATAAATTCTTCCCAAAATATTTTTTCCGTACCTATTCATCTTCTTGAACAATTGTTTAGATACACCGAAAACCGACTACGAATCTCACGAGACCTAGCGACTAGCACACACACGTTGAGACCGGTCGTGTTTCGTCTCGCGGCAAGTATCAGTCTCCCGCCCGTGGCGGACCCGTTTAGATGGTCTCTCACGATACAAAAACTAGTTGATACAACAACACAGACCGTGAGATTTGGTATCAGAGACGGTCGCCTCGTGGCATGCCTCGAGGCAGATCTCATGGTGTGTGGGCCACTTAAACGTGTCGTTCGCACTGTGCCCATCTATTTGGTCATTGTGCGTGACAAAGTGTTATAAAAACACTAAAGGCGAATTTACAGTACTGCTACCGCAGAAAAGCTTTCGGATCTTTCTCTTAAATTTGTATGTTTGGATTGCATTGTTGCACTTTATAAGGTAAAGTATCCTTTGTTTTAACAACCCATCAGCAACATACTCTTATCTTACAAGATAATAAAAAGCTATTTTGTCTGCTATGCAGATTAGTTTCTTTAAAAGCGACAAAAGCACATTTAGAACTGCTCTATGTTAGTTCAGCTTATCCCAAAGTATATTATGTTAAGAAACCATTTAGGGGAGTCTTTAAACATCCCTGAATATTGTCCATAAGCTTCTTAAATTTAATCAAAAGATGGTTTACGATTAAATAAAAAATGGTTAGATTATTATACATTGAAGCCACTTTCATCATTATTGATTTTAAATATATATTATAAATTCATTAAAATATAATCAGTAATAATTCTTACATTAATCAATTTTGAATAAGACTGCTTAATCACGGACTTTTTGATTTAATCAATAGGCAGTATTAATTTTTTGAATCAATCTGGTGTGGACCTGGATTTACTCACAACTGAGTTTATTTTAATTTAAAATTTAATAATTTTTTTTGAGAGTGTATGGCTTAATTTATTTACGAAAAAAATTAATACGACTTTACAATAGTGTTGACTTTTGGATCTAAAATAAAATTCACATATAGGTAAATCAGATTTCGTGCAGATCTAGATAGAATCCCTTTTAAACCCTCCATCAACCCAAATTATTGAGTTACAAGCACTTCCAATGTAGGAGTAATGTCTTATCGAATTCGAGCTAATCAATTTATCTTTTACTTCGTAACAAATATACGGTTTAGATAGAAAATTGTTGTAGGAATAACACAATTTATTTTCAGTATTTTGAAGGATATTATCGAATTTATTTTGTAACCGATAGGGAGAAATATCGAAGCAAATCAAATAAACTCTTTATTTAAGGCAAAAAGAAAAATAAATAGATAAAAGCATTGTATATATAACACGGCTACCCGTAACTGTTTTACTTTTTCCAGTATCAGTAACGAATTAATTGAAAAAAAAAGTCTCACCGAATTGTAATCGAGACATTTATCCTAGTTGTTATTGGTAATTATATATTTGATCAACTTATAAGGGCCAATTAATACAATCCGCAATATCTAAGGTTTATGGTTTAATTGCCGAAACCTATTTTTTAACTGTTAAGGTGCCCAATAGCCCCCCATAAACCAGCGGATAATTAAACGAATTTGATATGGCACGTGCCAAATACGCCGATAAAACTTTACGTGTATGTGGCGAGCCGAGCTTCATCGGACCGTGTAATATCTGTCACGGATGAAGTCAGCCAGTTTTAACCCGTCAGTAGATTCGCTAGGTTAATTTGGGGCGCATATCAAGTCGTCCTACTTGGTTTGAGGTTAAATTAAAATAATAATAATAACAAATAATGTCTGCCGATTCACGTTACTTGTCAAAAGAATTTTCAAATGTACTTCCACCATACTAAACAAATGTCTGAAAGTATCATTATCTAATTAATCCTTAAATTGTTACGAAAATCATTTGGCTCGTCTTGTTGAAGTTCTTTCAATAGTAACATATGACTCACTTCATCTCTACGAGAAATCCATTTTTTTACCCACTTCCTCCGTTTTTTTGATTTTTGTTTATTGGCAATAAATACAAACGCTATGGCACAAGCTTCTACGATTGGTATTCATTTTTAAAACTCACCGAGTACAAATAAACCCGAGTCGATCTAAACCACTGGTTAAATCTTTCAGGAATTCCAAAAGATCGCGAGCCAAGCCAAAACTGTTATAAAACGCGGAGTTTGTCCCATTAACGAAAATATTTAATCAGGCGAATCTAATCGGGTTATTAAGTGGGCGAGCCAAATGTGCCGAGCCTAGCTCGCAGACCAAATCCGAACGGATCAAATCGGTCCAACTTATATGTTGGTGTATGGGGGGCTATTCACTGGACGATTACCGAGCAACCAAATCGTGCGATCAAATTGCTGAAACATTTCCTGGCAATCTGGTTTCTCAGGAACTGTTATTTACCAATTCATGCATTTTTTTATTTAAAAAATAGTCAAAACGCTATTGTAGTGATCGTTTCTAATAATTGTCATTGCACATTTTCCTCTTCAAACCGGTATAATTCTTTGGAATCACGAACAAGTGTTGATAACTCTACTTATAGTGCTTAATCTCTCTTAGTTCTACAACATCTGCCAACACTACAACTGATCACTACAACATGACTGAGTCTGCTACTGGCCACACTCAAAATTATTGAAGGATAATATCCTTTTTATTTAGAGTAAAAGGTACCGTTTATGAATAACCAAATACTTTTTTTGAAAGGATATGCTCATACTCTATAAGTATAAGGTTTTACTCGGAATATTATGAATGCGAGCTGAAGGATTTCCTTCATATTCTGCAAGTATAAGCATACCCGTTTTTTATGAATATGAATTGGTTGTATGAATATTTCACTAAAGATTAAAGAGATATAAATAAACTTCTAGTTATGCTTTATTTGTAATATACAAGGTAACAAAAAATACTATATTGTACTACTAAGTACTTGTTGCTGCGGAAAAATGTTTTTCACACAGGCCAGCCGTGTTCAAAGAATTTGCACATGCTCTGTGCAAAACGGTAGTTATGGTTTGGGCTCTTCGAGAGAACGTTTTGTGTATCTTGTGTATTTTAAAGGAACTCATATCCTACAAACATTTGTTTTTCTCATCTGGTAATATCTACTAAAATCGTATTGTCCTTAATATATTAACTGTTTAAGTAAAAATTCTAAATATTTTTTCAAACGCTTATCAATTTTTCAAAGGCCGAAACTACCAATGCAATTTTGTCTTTTTTTTAGCAAACCGATAATATTTTGTTTTAGGACCTATCCTCCTAATTTTCTTTTAAAAAAAATTGTTGAAACTTACAAAAACCCTTGACTGTCGCATGGTTATCGTTGAGACGATTAATAACCTCTTTTTGCCCTGTTTTATCTCTAATCAAATTATCCCTTCTTCGTAATATAACAGTATACCGGTAAGGTACGGTTTCAATTTTTTACATAAATCAATATTCCATTTGTTTTTTCGCTTGATGATATAAAAGTGAAAGCCATAAATAGAAAAACGTATTTCCTGCACAACTCGAACCAATATAAAAGCTCTTAAAACCCTCCATCAAGACAAATTATTGAGTTATAAGTACTTTCCGATGTAGCGGCGGTGATGTTGACTTTAAAAATCAAATTACAGCTAATCAATTTGTCTTTGCTTCGTAACAAATATTTATACTTTAGATAAAAAGTTTCCTTTGCGAACAGGGAGTTATATGGTTGCATGGAAACCTTGTTAAAATGAAAAATAAAAGGTAGGATAAAGCTGGGTTACTTGTAACATTTTTATGTTGAAAGCTCTGAAAGTCTTAGTTTACTTACTCAAGAAGAAAGCGACAATGCTGAAATACTTTTAAACTTAAGGGCAATAAATTAATATAATATAAATAATTGCAATTTACCTCAGTTAGTTGTGCCACCAAAAAATCATTTTATAAATTTTGTAGTTTTATATTCTTTATTGCAATATTTAATTTGAAAAATGTAATTTTACCGATGTGTTGAGAGGCTATCTATAGCTGTTTCCCCTCTAGTTTGTATTTAGCAGCAAAACACATAGGTTTTTAATTCTTGTAAAGCTTTATTGTACAGTGAGGGTACTCGTCAGAATCTAAAATATTCAGACCTTTATTCAAAATCCCTCTTTTTAATATTAACAAATGTATTTGAGAGCTTTAGAGACGTTAGCAGTGTAACATATACTCTAGATCCTGCGCATGATTCTACTGCGCGCGCGCTGTCATTTGACAACGCACTTAAATTAACGTCTGTTTGGCTTGACCTTTTGATGGATATAAACGTGGTACACCTTTTAAAGCACGCAGATCCAGTCGTCGTGGCAATAGAAAAAGCTTTTGCTAATAATTTGTACCAAATTATAATGCTTTACAACCGTACGTATATGATGTAAAATATATATTATGTATTTGGATATTGTCACGAGGGCACCGGGTTCCTTGATTAAAAGGCGGTCATCATAACTATTTTAACTATTTATGCATCAACATTTTATAGATCACACTAAAATACATATAGAACTTAATCCTACCTTTTATGGTCTATAGGGTTCTATTTTTCTCGGGAGGAAAGTGTCGTCGCGATCTTTTATGGTCGGCTCAGGGCGCTTGGCGACGTATCTGCTTTGCTGCGAGATTGTTGCTCAAATCCCCTGCACCCCTGCTCGCTCTCACGCCGGTCGACGTGCTGCGTTCCCCACTCTGGCCCGGCCATTGGGTTTATCATTAATCGGGGGGAACCCAGGCGTCGACCACTTGGACGCGCAAAAACTACCCCCCATGACAATATTACTAATTTGTATAGTACAGTCGTAGCGCAATATCTTCCAACGAGAAACTATAGATGAATGGAGGAGGAGGCAAAATTTAAAATTCAGATTGCAACAATTTAAAGGTGATGAGCTATAGAGCATAACTTCGCAAATAATTTCGAAACTGTATACGTATTAGAAGTTTAATCCGGAACATTTGCTTTATTTGTGCAATGAATTACTCGTTTGATCACAGTCGATCTCACCGCCATCTTATAACAAGCAAGTGCCTATGAATGAATAATGAAATATATGTTATTTAAAACACTGACCCGCATATTTTGATATAAATATTTTATAAATATCCCCTGATGGATCTAACCATACATAGAAATTTTCTTATTTTGCATTTACTTCACAAAATTTTTTGTTTATTCTGGAAAGTTTATAGTTTATAATATATATAGTTTATAATATATATAATTTATAAGATACAGGATGGTTAAAAAACCAAGAAAACATGGAATTCAGTACCGAATAGGTTTATTTAAATATAGGAAAAATATGTCTGGAATTTCTACAAGGCTCAAAATTTTTCAGTTTCATCGCGAAGAAGTCTTTTTTGACTTTATTTTAATAATTTTTAGGGTTACTCTTAAATTACCGATTAAAAAAGATGGTTTAATAAAATTAATCTAGGCGATGGATCTGCATAGAATTCGTACAACACTAACGACTTAATTGAGAACATTACACAAGTATCACAGAAATGGCGTTTACCATAAAAGTATAAAAAATTACGCTTACTAACCGAAAATCACTGCTCTAATTAAGAATCATTCAAATTTTCACTCTTTTTTTAGGGGATCTTAATTGCTGGGCCGTAAAAAGCCTGGTACCCCAACTGCTTTTACTTTTTAACCAAAACGCAAAAAAAACAACTTTTTTCTTTTTCTTTTCTTTGTTTCCTGATGATGAGTGTTTCTACACTCGAAACATGTCGTTGTGATACTAGGTTCGCCTAGTTTTTCGATAAATAAAGATTGTGGAGAAAGACTTCGTGCTTTTCTTTTTCTGTTAATTGCTTATGTTTGCTACATTCTCTTTTAACAATCCAAGACGGCTTAGAAACAGCAAAAAAGGCTCAAAAACAGAACGATGCCTATGACGTCAGAGGGAAAGAAGTGGGAGTAATCTCAAGTGCCGCCATACCTACACATACAGGGTGGTCCAACGAAAACTTAACACCTCGATTTTCCTGCTTTAAAATGAAAATGTGGAAAATCGCTCGGACCCGTCGATTTTTATTTCGAGGGGGACATCTTTTGCGTATATTGTCAATTTTGTTACTTTAAGCCCCTAAGAGGGAGGGGGGGGGGGGGGAAGATCTAAATCTTAAATGGATACCCCTATTTTATATAATTTTTTTGGATTCTGCATAAAATTCTGAACATTTTTTAATGAAAGTCTATACTGGATGTAAGAAATATAGTACTTCCGGTTTAACCGAAAGTTGACACTATTGAAAAGATAATAAAAATCGAAGATAGGGACATGTAAGCCGTTTTGCTCTAAGATGTACAATTAGAAAGCTAGACTCTGTCAAAGTTCAAAAATGTAATTTTTCAAGAGTCAATATCTCAGAAACTGTTAAGTCTAGACTAATAATGCTTTTATTAAAAAATGTTCAGAATTTTATGCAGAATCCAAAAAAATTATATAAAATAGGGGTATCCATTTAAGATTTAGATCTTACCCCCCCCCCCCCCCCCCCCTCACTCCTAGGGGCTTGAAATAACAAGATTGACAATATACGTATAAGATGTCCCTCTCGAAATAAAAATCGACGGGTCCTTTTCCACATTTTCATTTTAAAGCAAGAAAATCGAGGTGTTAAGTTTTCGTTGGACCACCCTAATATACACACACATACAAAATAATATCAATCATTTAAAGTAAATTCACGAAGACCTAACAGTATATTTAAAGAAATCTTTATAAAACCGATGAGTTTGTTAAATCTGGCAACACAGCTATATCCATGGTATAGGGCTTGTCCATATCGTGCGCTAAGTTCTCCTGGATACTATTCTGTCTCTTTTTATCTTATATACTATTTATTTGTATTTATTAATATGCCACGTTGATCAGTGATGCGAACACACCAATAAATCTTATGTCGCCTGATGTCTGCCAGTGTCGGAGTAACATGATTTTATGTTTTATGGTGATTTATATCATGGACGATTTCTTCAATTTAAGAGTGAAAACATAATTGTGCGCACGCTGATACTGTCACTGCTAGAACCTTACTTTTTATACCGCCCTGCCCCTCAGACGCCGTAGCCCAAGAACGGTGTGTAGTACTATACATGTTGATGCGTAATTAGTAATAACAATAATAGGCAACTGTACTTAAAGCTCTGGAAACATTTTTAATATAAAAAAGATTTAGACGAAAAGGTTAAACAGCACGGAAAATCCGTTCAATAAACTTTGAAGCCTATCAAGCCTATACCGACAGAATCGCCAATCCAAACAAAACCTTTCGACTCCATTGCTTTCTGACTTTAAACTTTCAGTGATAAAATCGAAGACGAGGCCATATATCTACACACGTAAAACAAGGATACCGAGAAAACTGAGAAAATAAAAGCCGGGGCCGGCGAAAAATCGCTGGTGGAAGTCCTCGGCAATAAATATTCAGGAAAAATCCGAAGAAAAAAACCCGATAAAAGATTTGGGCGACAAGTGAGTCAGCTGGTCGAGTTTGGTATTGTGGAGTGCGCACTCCGAATCGACGGTGCATGAAATGAACATACGAAGCGTACATATTTGATGTAGGTTCGTATAAAACTTTATTGCAAGATAAGAATGAAAAACATGGAATAAAATATCACGTCCAATGCCTTATAAACATAGCATTTTTATGGATGTTCGCAGCTGTTTTACTGCTTGCTTAGTCTCAAAACACCGTTTTGAAAATTTACGTATACAGGGTACATTTTACCTTAACCTATCTTTTTTTTCGTCACGTTAATTATTACCGTTTTAATTAATCACAGTCAAATTGATAGCTATAACTGTTTTAGTTAGGTTACTTTTACAATATTAGCGTTGCACCAACCAACCGTAACAGATAATAAAGACAGTGTTAAATTTTTCAGGCCTCGTAAACCAAACTAGATCATGCATTATTCGTTGTCTCACGAGTGTATTACTTTTATCTTGCTCTAATATTGCTTATCATTGTCAGCTAACTTGGGTAATTTTTTTTATTCAACTCCATAATCTGTCTAAAGACACTTGCTTTGTCTCGGGTGAAGTTAAGCTCGTACACTTTATATACTATGATATCTTCTTAGTAAGAACCGGGTGGTCAACTAAGAATGGCCGCCGGCTATATCTCAGAAACTACTAAACATAGAAACTTGGGAAAAAAAAAATTATGATTAAAGCGGTCATGAGAAAATCCTGGAAATGACTTTCAAGTTCCTTATTTCGCCGCAAGGGGGCACAATTGAAAATAATTTTTTTAAATTTTAAATTTCTCCGAAAATTCCCATATTAAAGTATAACTCTGATTACATCATTGGAAAGCTTGGACAATTCTGCATTATTTTGGTTTAAGGCTCGTTGACGTACCGACCTTGATAAGAGTGGGGGAAGCTATTGAATGTGTAAACATTAAAATCGTTGTAACTTCTAAACGCCCTATCCGATTTTACTAAATTTAAGCTTGTTTGGAAGGGAAAGGTAAGTACCTTCAATCGTCGTATCCAATGATACACGATAGTTTCTAATAAAATTGCTAGAGGGCGCAATTTGTAATAAATCCCGAAAATTCAAATCATACGGTATACTTATGACATCATAATCGGAAAGTAGATGAAATTTACAAGAAAAGACGTGAAAACCGCAGTTTGATATCTTTGTTTATTTCAGAGTTATTGCCAAAACAATAATTTTTAATACAAATTGCGCCCTCTAGCAATTTTATTAGAAACGATTGTGTACCATTGGATATGACAATTAAAGGTACTTACCTTTCTCTTCCAAACAAGCTTAAATTTAGTAAAATCGGATAAGGCGTTTAGAAGTTACAGCGATTTTAATGTTTACACGTTCACTTGATAAGAGTGGGAGAAGCTATTGAATGTGTAAACATTAAAATCGCTGTAACTTCTAAACGACTTATCCGATTGTCCTAAATTTAAGCTTGTTTGGAAGAAAAAGATAAGTACCTTTAATTGTCATATCCAATGGTACACAATCGTTTCTAATAAAATTGCTAGAGGGCGCAATTTGTATTAAAAATTATTGTTTTGGCAATAACTCTGAAACGAACAAAGATATCAAACTGCGGTTTTCACATATTTTCTTGTAAATTTCATCTACTTTTCAATTATGATGTCATAAGTATACTGTATGATTTGAATTTTCGGGATAAAATCAAAAAAACTGTTATTATTACAAACTGCGCCCTCTAGCAATTTTATTAGAAACTATTGTGTATCATTGGATACGACGATTGAAGGTACTTACCTTTCCCTTCCAAACAAGCTTAAATTTAGTAAAATCGGATAAGTCGTTTAGAAGTTACAGCGATTTTAATGTTTACACTTTCAATAGCTTCCCCCACTCTTATCAAGATCGGTACGCCAACGAGCCTTAAACCAAAATGATGCAGAAGTGTCTAAGCTTTCCAATGATTTAATCAGAGTTATACCTTAATATGGGAATTTTCAGAGAAATTTAAAATTTTAAAAAATAATTTTCAATTGTGCCCCCTTGCGGCGAAATGAGGAACTTGAAAGTAATTTCCAGAATTTTCTTATGACCGCTTTAATAATAATTTTTTTTTCTCAAGTTTCTACGTTTAGTAGTTTTTGAGATATAGCCGGCGGCCATTCTTAGTTGACCACCCGGTACATTTAAAAAAAAATGTGAATCGTGCCCTTAACGTATCTTCAACCTTTTACGAAATATTAACACTTTAATACTGGTATGCACCATTGATATATTTCTTGACTGAGCAACGTTGCGAACTGAAGTCACAATCTTTAAGGCATTAACAAGACAATTTGACATTTAAGTTTGAAACGTCAAAAATGTCAGTAAATGTTAATCAAATTTCAATTTTGCCCTGCTGATACTACATCCAAAATTCGCCTCGCTGAAGATGAAAGCATAGAAATTTTGATTACGTTGTGTTTTGGAGATAAAAATAGAAGTCATATTGAAGTTCGTGATATGTTCAATGAAAAATACCCAAATCGCCCGCCTATTAGCCAATCGACAGTATCTAGGGTGACAATTAGGTGGATAACTTCCCGTACTCTTAAAGATAGTCTTAATAACGATCGGCCTGGTATACCCGAGGGGAAAAAATAAACATATTATTATCACTACACAGGACGATTCTCATAGCTCAAGCACACAACTTGAGCGCGACTACGATACTCACAAAACGATCGTATCTAAATTTAAAAAAAGAGAAGTTTCATCCCTACAGACCAGTAATTGTACAAGAGTTATTGGACAATGATCCTGATAGTCCAGATCTTTTATATAAATATACACATATACAGATAATCACGTATGAATAGTCCAAAGAATTTGTTTTTCATATGGAGCTACGTTTTCTTTAAATGGTCAGGTTAATAGACAAAACTACAGATACTGGGAACAGGAAAATCCTCACTGGTTCATAGAAAATCACACCAAGTATATTGCAAAGGTTATTTTCGGGGCGGCCATTGTTGATGGAAATAAAGTTAGATAACTTTTTTTTCATGAGAGTCTCAATGGAGAAAGATATTTAAATTTCCTTCGAAATGATGTGCTTGGTTCCTGCTATTGCCATTCTATTTCCAGATTAGAGTGATCCTGATTTACAAGTTTAACCTTATGGTTTGGTTTTAACATGATGGTGCTCCCCGCATTCTACTACTCATGTAAGAGTTCTTAAATACAATTTTTCCGAGGCGGTGGATGCCGTAGATGGAGGTCAATAAAGGGGTCACACAGATTGCCCGATCTTAACCCACTGTACTTTTTTTTGTGGGGTTACGTCAAAGATTTAGTTTATAAATCAAAACCCAACTCGATAAATACACTTAAGAAGTCCATTCGACGAGTAATACGAGAAATGTATCCACAATTATTACATAATATACAACAGAAATTTTTAGATTAATGTAAAAAAGATTCATTTCAAAAAGAAATAATTTGACGGGTCCGAGCGATTATTTGTTAAGTGGGGGGTATTCTATATAAGGCTGATCCATTTTTTTATCATAATGCTGTATATTGAATTCTTGGTGCTTGTTTTTTTTCTTAATAAGCTTAGAAATCGCCTATTATTTTTTACTGTCAGGGAAAAATAAGCAATTTCTTTACATCAATTTTTACAAATATTTTCGTTACATTTTTTTCTCAGTATATCTATTTCTATTTCCTTCCATTTGAATAAAGAAAAATACCGTTTATTATGCTCTAGCCCAGCTTCAATTTTATGCCGGCATTCCATTATACATATTGGCAAAATTTTGCGGCGCGGTATGATCCTTTAATAAAATTTCGTCCCCTTCCCCGTTCCTATATCCTGCCCTTCAATTTTACCTTTTATTTGCCAAGCAAATATTTTAATTGTTTATAAAAATGGGCTAAATATTTTCGCCGAAGCGAATTTAAAAAAAAAATATTTACACTTCTTACCTCTCACACCGACAATGCCCCCTTCCCATACTACTAGAAATTCATTTTCTTTAAATTGAGACAATGTTTCTACCCAATTTAAAAACCAGCACCGGCGCCATGCAAGTAGTTTATTTAGGGTAAAATGTATCATGGGATGAAGCATTTTGTTTTTGAAATTCCTTTTTTATTCTTAACTTATTTTAGCCCTTCGGTGCTGATGATGGTACTTTCTAGTACCGAAACATGTACACCCCAATAAACTGACTTATAATTTATTTGTGGAGATGACTGTGAGTTTTTCTCCATATCTCAACAGCGCCACTCTGAGATAATGGACTACTTCCGTAAAATATATTTTTTTGTCTAGTGCATCTCTAGTGCATCCGGCTATAAACTTTGTTTCAAATATTTTTATCTTATTTATTTTAATCATTTATTTACTTATAAATACATTATACGATTTGATACATTAAATTTATATTCTAAACACTAGATTTATAAGTCAAATAGTTGTCTTAATTATTAATTCAATTTAAATGCATATATATTATGAGTAGCACCTAAGTGATTAAACACTTGTATTGTGCTATACCTTAGCAAGAAGGCAATTACTAAACTAAATCTAAGAGTAAAAGAAAAAACTAACTAAAAGAAAATTATAAAGATTTTATTATATACCTATATAATATCTAATAAATAAAACGGTAAATTTTCTATTATGTTAACAAATTCACGGTAATTTTCAAAGATAACTTTTTTTGACAGTCTTTAAGAATACTTTTTGGTTATTTATCTGTTTAATATATAATGGTAAGATATTACAGGATTTAGGTAAAGTATAATTTATAAATCTATGGCTAATATTCCTGTTAAATCTAAGAGTAGGTAAAAGCCTAAGTTTATTACTATGAGGAAAGTGTATAATTTTGGAAATAATTGTTTTTAAAGGCGTATATACAAATGCTATGAAAGTACAATGTTCTTATATTACAAATTTAATTTGTAAATAAGTTTTCGTACTTTCTTTGTTAAATAATTTATATGATTACTCCACTTTTAGTTTTCGTCAATAATTATGCCCAGGTATTTTATTTCATTTGTTTCTTTGATTTCATCAACCATATTATTTATTTAAATACTAGCAAAGTTAGCTTTGTTAATTCCTGTTAAGGTAAAGGCTATATAATAAAATCATAAAGTAGTAGGTAGCAGAAAAACAGTTTATGCAATTCGTGCGTAAAAGGAATTCTTTTACTTGTGAGATTTGCGCACTCGCCTACGGCTCTTACTTAAAAATTCCCATTTGTAAAGAAAGACCTATACTTTACACACTTGTTGTATAAATAACTATATTTTATTTACTTTACGGATTAGCGTAAAGACTTAAATTTTATAAATTTTCTATTATCGTAGTAGAAATAGTACATTGTATACCTAGTAGGAAAAGCTGAACATTCCCGGACGACCGTAAAGATTGCCTGTCGAGGCGCAAGCCGAGACTGGCAATAGGGAGTCCGGGAATGTGCTTTTTCTACGAGGTAAACATACTATTTTTCCGAAAATCGATAGGAACTTATTAGATACAATCAACTTGTTATAATTTTTAAAATAAACATTATTGTAATTATTTTATTCCCAACAAGGAAATAGGTATTGGTTTTGTAACTATGGAAATAAAGTAATATTGAATTGTCAAACTTGACGCAAGAAAAGTTTGTCGTTTAAAATGATGAGTGATGATGACTGTTCCATTTTCGGAACTCCCCCAGAACTTACGGAAGCAGTAAATACTGCCTCATTTGATTTATTGCCAAAAAAAATCCAAAGAAAAATATAATTATTCATACAATCGTTTTATGGAATATCGGAAGAATAAAAATGCATGTTCTTTCTCAGAAAATGTTGTTATGGCATACTTTTTGGAGCTTGGTGCCAAGATGAAATCTTCAACTTTATGGCCGAACTATTCAATGTTAAAAGCAACCCTTGCAATTAGACATAATGTGGATATATCGAAATATCCAAAACTTCGTTCATTATTGAAACGGAAGGGTGAAGGCTATAGGCCAAAAAAATTTTAACTAAAGAACAAATCAACACATTTATACAGGAAGCTTCAGGTAAAGAATATTTAATGATTAAGGTAAGTCCCATAACTTCAATTTTTATTCGGGTTATTTACATATTTATTTATTGTTTTAGGTTGCTGTAATATTTGGTATTTCCGGAGCTTGTAGAATGAACGAGTTAGTTAAAATGACTTAAATATTTACCGCAAGTATGTGGCTTTAAGACCAGGAGACATGAATATAATCCGATTTTTCTTTAAGTGCCAAAACGGAAAAGGATGTAAACAGGTAGTAGGAATACACCAATTTAGAAAAATGCCTAAAATAGTAGCTGCATATTTGAATTTGTCAAATCCGACCGAATATACCGGCCACTGTTTTCGTCGGTCTTCTGCCACGATCTTGGTTGACTCTGGTGGAGATATAACTAGCTTAAAGAGGCTGGGCGGATGGAAATTATCAAACGTCGCTGAGGGATATATAGAAGAGTCTCTTACTAATAAAGTACAGGTGGCAAATAAAATTTTCGCAGCAGATAATCAACAAAATAACCCTACTAGATTTGATGTTTCCCCAATACCCAATTATTGTCAAACAAATAAAATTATTAGTGTTAAAAATATTCAACAAACTAATAGTTCCAATGTTCTTCCAATGTTTAATACTTGTACTAATTGTAAAATAATTGTTAATATATCAAATAATTAATTTTAAAATGTATGTTATAATGTGTTTAAATTTCGACAACTACGGTTGTATTCATAAAAAAGGCGTACAAAGAGGTTACGTGCGTTGATAACTTTCAATGAAATTCTTATGGGACAGTGACATTTAGCCTAACCTTCTTGTAAACTTTTTTTTATGAATACAGCTGTAATTCTCAATCATTTTTTTAGTTTGCAAACAACTGTACAGAAATAACATTTCCGTACAGTGCAAAAATAAATATTTTCTACTACTGTATAAATAAATTAACTTTCGGGCCAACACGAAAGAAAACGAAAGTAAATGTTACAGTTACCTGAATATTATCCGTTGCTAGCTACGAAAGTAGGTTGCTAGCTACGAAAGTAATACTTTCGGTGCCAGGACAAAAAAAAATCGAACTGACAGACTCTGACAGTACTCAAATAACTAGTTGTCAACAATACTCAAATAACTAGTTGTCATGGATTATTTTATAGGTGAAAAAAAAAATTATATTATCATTTTAATTTGAATAAAATCAAAGTTTATTACTTAATAATATATTGATCAGAGAACAGTAGTAATGTAAATAACTATTTCCTTACAGTGATTTTCCGTTGCATAGCAACGACGAAGTGCAAGGAAATATTGACCTTTTCTTTCAAAAAAGTTGTCAAAAATGTCAATATTTCCTATCGATTTTCGGAAAATAGTATATTGTTTTATTAGGAGTAAAAGCGATACTTTTCTGACGAGTCTGTAGGTTTGCCGGACGAACAAAGTGAGTCCGGCAATTACGGACGAGTCATAAGAAGTTGCTTTTACTCCGAATAAAACATACTTTTTTTTCTTCAGACGTTGTTTAAATATGAAAACACAAAGATACAAAATGTTTTAATTGTTTTATTTTAAAATTTTAAGTTTTGAGAAGGGGCTAGCGTTACTATGGATTTATTATTATATTGTTTGATAGCGACGTGCCATTCGATTTGACAAGTGTCAGCATTCATTATTGCGTAACTTTATTTAATTTTTATCCTTTTAAAAATAGAATTTTTTAAAACTACATTTACTTCAAATTAAAATGTCAGACTCAGAATTTACCTGTACGTATTTAATATATATATTTTTTTTATTGATACCCTATTTCGCTTATTTAAAGTACGCCTCAGCGTGTTTAAATCCCACTTTCAAAAACGCGCGTGTTTTAAAGTTACCATGGCAACATCAACAACCCATGAAACGTGAAGTCTAAATATGTCAACTTTTTAATTATTGATTTGACAGAATTACCTTTTAACGTCAAATAAAATATTTTTTTAAGCAATACACAACCAACGTCAACGGTGACAACAATGAATCTTATGTGACAGATTGGAAGTTATTTTTTGTTCTCCTCATTTTCATGACAACGACAGGTATATCACATCACGAATTCGACCATTTCACTTACTTACTAAATTATTATTTCCATTCTTTGTAATATAAATACCAATAAGTGTACCAATAAAAAAAAATAATGTAAAGTATTCGTGGATAACTAGTCTTTAAAACACTTGCTCTATTTCAAGCACTCCGGCTGCGCCGTCGTGCCTGCAAAATCGCGCGTGTTTTAAAGACCTTAATATCCACTTATACTTTAATATACTATAGTCATGAGAACACAGTCATACTTTTACTTCCGCTGCTATTGGCAACGGAAGAAAAAGTAAATACTTTTTCTTCCGTTGCCAAAAGCAACCGCCTTCTGACGAAAAAGTAGAACTTTAACGTCAAAAAATTAGTAGAAAAACGTCAAGTTTATTGACGTTTGAAGAAAAAATTATTTATGCCATAATTTTTATGCTTTATTTAGTTTTTCGGATATTTCAAAATTTTATTGTCCAGTATACATTTTTAAATTTCATTTTCTTTTTCAGAAAAAATAAATAATTTTCATGACAGGTAAACTGCACGTAAAAAATTAATAAGTCCGGCGTTGTCGGTTAAACTTCCCGACGTCTTCCTGTTAAGTTTTTCTTATAAAATTCAGTCCCGACTGGTTTCGGGTGTGATGTAGATTATGATAGGTTATCTTATACTTTAACACGAAGTGGCGTGCCAAGTAAACGTAACGAGTTTTAAACTTTCGGGGTCTTCCGTGTTATTAAAAATGCATATCAGATTTTGCGAGCGCGAACCCTATATTACGTTGTGGTTACAATTCCACCGAGGCAACATCATGAATATCTAAATGACTGAAAATATTTAAAGTTTTTTTTATAGTTTAACTTTTTTTTTAAACGAATTTTATTTTCTTAATTTTTTTTTTTTTTATTTATTTTAATTTCCCAACCAACTTTACAAAACGTTATTACAGGGAAATTTCTAAGTAAAAAGAAAATTTAATTAATTAAGAGTAAGAGTCAAAATTATACAATAATTATAGTATCATATATAACAACAACAAAAAAAAGAAAGAAAACAATAATATGTTATATTTTTAATAAATGTTTTTTAAATAAATATTTGAACTTTTTTATAATGATTGTATTTTTAATTTGTTTTGGAGTATCATTATAAATTTTTATACCATCATGAAGAATTGATTTTTTTCCAAAATAAGTTTTTATTTTTACAGTTTTTAAATTTTTATTTTTTCTTGTATTGTGCTCATGAATTTTTGTGCTATCAATAAATTTTATTTCAGAATTTTCAATCTTTTCATTCATTGAGTGAATTAATATACCTACTTTTAATTTATATAAATTTTCTATATCCAAATAATTATTTTAATGCCATTGGATATGAATTTTTTGGTATTATAGTCTATTTCAGAAAGGCGTCGAGTAATAAAAGCTCATTAGGTATGCAAAGGGACTACAGAGTGACCCAACGAATATTTAAGCCACTTTCATAATTTGGCATTGATTTCATTGCAATTCTTTCTTTTCATCAAGTGCAGGTAGTGCCACCCGGGTTTGGGTCAATTTATGGGTTTTGCCTATTGTTGTCCATTCACAAACACTAAAAATGGTGTGATAAAGGCGTGCCGGTAGGATATTCGTAAAAACGAAAAAATTTTATTTTAATAGAATAGAAATAAGGCATTATGTACCGGGTGGTCAAATAAGCGAGGACGTCGGCTTTATCTCGGAAACCATTAATCGTACAACTTTCGGAAAGATTTTTTTATGAGTAAAGTGGTCAAAAGAAATTGCTGGAAATTACTTTTAAGTTCCTCCTTTCGCCGCAAGGGGGCACAATTAAAAATTGTTTTTTTTAATTCTAAATTTCTCCGAAAATTTCCATATTAAGGTATAACTCTGATTACATCATTGGAAAGCTTAAACAATTCTGCATCATCTTGGTTTAAGGCTCATTGGCGTACCGACCTTGATAAGAGTGGGAGAAGCTACTGAAAGTGTAAACATTTAAAATCGTTGTAACTTCTAAACGACTTATCCGATTTTACTAAATTTAAGCTTGTTTGGAAGGGGAATATAATCATCTTCAATTGCCGTATCCAACAGTACACGATAGTGTTTAATAAATTTGCTAGAGGGCGCAATTTGTAATAATAACAGTTTTTTCGATTTTATCCCGAAAATTCAAATCATACGGTATAACTATGACATCATAATCGAAAAGTAGATGAAATTTGCAAGAAAAGATGTGAAGACCGCAGTTCGATATCTTTGTTCGTTTCAGAGTTATTGCCAAAACAATAATTTTTAATACAAATTGCGCCCTCTAGCAATTTGATTAGAAACTATCTTGTACCATTAGATACGACATTTAAAGGTACTTACCTTTTTCTTCCAAACAAGCTTAAATTTAGTAAAATCGGTTAAGTCGTTTAGAAGTTACATCAAATGGTCATATCAATTTTAACTTTTAAACTTTAAAACTATAGGTACCCATTCTTAGGGAACTGGTTCAAATCGTCACTGTCACTACAGATATTTAATTTGGTTAAAAAATTCTAAAAAAAGTAGCTCAGAAAAAGGTAATTAGCTAGGTAATTAGCTAGGTTTTATAGCTGGCAGACAATTTTTAGGATTAAACAGCAATGATAAAGGTGTGATTCAAATTTTTCACGAACTGCCTGTAACGTTTCTGGAGTTATCAGCCGGCATTCTTGGACAATTCGTTCCCTTAGTTCTTCTAAATCGTTGGGCTTAGTTGCTTAAACTTTGGTTTTAAGATGTCCCCATAAGAAGAAGTCCAGTGGCGTTAGATCTGGAGACCTAGCTGGCCACTCAATGGGCCCCCTCCGACCGATCCATCTTCCTGGAAATGTCTGCTCTAAGTACTCTCTTACCCGTACATAATAATGCGGAGGGGCCCCATCCTGTTGAAAAACCACTTCCTGTCCTACAAGATTTTCATCATCCTGTGCTACCCTTATAATAATAGGATTTATTGTATTCTGTAATAAATCAAGGTAAATTTGTCCAGTCAAGGTTCCATTGATGAAAATAGGACCAATAATATGGCTGCCAAGAATACCCGCCCATACATTTAATTTTTGAGGTCTTTGAGTATGCTGTTCCCTGTAGAGATGAGGGTTTTCATCGGGCCAATACCTGCAATTATGCCTATTAACTGCCCCGGCAAGAGTAAATGTACATTCATCTGAGAAACAGAGATTATAGACAATAATATTATTTTCTAATATGCGATTTGACATAAGTTCGCAAAATTCTGTCCGGCGATCATAGTCATCTTCGTTGAGCTCATGAACAAGACTGATTTTATATGGATAATACTTTGCAAGATTTAATATTATGTTAACTGAAGTTTCAGGTACCCCAGATCCTTCTGACAATGTTGCTATGCTATTAAATTGAGTACGGTCGCTTTCTAAAAGCCCAAGAACCCCTATTTGCATACCTTCATTGGTTATCGTCCGGGCACGATTGTGTTTTTTATTCTGCACCGAGCCAGTTTCATCAAATTTTCTGACAAGTTCCATCACGTATTCGGCCTGAACGTTCTTGTCAGGAAACTGCGCGTTGAAAATTCTAGCAGCCGCTCTAGCGCAATCATTGTTGCGATAATACATTTTTAGCAGCTCTTATCTTTCTTCCCAAGAGTAAACCATTTTTCACTTCACAATCACAGTAGGTATCTCACACTTTCAAACACAACTTCCACTAAGTAAAGACTAAAAATGTTCAAAAACGCGCGTGTTTTAAAGTTACCATGGCAACATCAACAACCCGTGAAACGTGAAGTCTAAATATGTCAACTTTTTAATTATTGATTTGACAGAATTACCTTTTAACGTCAAATAAAATATTATTTTTAAGCAATACACAACCAATGGTGACAACAATGAATCTTATGTGACAGATTGGAAGTTATTTTTTGTTCTCCTCTTTTTCATGACAACAAGTTAATGATTTCAAAGTGTACCATGAAAAAAAAATACTGTAAAGTATTCGCGGATAACTGGTCTTTAAAACACTTGCTCTGTTTCAAGCACTCCGGCTGCGCCGTCGTGCCTGCAAAATCGCGCGTGTTTTAAAGACCTTAATATCCACTTATTCTTTAATAATACTATTTGCTTACGATGCAGTGGCGGCGTTAGACTTCTTTTTCTGCTGAGAGTTCCGCCGGAGAAGTATTTTAAAAAGCACGTAATTTAACTTGATTTTTATTATTATCTTGGAACGTATCTGACCGAATTTTACGAATGATATCCCATTTGAAAGAGAATTAAATGCCCTTTAAAAAGAGGTATCACTCGACCCCTTGTTCCATTTGAAATATTAAGGGTTGGTCCCATCCTTCCTAGAGGGCGCAAACTGCAGTGTTTAAAATGGCCCCAAAAAACCTCCCCCTTGACAAATCTAATGACGTGTACGAGCGTTTTTTTTTTAAATTAACGTGGAACCAGATATTTAGCCTGTTTCGTTTTAAATGGGGAACCCTGTATTTTTTTAGGGCAATAGAGTTTTCTTTAAGCAGCAAAAAAATAATATTTAAAAAACGACCATATTATTATTGAGGTTTAAAAGTCAATTTAAAAAAAATGAACCTAGTAGCTACAACAGAGTTGTTTTTCTACTAGTAATGGATTTATAGCTACTGCTAATAGAGTTATCTCTCATCAGTGTACAAGATTTCTTATTAATTTAATTCTAAACCATGAGAAGTTTTAAAATTTTAAGGAAAGTCTGAAGTATATTAGCGTGTCCGTTGGAAAGTCCACCATTCTGCCAATCGATAGAGTCTAAGCACGCACCTGGGGCTATCACACGCTCTATAGATGCTAATATATTCGTATAGCTCTTCGCCTCGAGAGGCGCCGCGCCGCTCCGAATCCCGGGACTCTTTGCCCTATTTCGCAAACTTTTAGAGAGGAGTTGTTATTTGTTTTAAGGCTGTTTGAGTAGGTGCTCTTAAGGACACGGGAAGTGAGTCGTAAAAATGTATGCCACTTATTCTTATTAGTAACCAAAAATGTCGGCGTGAAAAGTATGTCGTTAAAAAAATTAAAAATTAAACTTGTTTTACGATCTTTAAAATACTATAAAGTACAAGCATATATTAATGACACAGAGATTTATTTTTGTTTTGATTTTGATGAATATTTAAAGTCTGAACAGCTCATAAATGATTACTTGCAAACTTTAACTAGTCTGACGTCAGTCTAATCATAATTGAAAACTTGTGTTATTTGGCAATAAAAAGAAAGCTGCTTATCTGAAAATGAATGGAATTAGGCTTACGGTGCCGCGGTTGTTGATTCTACAAGAAATTTGGGAATAGTTCTTCAGATACTTTTATACACTCTCTGCGCAGATACTGTCGCTACTATTATCTATCAATGGCCCCCATGGTTCAAAAGTAATGATGCATCCTCCAGCAACACCATCAGCTACTGGCTCAGACTATGGGCTCATCTTTCATAACCTCTAATATCAGAATTATAATATAAGATACATGTACCGTGCGAGCAAAAATTATTTGCATCAAAGAGGGCCTTGCATCTAAGGACATAATGCTTAGCCGTAGAGCTTAATACCTGTTGGGTGTCAGTAACTACTTGAATTAACAATCATTCAGTTATTCCGTCATCTTTGACAGTCGTTACAAGTAATTTGATTCATCACTAATTTTTCCAATTTCTTAAACAATTCACACAATGGGCTTTACGGAACAGCACAAAACATTCATGGTTGAAGCGTATTTTCGAAACGGGGTTAGAGTAAATGGTGAGTGGCAATACCATCCGGGTTTGTGCATGGACGATTTTCACGAACATTTTCCTAACGTTGCTCTTATTGCTGGGATTTTTATCATTGTCTGAAAAGAACCGTGGCTGTGTTTAGGAAAACAGGTTCTATACATCACAAAAAAGGAGCAGGAAGACCATCTGTAAAAGCAGAAGAACTTGTTGCAAAATACGCCACGTGCAGTAGTGAAATCCCCATTTTTTTGTAGAGTCCACATTGCACCATAAAAAAATTGGTGTCTGGTTAGCTGTTTCCCGAAGAAGAATTGTTGGTCCTGTTTTTTTCCATGACACAGTTACAGCACAGCGGTATAGAGACAATATTTTGAATCCGTTTGTGGAGCAATTACTTGACGACGAACTACGTTTTGGATATTTTCAAACAGGACGGTGCAACCGTCCATACAGCCGCCGAAACTAGTAACTACTTACGCAATTTTTTCGACCACAGATTGATCAGTTTTCGATCAGACATTGAATTCCCACCTAGATCACCTTGTTTAACGGTTATGGATTACTTCGTTTTTCCTCATTTAAAGAACACTATTTTTCAAACACCAGTTGCAAATTTAGAACAATTACAAGAAAGGATTACCCAAGAATGTGGTAACATTTCTCCAGAGATGCTGATCAACACTTTCGAAAATATGAAGAGACGTGTGAATTTATGCTTGGAGCATGGCATGGCGGTGGCCAATTTCAGCAATTTATGTAATTATTTTTCTTTTTCTTTCTGTATATTCTTACTTTGTTAATTTTGTAAACAACAAAAATAAATTTGTATTTGTCTACTTAATTTATTACTCCTTAGTTTGGCATATTATGACATAATATGAATTTGACAAAATTTTAACCTAGATTTGGTTAGATATATCGTCCCCATAACTATCATTGTGATCTAAACCAAGCCCTACGTTTTTTAGTCCAAGACCTCTTTGATGCAAATAATTTTTGCTGGCACGGTACAAGTATCATTAATTTCAAGCATACTGTGGCGAATCCAATAATTATAACCGATACTTTACAATTTATATTATTTAATAGTTTCTTACCAGATAACTGTAACCGATGTAATTTAAATTATTTCAAAGTAAACACCTCATTTCAATTCAGTTGAGGGCGCCCATTTGCAGCTTTGCTCAAATATGGTTTCGATTTACTTCAGCTATAACTCGGGCTTCCATCAGCAATAAGCCATCAGCATGCAGCAGTCGAGCGTTAATCAGGCCAATTTCCGGGACTGGTTTCCGATTCCGGTATTTACTGCGACATCCAGCGGGACTGGTGATTTCCTTCCCGATGCCGAGCCTGCGACGGCGATAGCTGAGTTTCCGGCCACGACTTGATACCAAGACTGATAAGTTGTGGAGTTTCGGAAAATTTTTGTGACCAGCACGGGAAAATGAAGTCGTTTTATTTCCTATTTCGTAGGTGTAAGGAAAAGGTTTTTAATCGCTTGGTTCTATACAAGATAGTATTTTTCTGTTATTGTTGTTCAGCACGTGAGCTTTAGCATTTTATGTCTGTCAAAGTTCATAGATTTTTATATACAAAAAAACTGCTAGCTAGACCCTGTTTCCCTAAACACAGCCACGGTTTTTTTCAGGCAATGATTAAAATCCCCAGCAATAAAAGCAACGTTAAGAAAATGTTCGTATAAATCGTCCATACACAAACCCGGATCGTATTGCCACTCACCATTTACTCTAACCCCGTTTCGAAAATACGCTTCAACCATGAATGTTTTGTGCTGTTCCGTAAAGCCCATTGTATGAATTGTTCAAGAAATTGGAAAAATTAGCGATGAATCAAATTACTTGTAACTACTGTCAAACATGACGAAATAACCGATTGTTAATTCAGGTAGTTACTGACACCGAACAGGTATTAAGCTGTACAGCTAAGCATTACGTCCTTAGAAGCAAGGCCCTCTTTGATGCAAATAATTTTTGCTCGCACGGTATGAAAATACATTGCAAAATTTTTTTAATGTCGCTTTTCTATAATAAGTAAGAAAATTACACATTTTTTTGGTATGTCACGCCGCCACTGGTGTATTTACACAGCCGTACGGTATAAAATTTAATCTACCTCAAAAATCCAAGACAGGCACAAAATGTACACCTTAATAAGTTTTCAATTTTTAACAACAAAAATATTGATACTAGAAGTATTGAAATACTTATTAAGACATTATTAAACAACTCGACTTTACTACATTTTTTTTAAACACGAGCATTTAAATCCTTTATTAAATAAAAAAGGAAAATAAAAGCAGACCAAAAAGGCTAACCGGAAGCAGTCATTAAAATGTCGAGTTCTCTTTAGCTTAGGGTGAACTGGCATGTATGTAAACTAAACTGTCAACGTCGATAGTACGACAGTATTTTGCGCGGAACAGTGCAGTTTTGAATTCAGTCGTCTAAGGTGCAGCACCAGGAGCTAAGGCCATTTAATTAAATCGAAAAGATGTAGGTTTGTAGCAACTACTATACGAAAAAGGCAACCAATGACAAGTGGGACTTGCCATGGGCTTGCTGCAGTAAATTCGGTGTGGTTTTTGGGGCCCTTGCACAACTTTTTAGACGGTGGATTAAACAAAAAGTATGGCATGTTTTTCTAAAACAGGAAGAAACAGGAACAAGAAGTAACCGTTTGGTAATGGGCCACCTATAGACTATATTAAGCAGCTAATAATAGGCCGCAGTCATGTATCATGAAGGACACCAACATGTTGGGGGACACGTTAGCCTGCGGCATGTTGAATATGCCCTCAGACATAATGACAAGAGAATCCAACAACGAACCGCCTTACAAAATTATCCACCCAAGAAGGGATGAATGGGCCAATAGCAGCGCTGACCTACTAAAGGCGGAACGCGGAACGGAATATTCACAGACGGCTCCAAAACTAAAGAAGGTATTGGAGCCGGAATATATGGCAAAAACCCAAAAATAGAACGAACTATCAGCCTGAGAACTATGACAATCATATTTCAAGCAGAGGTTTATGCAATTGAAATGTGTGCAAGACTGCTGATAGATCGACGGTATGCACATAGGTCAATCAAGATATTCTCCGACAGGCAAGCTGCATTAGAAGCTCTTGAATCGAGATGGTGTACCTCAAAAACTGTGTGGAGCTGTCACGAAACACTATCCGAAATAAGTTTGAACAACAAAATAACTAATATGGATACCGGGACACATGGGTCTGGAGGGTAGTGAGGCTGCCGACAAGCTCGCCAAAAGAGGTGCAGCACTAAAATTCACAGGACCCGAGCCGGTAATAAGTATATCACATGCTACGGCCAAGAAAACAATACTAGCTGAAGCAAAAAGCAAATGGGAAAGACACTGTTTAAATTTACCAGGTCTAACACACTCAAACGCATTTATAAACAGCTATATAAACCAACAGCTAACTGACAAACTACTAGTGATCAATAGGTCATGCCTTAAAGCACTAGTGGGATTGTACACTGGCCACTGCAGACTGCGACACCATATGTATAAAATTGGAATAGCCCCAACTGACGAATGCCGGCTTTGCATGGAAGATGCAGAAACAGCAGAACACGTAATGTGCGCTTGCCGGCCCCGCAGCAGGAAGAATCAGATTCGCCCTATTTGGCGAGGTGACTTTGCTGCCGGATGACATGAAAAATACCATCATTAACTTCATCAAAAAGTTAGACCTATTGGGGGAAATATAAATAATACGTGAGCCACAATAGACCGCATGATCGCAGTGGAGGGTTAGCTGTAAACCCACTCACTTTTAACCGATCACCTATCACCTATCACCTAGGTATTGATTTGATAGGGTTAAAATAACTTCATCAATATTTTGCGACAAATTCCACCTCCAATGTGATTATTGCATTGATCATGCATATTCTATCTAACGATTTATTGTTGAATATTTCTGGTATATTTCTATTCCGTAAGAATACATCCGAATATTTTAAATAACGATTATTTTCCTGAATATTTGGTGAGAAAAATATTAAAAAATATAATCAAATATTTTCTAAAGCGTTTACAATAAATATGCTAATTCAATAACCCGACAACTTTTTTGTTATAACATGCGAAGCCAGATTTAGGCAAATTTTCGTTCAACCTTCTTTTGTATTAGACGCTTCAGCATTATAATTTAAAAACCATTAACCCTAAAAACTGAGTAATAAAAAACGGTTATGACTAGTAAATTATACTGCTAAGTTTCTAGATAATAGTATAAAATGTGTATCAGGGATAAGAAAAATAAATAACCCAAATCAGACCTGCACCTATATTTAGAAGGGAGTTCTTTCTTGCTTGGGCTTTTGTTATATTGCGCAAATAACACTAGTCAACAAATACAAAAAAAAATGCAACTGATGTTATTATAACTATACGGGGAAGTTTAAAGCATCCTGATTGAGCATTCAACAACCAAAATTTTCTAACACTTATAGATTTTGAGTTAAAGAATATATTAGTTATTTTCATTTAATACAAACATTTTTATATAATATTAATATTAAGTACTGACTTTCATTTATATTCCTGATCGCTTTCTTTCATAAAAAGCCAACAATAATCCACTATCGTTGCTGGATCCCATCTGCCTTGGTAGCGTTACTCCATTGTTAGTTTGTCTTGGTAAAATCTTTCTCCTTGTTCATCAGTAACCGCACCGAAGTTTTCTGGGAAAAACAATGGGGTTGTCCTTTTAATCTTTTCAGAAATTCCCTTAACCTAAGGTATTGTAAGAAATGCTTGCTCCTCTTTCGTTTCTGTATTAGTTTTTACTTCGTGAATTTTAAGTTTTGAATCGTATTAGTTACAAAGGTTTCAGGATAACCATTCTGTTTTAAATCTTTTTTGATATTTGAAATTTCAATATTACGGTCTTTTGGAAAACGGTTAGAGATACTAACTAACCGAAACGTTATGTTAAGTAACAAAATAAAGACAATGGAGGTCCGACAAGGTTTTTTTTTTGGAATTAGAATGAAGATTTCACAAAAATAAAAATTCACTTTCTTAGATTTTAGACTTTGATACTGTCCAAAAATAAAACAAAACCACCTGATTACAAAAGGAATATTTAGTCTGCTTGAACATCCGACAAGAAATAAAAAAAGAAAAGAAATAATAACAGTATCCCTAAATTTACCCTAAACACTAGTATAGTTTTTACACCGACTTCACCATTGAAACATCCTCCCTTTAGGGAGTACAAGAAATGTATTTTAACATACAGCCCATTTTGCAGTAGGTTTCAAGTTTTTCCTAGTTTGCTGCTTTTTTGTTTCCTAAAACCCCCAAAACAATTATTTTAAGAAACTTCACGTTGCTAATTCAACATCGCTTAATTTTTGATCAAATTGTTGATCCCTTAGTATTTTTCTAGCTTGTGGTCCAACAAATGTTGTTCACAAACGCCGAGCTTTCGGAATTTTTTTTTCTTTTTCAAGTCTACAATAAAGAAACAGTAGGTGAAAGATCTAATGCTAGACAGATATTAATATTGAAAAGACCTTTTTTAAAACAAAAATTTTCTTAGTTACAAATATTGTTTAGAATGTTAAGACAAGCTTTTTTTCCAAAAAACTGGCACCATAACAAATTAATAAAAAAAAATAGAAAGTTACAGCATTTTTTTAAAACAACTTTGTTACAACATATGGTTTTAAATTAAATTAACTTACATGTAAATTAAGTAATACGCTGGCAGTCATTAGTGTATGAGGAATAAAAGGCATTATTTACCTATTATAATTAACATTTTTTTAAGGTGGTATGGTTAATTAATTTTTAAAATTTTGTTATAAAATATAGTTGCTTTCATGGCATATCTGCAAGGACTGAGATTGGCTTATCATGACAACAAATTCTTTGGTAAGGTTTTCTGTTGTTTTATTTTTAAGATGCTCACAATTTGAACTGTCTGACATTTTCTAATTTTTGTATTCAGTTATTAATAAGTTGTGACGTATTGTTACCTTCACCCTGTAAATGCAAAGTACGTATTCTCAGTGTCTAAGCGTTTTCTATATATGATATATACTATCTAGAACGAACAAACTTACTATATCGTTTATGTTCATAAATGCGCTAAAACTGAAAATAAACTAGATAAAATGATATAATTTAATTTCACCTCTTTTTAAGGTTTAAAACGGAACATATTAGACAAAAAATTGTTGAAATAAAAGTTGTAGAGTATTGCATTTTCTAAATATGTAGTCAATTGGCTAGTTTTTTAACAAAAATGTAATTCTCCCTGAAATTCAAGATGGTGATCGAGGCATATTCAGAATTAGGTCGAAAATCCGGAATTAGATTATTAATAAACCTGCCCTACGATTTCAAAAAAAAATTGTGGAATTTTTTTTCCCATTTCAGAATTTTATTCTGAAGATAACCAGCCACTGCGCTAGCGATTCCATTATTTTGGCTTCCCTATATGTTCTAATACAAAATACAGTTACACAATTTTCTAGTTTGCCACTAGGTTTTAGTTTTAATCAATATAAACTTCTTTATATTACTTCTTATAATATTGTGAAAAAAAAATTTGTCTCCTTCCATCGTTATCTGTGGTAAATAATCTGAAAACCAGCTGGTGCGTAGTAAACTCTTTCTTAAAAATGGGTCGTATAAATACAAAACATTTTCATATCTACCAAAATAATGCCTCTTAGCAGATAAAAGTCATGAAATTGTTTCGAAAATATTATTTATTTTATAACGATTAAAAAAAAATAGTTATGAAATTTCTGTTTTGGGGCTAAATACAACTCTTTAATATTTAAATCGCGTCTACCCCGAGGCTGGTTAAAATGAATTAATTTTGTCTAGAAACTTTGTCAACACTTAACAAACTTTGCTGTTTTTAAAGTACTAGTGGGTATATAAGTTGAGAAAGTGTGATTGTGTTTATTGGGTCATTAATCTAACATTACGCTGGCGCTCTGGAATTATGAACACTTAACTGTTATTTTCGCGACTGGTTTATTTTTCAAAACTATACTTTTACCAGCATTATGCGGGAAATATAAGATGAATTATATTACAAGGATTATTAACTATAATATTATATACTTATACGTATTTTGTGTGTCTATTTGGACATTCATTTACAATGCTGTACTCGGGAGGTATACGACACTATGTCCAATTTTTACCAAAAAGTTAGGTAACTATGTAGTTTTATTCAGAAAATTAAACTATTTTGTGGGGCATACAACACAACACCAAGTCCAATTAGTTAAGGTAGCTGAGAAACAGCGTAGACTTTTCACACTATGTGCATTTTTATTCAGAGGCCTAAGACACCAAGGTAATAATATTTGTATGCCTCGGATCTTTTGTAATATCTTTAGAAACACATTTAGCCGCATAGAACACTATATAATCACTTGGTGTTATATGCCTCTAACTAGATCTATATAATAGTGGGGGGGATTACACGTAATGTTAAACGCCAGCATGACTGTCGGCACTTAGGCGGCAATAAGTTTTTATTTTGTCTATTATTACTTTTCCTTTTACCAAAATGCATACCATTTCCATTTAATATACTCATTTTTTGTAAAAATTGGACATAGTCGACGTTGTGGTCTGGTGGCTAGCGCAGCAGCCTCACAGATCGTAGGCCCGAGTTCCATTCCCGGTGCCGGCAACGTCGATGTTAAATTTGGAATTTGGTTTAAGAGGTGGCGCCGTCTTTCGGAAGAGACGTTAAACTGTGGGCCCCGTGTCATGGATGTTGGCACGTTAAAGAACCCTACCCTCGACAAAGAGGGATTCGGCAAAATTACCAGATAGTGTGTGACAAATTCCCTGGCGTCGGTGATTGGCCTCGTTGCGGAAAAAGGCCGACGTAAAATAAATAAATAAAAAAAAAAAAAAAAAAAAAAATGCCTCCCGAGTACAGATTATGGCTTATAATTTTTTACAGGTATAGAACACGATGTCCATCAAAATACAAATTATGATAATTAAAATTTTTAAAAAAATTATTTACCAAGAGACACTAAATAATTATTACTTTGTGTAGTGAAAGTAAGATAATACATTCATAATTCAACACTAACCTCAAAATTATCTTACATTTAATTGTTTTTACTAAATAATGTAACCTGCTTTATTAGTATTTCAAATAGTAGAAAAAGGTAATGAAATGAATATACACCTGGTTTTGCCTCTTTGAGATCTATATACAATTACCCTACACAAAAATTGACCCGCAAACAATACAATATAATAAGAGAAAATAAAAGGTCTGTCTATGCCACAAAATAGTTTTAATAAGTAAAAATACCTCAAAATAGGATAAAGTACATTAGTACAAGATGGTAGGACATGTTTCCACCTTAAGGAAGGTCATCATCAGCTACACAATAACAACAAGGCACAAAAGTAAGGACGCTTATGGTTAAACTATACTACTATGTTAGCTATGTTATAACTAAACTCTTTTTAGTTATTTTTTAATAGCTTCGTCTCACTTAACCCTAAGGTTACCATATCCTACCATTTTATACTAATGTACCGGGTAGTCAACTAAGAATGGCCGCCGGCTATATCTCAGAAACTACTAAAGATAGAAGCTTGGGAAAAGAAAATTATGATTAAAGCGGTCATGAGAAAATTCTGGAAATTACTTTCAAGTTCCTCATTTCGCCGCAAGGGGGCGCAATTGAAAATAATTTTTTTAAATTTTAAATTTCTCTGAAAATTCCCATATTAGGGTATAACTCTGATTACATCATTGGAAAGCTTAGACAATTCTGCATCATTTTGGTTTAACGCTCGTTGGCGTACCGACCTTGATAAGAGTGGGGAAAGCTATTGAATGTGTAAACATTAAAATCGCCGTAACTTCTAAACGCCTTATCCGATTTTACTAAATTTAAGCTTGTTTGGAAGGAAATGGTAAGTACCTTCAATCGTCGTATCCAGTGATACACGATAGTTTCTAATAAAATTGCTAGAGGGCGCAATTTGTAATAATAACAGTTTTTTTGATTTTATCCCGAAAATTCAAATCATACGGTATACTTATGACATCATAATCGGAAAGTAGATGAAATTTACAAGAAAAGATGTAAAAACCGCAGTTTGATATCTTTGTTCGTTTCAGAGTTATTGCCAAAACAATAATTTTTAATACAAATTGCGCCCTCTAGCACTTTTATTAGAAACTATTGTGTACCAATGGATACAACAATTGAAGGTACTTCCAAACAAGCTTAAATTTAGTAAAATCGGATAAGTCGTTTACAAGTTACAGCGATTTTAATGTTTACACTTTCACTTGATAAGAGTGGGAGAAGCTATTGAATGTGTAAACATTAAAATCGCTGTAACTTCTAAACGACTTATCCGATTTTACTAAATTTAAGCTTGTTTGGAAGTACCTTCAATTGTTGTATCCAATGGTACACAATAGTTTCTAATAAAAGTGCTAGAGGGCGCAATTTGTATTAAAAATTATTGTTTTGGCAATAACTCTGAAACGAACAAAGATATCAAACTGCGGTTTCACATCTTTTCTTGTAAATTTCATCTACTTTCCGATTATGATGTCATAAGTATACCGTATAATTTGAAGTTTCGGGATAAAATCAAAAAAACTGTTATTATTACAAATTGCGCCCTCTAGCAATTTTATTAGAAACTATCGTATATCACTGGATACAACGATTGAAGGTACTTACCTTTCCCTTCCAAACAAGCTTAAATTTAGTAAAATCGGATAAGGCGTTTAGAAGTTACGGCGATTTTAATGTTTACACATTCAATAGCTTCCCCCACTCTTATCAAAGTCGGTACGCCAACGAGCCTTAAACCAAAATGATGCAGAATTGTCTAAGCTTTCCAATGATGTAATCATAGTTATACCCTAATATGGGAATTTTCGGAGAAATTTAAAATTTAAAAAAATAATTTTTAATTGCGCCCCCTTGCGGCGAAATGAGGAACTTGAAAGTAATTTCCAGAATTTTCTCATGACCGCTTTAATCATAATTTTTTTTTCCCAAGCTTCTATGTTTAGTAGTTTCTGAGATATAGCCGGCGGCCACTCTTAGTTGACCACCCGGTACTTTAGCCTCTTTTAAGGTTCTTCTCCCGATTAAAACTATTTTGTGGCTGAAACAGACCTTTCATTTCACTTATTCTAATACATAGCCACTGCGTGAATGGACTACTTCCTTAAACTTGAATACAAAAAAACCTTCTTTGTTATTGGCAATCAAACGGGGGTAGCCTATTACGTCCCCGCGATGTGACCAGAAAGATGTTGTCGCAGAGCCTCCCTAATCCCTCAGGATCAGTATCCCAAGTGACACTCCACAGTACACCGTCTGTATTACCGATTCCTTTGATTCAGGGCGTCCCCCAGTCCATCCGAATCGGTACCAGATATACATCCCTTTTGTGGGTCACTCTCCGCATTGAATCCTTCACTTGGTTCAGGTGTAACTCACTTCTCAACAACATGCCGAAGGAACACCCGAATGATACCAGAGAAGCCCGAGAGCTCCACAGCTGTATCGTAGCCGTATCATGTAAGGTAATGGAGGTCGCCTAATTTTTCCAGTTAAACCTTACTCTAGACTAGACCTTTATTTATAGCACAGGTCCAAAGATTTCAGCTTACGGCTCAATTATTAACGACTTTTAGAGAGTGCCCCTCGTAAAAAGTCTTTTGACATTTATAAACCACGGGTCACCACCACATTCCCTGGTCGCGTCTCCTGGATGAAATATTTTAACAAGTATTTAATTTTTAAATTTTTTTAACAATAAATAATTTTTTGCACACATTTTTAAATATTTGCAGGCAGATGCAGCTAGACTTGTGTGTGAAAAAGAGCTCCCTATTTACCGCCTTTGCAATCTTACTTTTTAAATAAATTAGTACCCTTATAAATTATACAATCCTCAAGCTCTCTCGTTCTACGAAAACAAACTTTATTAGGTTTTGACAAAGCTAGACGCAAATTAATTTATTTAAGCCAGGCGCAGGCTGTGATGGTAGACCGAATTGCATCCTGAAATAGTTGTAATTGGTCTCCGAAAACTTAAAATAAATTTTCTAATTTGTTCGCTTAGAATTTCAAGTGATATATAGCTTAAGAAAATACACTTATTTTACATTTTATTATTTATTTTTAACTGTAAGCGAAAAAACGTTATATATAGGACGAGTCACAAATGAACATTTTTAAAGTTTTGCATATTTACGCATATCGATCAATTTACTAAAATACTTTTTTCACTAAAAAAATTCCACAAAATATTTAGTTTCAGTAATATTTGCAATGACCAGACTCAGACAACCTGATTTTAATAGAACTTAAACCCACAGAAAGTTTTGAATTGTAACGTCTTATCAGCGAAATGGTTCGCTTATTCCAAGCCCAATTTCTTTCTGTTTAAGAACTAAGGAATGGTCCAAGCAACTGTACCAACCTCGAAGGCGACGGTGATTCTATATGGACGCGACGCGACCTGATGATGGTGTAGCAGTGGTAGATAAGGATAGCAAGCAAGCAATTATACCAGTGCGATCCTTGTTGCTAACACCATTTTACGTCTGGTTGATATTACATTTGGATTCCGAACTATAATTTTACCTACAGATGTTAATCTTGGTATAGTTTTTACGGTCTTGTTGTAATATCTCTTGTCCACCATTTGTCCATTTACCTCGACGTCTCGGTGGTGCTACTTGAGCCCTCCAATCCATCGGAAACAGTTACAGAAGTGACACTCCATGCACGGGACACCGGCTGTATAACCGAATCCCTACTTATCCAGATCAGGGCCAGACATGCATCCCTTTCGTGGGTCACTGTTCGCACTGAGTCCTTCGCTTGGTTTATGTATAGCTCATTTCTCAAGAAACACCCGAATGATAAAGCCCCACAACTGTATCGCATCGGGGTCGCCTTTCAACTGCAGTGTTTTTTTTTTAATTTAAGAGGGAACATTTAAAAGTTGTATGCATTTTAAGAGCTTCTTTCCAGGACTGTTTCGAGGAGGGAAAGAAAAACTACCAATGCTTGCTTAAAATAAACAACATGAAAACAAAAATAAGTAGTTTACCTTAAAAGCCATAACCAATCGCTTGACTCTCATCATTTAATCCCTTACTATTCTAGTAATAAAATTCCACCTTGGATGAGACCCTGAACCTCCAATGGTCTTTCCCTATTGATACATTCCCCCCTTTGCTATGACACAAGCCTCCGCTGCATTCCCCCTTTTCAAAATTCCACCCTGGATGAGACCCTGAACCTCCCATGGTCATCGCCTAGCTGCGGCTCTGCTTCTTTTCCTATTTATTTTACAAAACCTAGTGTGGCATTAACAGAACCGTTAAAAGCTGTAAATGGTTGTTGAACCATTCACAATGAATTTAAATACAGCGTGACTAGTAAAGTCCGCATCATATGGGATTTTTTTTTATTAATAGCTTTATTCGAAATTTGACTTTGGCATCAAGTTCTGCTTCGATCGAGATAAAAATTAAGCAAAAAAATAGTAGTCACGTGATTCGCATTATCTGTCAAATTTTAATTTTTTCCAAAAAAGAATTCAAAAGTGGGGTTATTTCTGAAAATATCGAAAAAAGTTATTAGAAAAAGTTTTTTTAAATCTAATTTCTAGCCTACATGCAAAATTTCAGCTGCATAGGATAATTTTGATTTTTACCCATATTTTGTCGTAAACGTGTTTTTGGTGCATCATTGTAATTAATTTTTTGGAAACTGCACTTAAATAATAAAATACTATTTTTACTTTTCTTATGACATAGCTTAACAAAAAATTTTAATAAAGGGGTTTTAAATTAAATCGGTGAAAATAGATAAACTTTACGTTAAGTTAAACTAAAATTTATTTTCCACTTAATGAACACTTTACTGATGACACTGTGTTCTTTTTTGTCTTAATATTAAGGTGTATTACTTTCAGACACAAACTAGGTTTTCAAAAATACTTATTTTATGAAGTTACCTTATACAGGGTCAAATAAACTTTGCATCACATGCGACCAAATCTTAATAGCCCAATTTTGATTTAGTAGAAAAACACACATTTAATATGGCGCTACTTTACAGAAAATGTATCTGAAATAAAGCATTGTCAAAACTAAGAAGTTTTATGTAGGTTGCGTTGAGTCTTATTTTGCAAAAGTGGTGCAATTTACAAAATATTGGTAAAAAAATCAAAATTATCTTATGCAGCTGAAATTTAGCATGTGGGCTAGAAACTGCATTTAAAAAAACATTTTCTAATGACTTTTTTCGATACTTTCAGAAATAACCCCACTTTTGTATTATTTTTTGAAAAAAATTGAAATTTTACAGATAATGCGAATCACGTGACTACTATTTTTTTGCTTAATTTTCATCTCGATCGGAGCACTTAATGCCAAAGTCAAATTTCGAATAAAGCTATTAATTAAGAAAATCCCATATGATGCGGACTTTACTGGTCACACGGTAAATTAATTTATTATTATTAAATTTTCAGTAAACTTATGATTAGCCATACAATATTAAAAATGCTTTGTAAATTTACCATAATTGTAATTATGTAATAATGTTTCATACTTTTTTTCAGTGTATCTTTAGGCTAAGATTGCAGGTATAAGAGGCTCGTTAACATTTTAAAATGACTACTAAATATACCCGCAACAAGATATGTGCTTTAAAAGTAATCCAAATTCAACTATATTGATTACTTCACACCATCAGCTTAACAACACCCGTTTCGCGTATGTCATCAAATCCAAACGTGGCTTGAATGGGCAAATCCCCCGACCTCAGAGATTGGAAAAAATAAGTTACACCTTTTTTACTCCTATTCGTATTAGAGCTTTCTGCTCAGTATTCTTTGTTGTTGCTGATTTCACGGAATTGCAAGATGGATTAACTTTGCTTGTGAATTTACAAACGCGAGATTAAATTTAATGAAAAAGCTGTGGTATGATGCTCCTTCACTTGAAAGTTAAGTCTACCTTAATATATTAGTATACAGCGTGACCAGTAAAGTCCGCATCATATGGGATTTTTTTTAATTAATAGCTTTATTCGAAATTTTACTCTGGCATCAAGTTCTGCTTCAATCGAGATGAAAATTAAACAAAAAAATAGTAGTCACGTGACTCGCATTATCTGTCAAATTTAAATTTTCTCCGAAAAATTATTCAAAAGTGGGGTTATTTCTGAAAATATCGAAAAAAGTTATAAGAAAAAGTTTTTTTAAATGCAGTTTCTAGCCCACATGAAAAATTTCAGCTGCTTAAGATAATTTTGATTTTTACCCACCACTAAAATTTATTACCCACTTAATGAACACTTTACTGATGACACTGTGTTTTTTTTGTCTTAATATTAAGGTGTATTACTTTCAGACACAAACTACGTTTTCAAAATGACTTATTTTAAGAAGTTACCTTATACAGGGTCAAAAAAAAAAACTTTGCATCCCATGCGACCAAATTTACTAAAAGGCTATTAAGCCCAATTTTGATTTTGTAGAAAAACACACATTTAATATGGCGCTACTTTAAAGAAAATATATCTGAAATAAAGCATTGTCAAAACTAAGATGTTTTATGTAGGTTGCGTTGAGTCTTATTTTGCAAAAGTGGTGCAATTTACAAAATATGGGTAAAAAATCAAAATTATCTTATGCAGCTAAAATTTTGCATGTGGGCTAGAAACTGCATTTTAAAAAACTTTTTCTTATAACTTTTTTCGATACTTTCAGAAATAACCCTACTTTTGAATTATTTTTTGGAAAAAATTAAAATTTGACAGATAATGCGAATCACGTGACTCTATTTTTTTTGCTTAATTTTCATCTCGATCGAAGCAGAACTTGATGCCAAAGTTCTTTTCTTCTTTACGTATAATACTAATTTCAGAATCTTTAAATATTTACTGGTTTGTTCGCGAACCATTTACATGTACCTCTTTTTAAAGTAATGCTTTTTAAAACAATTATTGCCCGCTTAAGTGTTTAATATTAAAATTAGGTTTACATACACTGCATTTTTATCATGATGTTACACCGCACCAGCCTACAAACTGCGAGGCGTACTAACAGAATTTGCAGGAAATGCATAAAATGAACAAAAATGTGCTTTTTAAACAATGTGAAGTGGCCAACTTACATAGAAAATTGTTATTTTAATCCACTTCGGCACGTTCATATTTTCATTTGGACGTATAAAAGGGTTTTTAATCGAGCCGACATTGTTATTTTAGTCAATATTGATATCTGTTTGTTCCCAGCTTTGTATATATAGCATGGTAATTGTTTAACTTATTTCTTTGTTCATTGAATATGTGTATATAAAAAGTTTCGATGTTTACAAAAAACGTTTCAGAACAATATAATTTTAATAAAATTTATGTATTCCCTGTGTATTAATTTTGGTAAATTTTTTCGTATATTTACCACGAAAATACAGTCCCTTTTCAGGCACCAAATTAAGTAGGTAGGTCAAATATATCAAAGTATATTGTCTGGCCTTTTTGACATCAATTAACAAAATTCTAGCCAAAATTTAGTATTCACAACAGGCAACAGTTTTAGGAGAAGGAATCAATGACGAATTAAAAAATTTTTAAATTTAATTGACGCACTCTTAAAAATATACTAATAACCTAAACCTTATCCCAACTGACATGTTTTTTTGGGTAAGAACTTTTAGGCAATTTTATTTTTTATTATGATTTTCTTACTTTATTTTCTCAAAATAACACTAGTGATGGAGTGGGGCAAAATATCTAAAATAGATTAAAAAAATATTTTACAGGGTTTCCGGAAATGATGAGCAAAAAATTTTGCGGATAAGTCTAGACCGAAAATAAATGCTATCTCTTCTTATAACATTTTTTCGAAAATTAATTTATTAACGAATACAAATTTGCCCACCGTTTTTTCGCTTCTTGTAGAGGGCGCCACATAGGAGCGTATTCTTTAATTTGAATGGTCTCAACTTTTTTGTCCTACACTGTATGCACATTTTGACTAAATATTTTTATTCTCCTAAACTTTTGACATATACACATACTACTTTTGTTTCGATAAATCTAACTGTTTTCGAGAAGAACGCTAAATAACATTGCTTGCATGTGATGAATACGAAATCATTTTAATTTATTTTCAACCATAAACATAGCATAGCAACGGAAGGAATATTCCATGGAGTTCGTCGGAATTTTTTAGTAGAGAATTAATTTATGTATTGAAGAGGAAGAACGTCACTTTGAACCTTCGATTTAAATGTTTAATTTATTGTTCTAGTAAATTATGTATTTTAAAACTTCAAATAAAATTTAACTTTAACACCCTGTTAATAATCAATTTTCGAGCAAATGTTATCGGAAGAGATAGCATTTATTTTCTGTCTAGAATTATCCCCTAAATTTTTTGCTCATCATTTCCGGACACCCTAGTATATAAAATAGGGCCATCAACTGGTTATATTAATTTTTTCTTTTATTCTTTAAAAGTAGGTAAAGTAAGTTTCACAATAAATGGTTGACTCCGTTTAACTACCTGGGACGTTTTGCAAGAGCTCGGCCGCCGGGAAACATACTTTACCTACACCTAGGTAACTGACTTAAAATGTCACTGTCTCTAAAGATATTTAATTTGCCTAATGAAAAGTAAAGAAATCTAATAAAAAAATTATATAAACTGACGAATACGTCACTGAGGGCCAATCCTAAAAAAAGGAGCTCAGAAAAAGGTAATTTAGTAGTAGCTAGATAGAATACCAATGATAAAAATAATTTTTTATACCGTGCGAGCAATAATTATTTGCATCAAAGAGGGCTTGGATTAAAAAACGTGTGGCTTGGTTTAGATCACAATGATATGGGGACGATATATCTAATCAAATCTAGGTTAAAATTTGGTCAAATTCATATTATGACATGATATGCTAAACTAATGAGTAATAAAATAAGTAAACAAATACAAATTTATTTTTGTTGTTTACAAAATTAACAAAGTAAGAATATACAGAAAGAAAAAGAAAAATAATTACATAAATTGCTGAAATTGGCTACCGCCATGCTCCAAGCATAAAATAAATTGTTGATCAGCATCTCTGGAGAAATGTTACCACATTCTTGGATAATAATTTCTTGTAATTGTTCTAAATTTACAACTGGTGTTTTAAAAATAGTGTTCTTTAAATGAGGAAAAACGAAGTAATCCATAACGGTTAAACAAGGTGATCTAGGTGGGAATTCAATGTCTGATCGAAAACTAATCAATTTGTTGGCGTATTATGCATTATTTCACGAACGTTTGAAACAAGTTCTTCTGTTCTTACAGATTGACTTCCTGCTCCCTTTTTGTGTTGTATAGAACCTGTTTCCCTAAACACAGCCACGGTTCTTTTCAGGCAATGATAAAAATCCCCAGCAATAAAAGCAACGTTAGGAAAATGTTCGTGAAAATCGTCCATGCCCAAACCCGGATTGTATTGCCACTCACTATCTACTTTAACCCCGTTTCGAAAATACGCTTCATCCATGAATGTTTTGTGCTATTCCGTAAAGCCCATTGTGTGAATTGTTCAAGAAATTGGAAAAATTAGCGCTGAATCAAATTACTTGTAACGACTGTCCAAGATGACGGAATAACTGATTGATTGTTAATTCAGGTAGTTACTGACACCCAATAGGTATTAAGTAAGGTGGGAGTATCAACATGCTTGCCAACCTATAACCTATTTCGCGTAGATTTATTTATGTTTTCTAGCTTTTATACAAAATTTAAAGAAAGTCAGTATCGACTTGATATTCTATAGGTAATAATTGACATATTTAATAAATATCAAGGAATTTCATAACTAATTTTAGGAGAATTGTATAGCGAAAAATATCGGGTAAGATTTTTTTTAACATTATTATGTCATTGCAATATTTGCAATAACATGTTCTTTCACTATAAAATTCTCCCAAAATTAGCAATGAAATAAATAGATATTTTTGTAATATATCAGATATTACCTAGAAGTAGTAGTAATTGAGGGGAGGTTCCGAAAAACCTGGCAAGTAGACCAACCGCGATCCTTTTTGCCGACCCCAGAGTCTTCCCCCAATCACGCTAACCACCTTGGCCCCCGCCAAAGCGTCCCGACCTCTTTATGAAGTTGAGTATGTCGTTCCAGGCCAGGGCCGTGATTTCTTCCTTCTGGAGAGCCGCTGATCCCAGGACCTGGTGCATGAGTCTTCTCAGGGCCTCGCAGGTACCCAGAAAATCTAGCAGGGTCTCTTCCTCCTCCAGGCATCCGGCACAGATTGGGTCGTCTTCGACACCAATCAGTGATAGGTGCTTCCTCAGGTTGCAGTGTCCTGTCAGTATCCCAATCAAGGGATTTAGGACACATCGTCTTCTATTTAGAATCCAATCTAGCTTAGCCTTGCTCGGCCAAGCTATAAAGTCCTTAGCTTGTCTGCACCCTTGGATCGTCCGCCATTGCTCCTTAGAGCGGCGTTCAGCCCACTCGTTGAGTGCGGATCCTACCTGCTTTTTTGTTATTCCTATAGCCAGCCGGTTCTGGTCCAAGGAATGGGGTCTTAGCTCCACCTCTGGCAAGTTCGTCTGCCAGCTCGTTACCATGAACCCCTTGGTGTCCGGGGACCCAGACCAGGTTTACCTCTTTCCTCCTCGAGAGTCTCTCCAGGGCATCGACGCTTTCGCCGACGAGGCTGGTTGTGACTCTTGGTTTACAGATGGCTTTTAGGGCAGCTTGGCTGTCGGAGCATACATATACTGCACGCTCTTCGCAGTCTCTGACCTCTGCCATGCTGGCCGTCATTAAGATGGCAAACACCTCTGCTTGAAAGACTGTTGCGAGCCGTCCTAGTGGGTAGCTCTCTCGGGTGTCAGTCTTTTCAATGTATACTCCGGCTCCTGAGGATTCCGTTCCGGCCATGCGCGACCCATCGGTGTAGCATACCAGGGCATCCTTTGGGAATAGAACCTCTTTTCTCTCCCATTGTTCCTTGGTAGGGATCGTGAGGGAGTACTTCCTGTTCAACCTTAACGGGTCCTCTGTCAGGGTCGCTGCGTGGTTCAGTATCGGAACCTCTGCTTCCGCTAGTCGAGCTATCCTCGTATGTCCTACGTCTCCAATACCTTTCCAACAGTCAGTGCATCTCATTCTCATGTAGGCCGCCATTGCCTCCTTCTGTATCCAGAGTGGGAGCCCAGGCAGCCCAAGTAGAGTTTCAAGCGCGGCTGTAGGGGTCGTCCTCATGGCTCCGGTTATACCGAGGCCAGCCAATCTCTGCACTTTCGAGAGTTTTGCTCTAGCAGTGGTTTTTTCAACCGCGGGCCACCAGACTATCGAACCATAGGCAACTCTCGGTCTAATGACCGCTGTGAAGAGCCAGTGCATAATGCGGGGGTTGAGACCCCAACTGGCTCCCACCGCTCGTCTAAGCTGAAAGAAGGTCGCCGTAGACTTTTTTTACTACGTGGTCCACGTGCGCCGTCCATGTGAGCTTGTTGTCTAGAATAATTCCTAAGTATTTGACCTTCTACACCAAGTCTAGGGATTTTCCGTAAAGCTGTGGCGCTCTGAACTCGTCTGTTTTCTTCCTTTTTGTAAAGAGAATCATCTCAGTCTTACCTGGGTTGACAGAAAGTCCATTCTCTCTACACCACCTTTCTACTATCCTGCAGGCCAGTTGCATTCTGTCGCACACCACGTTCAGATGTTTTCCCGTAACCAGTACGAGGCCATCGTCCGCATATGATATGATATGAGATATTACCTAAGTAATGTGCCGACGATACTGATTTTATTTAAATGTTAGTTTAAAAAATAATAAACTTGAAAAACAAAGCGAAATAGGTTATAGGTTGGCAATAAATTGAACGACGTTGAGAATTCAACCTTAAGCTCTACGGCTAAGCATTACGTCCTTAGATGCAAGGCCCTCTTTGATGCAAATAATTTTTGCTCGCACGGTAGGGCAGATAATTATTAGGATTATCAAGCAATACTTCATTACCTCAATTAATGACAAAATCATATTCTTTACGTACGGTAAATTAAATGTTTCCTAAAATTTCAAGGTTTGAAGATTTTTTCTTTCATATGTGCTCATTTAACACAAAAGTTTTAAAATACTTTTTAATAAATGCCGGAAAAAAGCTCTTAATAATGATTAATGACATGTATATTAAAGTTGGAGACACTTTCGTAACACTTCTCCCCTAAAAGTTCAAAACTTCAAAACGAGGTTTTGACACAGGCTTCTTAAATTGATAGGTTTTACTAACTGATACGAAGTTAGTTATAAATTAATGGTCATAATGTCAATGAGAATATAATTAATGTTGGTTTTAGTGTTTTAAGGGTCATATTTTGCGCTCTAAATTTGTTACTGGACGTTGATGAAGCTTTCTAATAATAGCTCCTATAAAAATAAGCAGTTGAACATGGGTTATTTGTAATATTTTGATGCACACACGATAAAAACGTTAACTATTGCGGAAGGTGAGATTTACTATGTAGATACAAAACAATTTAGGAAAATATGTTGAAAAAGAACAAAAACCATTTATAGAAAAAAGAAAAGCACAAAGTCTTTCTCCACAAGTTTCTTAGAATAGCTAGGCGAACCTAGAATAATTCATAATAATTCGACATGTTTCGAGTGTAGAAACACTCATCATCAGGAAAACAAAGTAAATATGTAGTACAATGCCGATGTTGTTAGCAATAGAGAAAATAATGGAGCTTTCAATGGTGTACACGAGATGCAAAAAATGAATAGACAAGACTTCAGCATACTGGAAAGTCAAGGGCTACTGAAAAAGCCCTGTCTTGGGCAAAAAAAAATTAATAGAGCGAAAGAAAAATTAGAGAGTTTTAACAGACTTTGTGAAAATTATTTAGGTATAAAAGTAGTGAAAAATCTTAAATTTCATTACACTTTGTCGGAGACATGTAAAACTAATACTAATTATTATTAATGAAAAACCAATGACAACCCTATTGTTTTTATGAAAAGAAACGTCAAAATTTATGAAGCGTTACCCAGCCTACTAATTTTTATTTCACTTACTTTAAGGACATTTAATATGCTTACCGTTTTTTTTTTCTATTCAAACATTCAATATCATGCCTACGTGAACGTCACTGGTGAAAGTAGAAAATGAAACCATAAAAAAGTGTTTTCACTCATAGTGAGTGCCTACCAAATTTCAACAAAATATCGAAAGCAGTCTCAATGAACCGAAGAAAAAAATTGTGTTTTTGTTTTTATTTTTTTATGCAAAAAGGGTGCATCGTACGAAAGTGAGTCTATGGACCAAATTTGCTCCAAAATAAACGAGGATTTTAAATATAAATTTTGTTTTTAGAAAAATCAGTGGCGTACCATTTTTTTCTTTAAAAATATTTTGAGTCCGTACGGACGTCACTGGTAAAAATTTTAAAAAATCTTCCAAGTCAAAAAATGCTCCTTAATGATTAAAAGGTGTGTACAAAATGTCATGAAAATATGTAAGACTGATATAATAATTATGATAAAAAAGTTATATTTCTTTAAAAATGTTAACATCCTGTACCTCAAAAATAAAGAGCTTTAGGACATAATATGTTAATATTAACTTTACTTCTTAAAATCACCCAATGATTCACAACCATAAGTATCGGCACTCAATTAAAAAACACCCTGTATATAAAAAGCCTATAATAGGGAGAAAAACATGAACATATGTCCATATTTAATCTAAAAAATAAATAATATGTTAATAGGTATACACTACAGAAAATACTAGACACGAACACACCCCCCCCCCCCCAACCCTCTTCTACAGCCACCACAGTTGTACAATATGCTATATAAGTACCTATATAAATGGCAAATATTTTAGATATTAAATATATTATTTTCGTATCGTTTATGCAAACGTCTCGGGGGGCGGGGGGTCATCCCTCTTAATCCGCCACTGTAGTGTAGACTTAATCTGAGGCACTTTGTACAAACTAGTGTATGTATCGAACAAATGTTGCAAATGCAAATGCTACTATTAACACGTCATCTATTTTATTTTAAAGTAAGAAAACACATTTCCTTTCATTTAACTATCACATTACATGCAACAATATTTGAGTATGTCAGATATACAAACATACATATTATAGAGTACCAAAGATTGATCATTGAAGCCTTAACGAGAAAGATTGATTATTTTGTATTTCTTGAATGGTGTTAAACAGGTCCAGAAAATTTAAAAAGGTTTTATATAGTTTGAGAATGGCCATTTAAAAATGCTCGATTAAATATTGTTTAAATAGAGTTTTTAAAATTAATTTAGCTTATTTTTAAATCACAAATTAATTTGTAAGCAAGTCTTCTTTCACCCCTGTATTTATATCTTGCTATTTAGAAACACAGATGACCAAATAGTAGCAGGAGCACAAAATAGCTAAATAAGTTTTGCGGAAAATACAATGAAGTTTCTCAAAATGTCTTACATCGAATTTTTTTTGGTTTGAATATTATAAACGCGTTGGTAAAAAGTTAGCCCTAACAAAATTTAAATAATGTTAGCCCTAAGCTGAAACTTTCTATATGTTTATAGAAGTGTAAATCTTTTTTACGACTCTTTCAGTATATTTTATGATGTTTACCTTACTCTATATGGAAATATACCAGGTTTTATTTCATTTTCTAGCATATAAGTGCACTCTCGTTGTTATTTCGTGGCTTTCCCCTTGCTTTTACGTTTCTATATATGCGATCTCCTAGGTTTACATCAAATTGAAGTATTTGTGATAGTCGGAGTCAAATTTTGTGTTGACTTCTAACAGTAGACGTATAATATTTTACCTACTATATATTATTCTATATTATTTTATACAAATGTAGGTTTAAAACTTTTAAATAAACTATTCCTGAGTATCTCATGCAAAGCCAACGTATTGGCGTACTCCGATTATTTTAAATGAAATTGTCAATTTGCTATTATCTACAACCAGTTAATAATAGCCACATAATACTGTGATAGTATTATTATGCTATGCATAATAATGCACCTATAAGGACAATAATTATTATAACTATACACAACTATATTTTAATAACCAAAATTGCCATAGCAGATTGTGATTAACATAGTCTATTTTTTACTTCCAAATCGGCTGTTATTAAGTCCTCAAAGCCAGAAAATACAGGGTGAGTCGGGAGGAATGGGCCAAACTCTAAGGGTGTAATCTATGCATCAAAATAATAGGGAAAAACCTAAATGTTGTTACCCAATATTTATTTGTTTTCAAATTACAGCGTTAAATAAAATAATAATATTGTTAAACCAAAATATGCAACATTAACAATGTTTTAAATAAATCATTGGCTTAGTAAATTTTCAAAAATACCGCCATTGACTGCCAAAGATTTCCTGCTTCGTTTAAGAAGGGCGCGCGTGGCTCTTCTAATTGATTCGTGCCTTTCTTTAATATTCAGTGCTGCATTTCTAATGCGTCTAATTGATGCATCCCTAGTATCTACTTTTAGTTTGTATACCTCATTTTTTAACCAACCCCATAAATTATAGTCCAACGGTGTGAGGTCTGGCGATCTAGGAGGCCAACTAATAGGACCACCGCGACCAATCCAAACCTCTGGAAACTGATGGTCCAAATATTGCTTGACCCGACGATCGAAATGGGCAGGCTCTCTGTCGTGTTGATAATACATTTGAATTCTGATGTTAAAAGGAATCTCCTCCATCAGTAGTCCTTGCAATTCATTTTGTAAAAAACTTAAGTAGTGAACACCTGTAAGGGGTTTTTCCAAAAGAAAAGGGCCCCTTAAATTATTGTCGTTCATGCAGCACCACACGTTTACTGAAAACCTGCGTTGAAAATTATTTTCGACTATTGCGTGAGGATTTTCGTCCGACCATACATGGGAGTTTCGATTATTGTTGATGTCGTCACGGGTGAATGTAGCTTCGTCAGTAAAAAGTATGTGCGGTTCAAGATGACGATTATTAATTATCCACTCACAAAATTGCATACGCTTTTCGTAGTCTCCAGGTTGAAGATTCTGTGCACACTGTACATGGTACGGGTAAAAGCTTTGCTCGTGAAGCGTATTGATTACTCTTTTCTGGGGAATCCCCAACTGAGTTCCAATTCTTTGTGAGCTGGTCTTTGCATCTTGCATCTTCTTCTACTAAAGCTAGAACATTTTCTATTTCTTCTAAATCCTGTCCAATGGCTCGGTCGGATGTTACATTAGCACTTGGAAGCGGGCCGGTCTCGCACAGTTTATTGAAAACTCTGATACAGGCCTTTCTGTTCGGTGTTCTTTGATGTGGAAATCGTTGACGATATTCTTCAGCAGCCGCTGTAGCATTCCCATTACACAAACCATAAATAAAAACCATATATAATATATGTATGGGATTTTATAAAATTTAAATGATACAAATCCGAAAGTTAACGGTGAATCAACGTAAAACTTTATACTGACACTATTAGGATAGTGACAGCACAACAATCAAAAGCGGACAATAATACCATTTATTACAGGAAAGCTAAATTAATGCAAAATTTTGTTTTTGCGTTATAATTTAAAAACAAATGAATATTGTCTGTGGTCCGGCACTTGTACCGGTTTTGAGAGCGCACTTGCAAAATTTTCTGTTTTTACAGAATAACCCCTTTACGACTGACCTTTTCTAAGGTACCGTACTGGGACGCAAGATGTCGCACCGGGTTCTATAATTCCCGTCGATAATCGATCCTGACAAGTGATTTGTCTTCGAGCCCTGTTTCCTTCTGCCAAACTGAGCCTCACTGATGAGCCGTAAACGGCGAAACGCGTCTGGGGATGAGTTTGGCGGAAGGAAACAAGGAAAATTTTTTTGAATTAAATGGATATTGGATGCTTTTCAGTTTTTTCTTATTATTTTGATGCATAGATTACACCCTTAGAGTTTGGCTCATTCCTCCCGACTCACCCTGAATAAGAGGCCGAAATAGTAGATATTTACCTTGTAAATTGACTTGATAGTTTGGTCTAAGGAAAGTCAGTAATAAACGCCAAAGCAGATTATTACCTTAGATTGGGCCTTAAAGCCCAAAAATCTTTTAGGCCCATAAAAGAAGAATAAATAACTTCGTTTTGTCTTTTAGATATTATATTCTAATATATTGTTATACAGGGTTATACACTGCGCGACATATTTATTTAACGCATAACGAAAAAATTGCCTCAATTTTGATGTTATATATTTTCCAAATTTGTGGTTCGTTTTTAATGATTTTTTTTTTCTAATTGTAGGTTTATTCCTTAAGCATATCAGTGCCTTTGTTGTTTTGCTTGAAAAAGTAACTTTGGTATTATACCGGGTGTTATAAAACTGTTATGTTTTTTTACGGAAATTCAAAACACCCTGTCGGATTTACTAGTCATTGCAAGTTATCGCAATTCCAGCCAAATTGAACTCACGTGTTTCCTTCACATTTTCTTTTTTGATTTATTGGTTTATCTCTGTTTTTTCATGAAATATTCAATTTTTAGTTCAACGTAATTTTCATAAAAAAATGTTTAGTTAAAAAATACAAAATAAACAAAATGCTTTGATTAATGCAACAGCAAGAAAAAACAAATTATAAAGTAAATAAATAATCAATATCTGGTATTAATTTACTGAATCCACAAAACAGGGCAAAAAAAAACAGGAAAGAAAATTGCAATTTCTAAAGGTATTCAAAAAAATTAAATATGAATCATTAGTAGCGAGTATTGCCGACGAATCTTAGAGCCTTGCTTCCTCCTCCTAGAAACTTAAATGATCTATCATTGAGGCTTATGGAAATATGGAATCAGATTAATCAAGATGAAATCAGAAATCTGATTTAAAGTATGCCAAGAAGATGCGAAGCATTCATTAGAGCAAGGAGAGGCAATACTCGCTACTAATTATTCATATTTATTTTTTTTTTAATACATTTAGAAATTACAATTTTTTTCCCTGTATTTTTTTGCCCCGTTTTGTGGATTCAGTAAATTAATACCAGATATTGATTCTTTATTTACTTTATAATTTGTTTTTTCTTGCTGTTGCATTAATCAAAGCATTTCGTTTATTTTGTATTTTTTAACTAAACATTTTTTTATGAAAATCACGTTGAACTAAAAATTGAATATTTCATAAAAAAACAGAGGTAAACCAATGAATCAAAAAAGAAAATGTAAAGGAAACATGGGACTTTAATTTGGCTGGAATTGCGATAACTTGCAATGGCTAGTAAATCCTACAGGGTGTTTTAAATTTCCGTAAAAAAATCATAACAGTTTTATAACACCCGGTATAATACCAAAGTTACTTTTTCAAGCAAAACAACAAAGGCAATGATATGCTTAAGGAATAAACCTACAATTATAAAAAAAAAATCATTAAAAACGAACCACAAATTTGGAAAAATTGATTCAATTTTTTCGTTATGCGTTAAATATGTCGTGCAGTGTATGAATTCGACGTTTATCATTCGAGTCTCGTAAACGCTAAGAGATGCAGCGAAGGTTAAATGAGGACACAATTGTGCAATTTGGACATGACTAACATGTCGTCAACGTTTTGGAAAATTCCGAGTACTTTTAAGCAGGGTTCGGAGGATATATATATCAAGCGATATATATCGTGATATATAACATGATATTTATAGTTTGATATATATCACGATATATTCAATAATTAATTTTTTTTTAATTTCGATTATTCAGAATATATCAATCGACAAATCAAACAAAAAAAAAGTTTCTATGTTTTTAAATAATATTAAGGGTGGGTCCGTTTTGAAAATATGTCCAGCTTTATTTTTTCTATTGGATATCTTATAATTATTAACCTTAATGATTTATCTGTTTAGTCATTACTCATTAGTTTAGGTCATGTTTTTTAAAGTCTGTTTACTTTAATAAGTATCCTACAAAACTATTTAGTTTTCAATATAAGTAGTATGTTTTTGATCGAAATAGTTGTCCTTTCATTAAAAAGAAATATCTTAAAATGATTTATATGTCGGATATATATCCGATATATATCCGATATATATCGGATATATATCCTTTGATATGATACTTTCGAAAATGTCATGATATTTTCGAACCCTGCTTTTAAGGATATTCGAAAAAACCGAAAATTCTCATTTCGGTTTTTATTTTTTCGTAGCTTTGTCCCGACATGACAAAAATTAATTTTGAATTTGCATTGTAACTTTTTATTTTCTATAACATGTTATCAGATATTTATTTTGACGTTTCGTCTTTCGGGTACCATCATCAATGCCAAGTATTTCCGAACATATTCTTAAGGGCCCAAATTATTTGTGTTTTTTATGGCGTTATTCGAAAAACACATTTCCACTTTTTGACATCTTTAATAAAAAATTACAGTCATGTTTTTCCATATTTTTCGACGACTTTTGTTGTCATATCAAAATTACACAACTTTGTCCTAATTTAACTTTAGCTGCATCTCTTACCCCTTACGAGATCCCAGTGGTGACCGTCGGAATTTGTAACACAGCCTGTACACTGTACAGCGTGTCTTCGGAAGTTCTTACCAAATGGGAAACTTTTTTATTATTAATTTTACGAAAAAAAATTATTCTTTATAAAAAGCTCTGCATGGTCTAAAACCTAAAATGCAACCATCAAATATCGAAATTTTCCAGTCATATACGAGGTTTGTCAAAAAATGTGAATTTTTCCCAAGAATGTGAATTTTTCCCAAGAGTAAAGTACCTTTATTTTTGACATTATAAAAAATTGTTATTAAAAAAAGTTGATCAGAACTAAAAACTATGGCTAAATTTTGCAATTATACGCATTTATGTTGAAAAATTATTTTATTGATTTATTATTAACTAGCGTGTACCCGGCATGCGTTGCAACCCGCTGGTATAAATACAAACCCGAACAAACCCGATATATTAGTACCCAGCATGCCTCTTTCTGAAATTCCACCCGTGCGAAGCCGGGTCGCTAATTATACATAAAAATCTTCCTCTTGAATCACTCTATCTATTAAAAAAAACCGCTTCAAAATCCGTTGCGTAGTTTTAAAGATTTAAGCACATAAGACAGAATAGCGACTTTGTTTTATACTATGTTAAGAAGAAGATTATTTAATTTTTTAATTATTTAATAAATTTAATGCGTGTTATTGCATATTTAGACGTGGTTTTTAGTTCTGATCAACTTTTTTCAATAACAACTTTTGATAATGTCAAAAATAAAGGTACTTTACTCGTGGGAAAAATTTACATTCTTGGGAAAAATTCACATTTTTTGACAAACCTCGTATATGACTGTAAAATTTCGATATTTGATGGTTGCATTTTAGGTTTTAGACCATGCAGAGCTTTTTATAAAGAATAATTTTTTTTCGTAAAACTAATAATAAAAAAGTTTCCCATTTGGTAAGAACTTCCGAATACTCATAAATTTTTCAAACCAAATAAAACATTGATTCATGTTCAAGGCCATCATTAACCACTTTTCATGTCAGCTTCCTTTCGGAAACAATAAATACGTGTTTTTTTTAGTTCCATTCATTGATTCTGCAAATCCAGAAAAGGAGAATTTTCCATCACAATATGCGTTCCGTATAAATATAAACTAATAAATTCTTGTCACGAAATACCGCCTTAGGTAACTGGACGGTGCCGTATCCATCTTGAATGTGTGCGTGAATTTATCCTTTTGCACCCAAGGCACGTCGGTCTCTTTCATTTTTAAATCCCATAGAGTTACCATGTGATTTTTGGCTGTTCTCTGAAAATAACAGGATAATGATTGCACCGTGTGTGTGTGTATACAGCAGAAGGCTTGCAAAATTTTTCTTTATTTTAGTCCCATTTTTTGGACGCTTATCGAAAATATATTCTAATAGTAAAGGGAATAATTTATTTTTTGGTAAAAGTCAAAAAATAAATTAAAAATAAAAATTTAGAATTATAATTTAGTTTACACTTAAAAACGGTTAGAGATACTAACTAACCGAAACGTTGTATCAAGTAACAAAATAAAGACAATGGAAGTCCGACGAGGTAATTTTTTTGATATTACTTCATTGTCTACCACCTTCAAACAAACACTAGAAAATTTTTAGTTCAATCTAAATATTAATTTCTCTTAATCATATCTTTTGCATTAAGTAAGTAGCTGCAATCCCAGAAATCTTTACCGGTACTCGACAAACGCAAAAAGGCAACATCGTGTCGCCCCAGTTAGTCTCGTAAAACTATATTAAAACTTTGTCGATATTATTGTCGACTTTGTTTTCTTTGTGAGGGAGTTCAAATGTACCTGCTACTTTTAGGATTTTTTCCTACTGCAGTCTTTTTTATTTTTTTTTTTATTTTATTTATTTTACGTCGGCCTTTTTCCGCAACGAGGCCAATCACCGACGCCAGGGAATTTGTCACACACTATCTGGTAATTTTGCCGAATCCCTCTTTGTCGAGGGTAGGGTTCTTTAACGTGCCAACATCCATGACACGGGGCCCACAGTTTAACGTCTCTTCCGAAAGACGGCGCCACCTCTTAAACCAAATTCCAAATTTAACATCGACGTTGCCGGCACCGGGAATGGAACTCGGGCCTACGATCTGTGAGGCTGCTGCGCTAACCACTAGACCACAACGTCGACTTACTGCAGTCTTATACAAAATACCCGGTGCCTCTGGCTAAATAAATTTTGTCTACAAACACCATTAAAAATAGACTATTTAACGCTTGTTGTCAGTGCCTAGTCTAAAATGTAATTTAATGACACTAGTGTTAAAAGTGGATTACCATAACACTAGTACCGTTCGAGCAAAAATTATTTGCATCAAAGAGGGCTTGGATTAAAAAACGTGGGGCTTGGTTTAGATCAGAATGACATGGGGACGATATAATATATCTAACCAAATCGAGGTTAGAATTTTGTCAAATTCATATTATGACATGATATGCCAAACTAATGAGTAATAAAATAAGTAGACAAATACAAATTTATTTTTGTTGTTTACAAAATTAACAAAGTAAGAATATACAGAAAGAAAAAGAAAAATATTAACATAAATTGCGGAAATTGGCCACCGCCATGCTCCAAGCTTAAATTTACACGTCTCTTCATATTTTCGAAAGTGTTGACCAGCATCTCTGGAGAAATGTTACCACATTCTTGGATAATCCTTTCTTGTAATTGTTCTAAATTTGCAACTGGTGTTTAAATGAGGAAAAACGAAGTAATCCGTAAAACAAAATGATCTAGGTGTGAATTCAATGTCTGATCGAAAACTGATCAATCTGTCGTCGAAACAATTGCGTAAGTAGTTAATAGTTTCGGCAACTGTATGGGCGGTTGCACCGTCCTGTTGAAAATATCCAAAACGTAGTTCGTCGTCAAGTACTTGCTCCACCAATGGATTCAAAATATTGCCTCTATACCGCTGTGCTATAACTGTGTCATGGAAAAAAAGAGGACCAACAATTCTTCTTCGGGAAACATCTAACCAGACACCAATTTTTTGAGGGTGCAATGTGGACTCTACAAAAAAATGGGGATTTTCACTACTCCACATGCGTGTATTCTGAGAATTCACATAACCGGAGAGGTAAAAAAGTCAGGTCTAATAAATCATTTATTTTCAATAAATTTTGGGTAAACCATTGAGAGTAATTCCTGCGTCTTTCAAAATCTACGGCTTGTATTTTTTGGAATACTTGCACTTTATAAGAAAATAAATTTAGCTGCTTCTTAAGAATAGTCCTGCATGTTCCATAAGATCTTCCCACTTCTTGGGACAGGCGTCTTATACAATTTGTTGGCGTATTTTGCATTGTTTCACGAACGTTTGCAACAAGTTCTTTTGTTCTTACAGATGGTCTTCCTGCTCCTTTTTTGTGTTGAATAGAACCTGTTTCCCTAAACACAGCTACGGTTCTTTTCAGGCACTGATAAAAATCCCCAGCAATAAAAGCAACGTTAGGAAAATGTTCGTGAAAATCGTCCATGCACAAACCAGGATTGTATTGCCACTCACCATTTACTCTAACCCCGTTTCGAAAATACGCTTCAACCATGAATGTTTTGTGCTGTTCCGTAAAGCCCATTGTGTAAATTGTTCAAGAAATTGAAAAAATTAGCGATGAATCAAATTACTTGTAACGACTGTCAAAGATGACGGAATAACTGATTGATTGTTAATTCAGGTAGTTACTGACACCCAACAGGTATTAAGCTATACGGCTAAGCATTACGTCCTTAGATGCAAGTCCCTCTTTGATGCAAATAATTTTTGCTCGCACGGTACAAAACATTTTGGAAACTAGAAATTGTGTCTCGACTTATAAAAAAATACACCTGTGACAAATGCATTATGACAAAATTATTTCGTCTTCATATTATTTTTCTTCTATTTCACAACCTGCAGGTAATTCGATTAATTTGTTATGTCCGCTTTCATATCTTCAAACAGCGCCCTCTAATATTGTGAATAAACACATTTGATATAACATTTTCGACACATTTTTCATAAAAGTTTCGAGTCACAGCTAGTCAACAACTCGTAAACACGTGCAATAGCGCCATTTAAAACGTGTACGTTTCGAAGATGTTTCGAAATTTGTCGCCAACAGTGCCGTTTTTGTGTCCAAAACAGAAACATAGGTTTCGATACCTTTACCAGAATGTGTCTAAAATTGCTTCTTGGGACTAACTATTTATTTTAAAAGGATTACCCTTTTTCAGGGGGGGGGGACTAGACGATATCAGGGCGAGGAGCAATAAGAGACTACTGTTGCCGAATTGGTCCCGACTGCAATTATTACAGTGGAATTCTCAACGTCATTTAATCCATTACCAATCTATAACCTATTTCGCGTTGCTTTTTTTAGTTTATTACTTGATTAACTAACATTTAAATAAAATCAATATCGTCGGTACAATATTTAGGTAATATCTGACATATTACAAAAATATCAATTTATTTCATTGCTAATTTTGGGAGAATTGTATAGTGAAAGAAGAATGACATAATAATGTTAAAAATAATCTTACCCGATATTTTTCGCTATACAATTCTCCTAAAATATTTAATGAAATTCCTTGATATTTATTTAATGTCAATTATTACCTATAAAATATGAAGACGATAATGATTTTATTTAAATTTTGTGTAAAAGCTAGAAAAATTAAATAAATATACGCGAAATAGGTTATAGCTTGGCAAGCATGTTGATACTCCCACCTTAGGTTAGGTTAGGTTAGAGTGGCAGACCTCTGGCATTGTCCAAACAGTCACACGTAGTCCTATAAGGACCGTTGTGGTACCATACATGTTCCACGGAACCTATTTACATCAGCTACCTAATGGTTAACGCGATCGTAAAAGAATCTTGACAGCGCAATCAAACCAGCCACTGCTGTTAATAAACTTAATAAGTCGACCCAGTTGCAGGCTGCTCACTTCCTCCAGATCATTAAAAAATGGTTCGCCCAGTGCATTGAACCTTCTTCTCGCGAGGCCGGGGCATTCACACAAGAAATGCTGAATACTTTCCTCCTCTTCTTTATCTCTGCAACTTCTACAGAAGTCGTTAGTTGGTATTTGCATACGTTCAGCGTGTCTACCGAACAGGCAATGTCCGGTGATTACGGCAGTGATGTTTCTTAGGTCCTTTTGACTGTGCTGTAATAGCGCTGCGGTTTTCCTGTTATCAAGTAACGGCCACAATTGCTGGAGATGCTACAAGTTGTAAGCCCTGTCCATCTGCTTTGCGCAAGTTGTTTAGCTGTTCGATCTATCTCTTCTTTGACTGATCCCAGTGGTCTAGCCACAGTATTCTCTGCTAGTTCGACAGACATGCTTGCGCCCTCCCTGGCGAGCGCATCAGCAGACTCGTTGCCATATATGTTGCTGTGTCCAGGAACCCAACACAAGGTGATTCGATGTTGAGCACCACCTTAAGGATTATAAAATCCTTAAAACTGGTCCTATGTCTTGAAATTAAATCTTGTATGAAATTGATGCCAAAATAATGTTTTTAATTAATTCGTTTTTGTTTTTAAAATTAATATTAATCTTGGTAAGAACAAAAACCACCGAAAACAATTTTTTTAAAAATAAGTTCTTCAGCTAATGACCGCGACTTTATAATGTCGGTAACTAGAAGAAAAAAAAACTAAATAAAAAAAAATTATTATTATTTCCTATTTAACCTTATTAAAAATAATTTAGCGACCGTTAGTAAGTACTCGGCTTGGGAAAATGGGAAATGCCCAGTCATATAAAATGAATAAAAGCTAAAGCCGTGGAAATGGCAAAAACAAGGTAGGTGCCCCGGCTAATGAAAGCTTTATATGGGATTACGTTTTAACACTAGTTTGCCTATTCACTTGGTGGCGTTATTCAATTTTACTTTGTTCGGATAAACAATAACCAAAATTAATGTTGAACGTTTGCCCCTTTCGTAGCCCGTACACAAAATAATTGAATATTCATGTCCAAAGTTTTTGCGAGGAAAAATTAAATTACGAATAGACGAGAACAGGGAGCAAGAGCTCCAATTTTATCCGTAATCCCGTAAAATTATCTTCTTTAATAATACCGTTTGCAGCAGGCAGCGTTGAGAACTATGACGCCAGGTAATAATAAATGTCTCTTGAATTTTAACGGGGATAATTCATTTCGTGGTGAAGTGCAATTAAATAAATTTGATTAAAAATATTTTTAAAAAATATAAATATAAATAATCTGCTAATCAAGCAGGGAAACTGCAAATGCAACTTAGACCGGGTGTTTCTCAAAAGAAGTTTACCCCTATAACTTTTCTGTATTTATAGATCTTAAAATGAAACTTTAAGATTATGCATAAGAGATGAGTCTGCATTTATTGGCATAATTTTCAGTTTGTTAGCACCTCCGGTTTGACCGGAAGTAACCTTGACTTTGGTATTTTAAATCTTGTATATTTTTACTTATTGGGATTCAGCATAACATTGTGATTAAAATGACATCTCACTTGTCATTTTTTGACGTGTGAGATTTTTATTTTTATTTTTTATTTTTAATCTAGAGTGCTACAAATAAATTAAATATGTTAATTTATAGTCCAGTAGTATATGAAAATTTAAATTATGTCATAATAATTGACTTTCTAAGTTTCACAAGCGTTTAAAAAATGAAATTTTGTTTTCTTGACGTTTGCTCCATTTTTCCAAATGGGACGATGGTAGTTCACTAGGATATTTAAAACGAGCGTTTTTTTCCAACAATTTGATACCATACACTCCTATGCTATTTTAAAATTGGCACTGAAAAATTTGCCTTAAATCCCAATCGCAAATTTAAAAGCGTTAGGCATTATTGCCGCCCTCTCTTTTCTGAAGAAATATAAAGGCGGCTTTAAAAAACAATGGAATGGTTTTGACAAGCAATATGGCTTTAATTTAAAGTTGTAATGTCATTAGTTTATAAAACATACAATACATACAATCTTTCGGCTTCAGAAGAATTTTTCTGGTCACTCCAAAAATTGGGAGCATATCAATTTGTTCATGTCTAGTAAACTAACCATTTTATCTGATTTACAATGTAATTTTAATAAACGAATGACATTACAATTTTAATTTAAAACCACAAGTCCCAATCGCAAATTTAAAAGCGTTATGCATTATTGCCGCCCTGTCTTTTCTAAAAAATTATAAAGGCGGCTTTGAAAAACAATGGAATGGTTTTAAAAACCAATATATGGTTTTAAATTCCTTGATTTGGTGCTTGCAAGGAATGTCAACAACGTTACTATTAGTGCATCAGATGCAAGTTTTGTCCCTGAGGACATTCATCACAAATCATTAGAATTTTCTTTTGAAATGAAAGATTTAAAATTCATGCAGGCAAGATCTTATTACAAAAAACGATTTAACAATGCGAACTACAATGTTATAAATGATCTTATCTCTCAAATAGATTGGAATACTGTATTGGAGGGGACAGACATTGATAGAATGGTTTCCATTTTTTATGATGTGTTAAATAACATTATTGAAAACAATGTACCAACAAAGAAAATTAAAAATCGTTCCTACCCAGTTTGGTTCTCGAAAGCCACAATTAATACTATTAAACAAAAAGTAAAATACCATAAGAAATGGAAGCTTCATAAAAGGTTAGATGATTATAATAATTTCTCGCGTCTTAGAAAAGAAGTAAAAAAGTGCACCAAACAAGATTATAACAACTACATCAAAAGAACAGAGGACAGCATTGTCACCGATGTTAAGTATTTTTGGACTTTTATTTCTAATAAAAAAAATACGAAATCCATACCCAAAAAAATGGTCTATGGCGATCAAACCGCTTGTGATGACCAATCGGTATGCGATTTATTTTCTGACTACTTTATTAGCGTCTTTGAACCTGGCGATACACCTGTGATTGTTAGGCCTAATCCCTCCAATGACTGTTTCACCATATCCAAAATTGATTTGGAAAAAATATCGACTTGCCTTAACAGGCTAGATATTCGCAAGTCCGCAGGACCGGATGGAATACCAACAATTTTTTTAAAAGAGTGTTCCCGCTCCCTGAGCATTCCGTTGCAAATTATTTATAACAAGTGTCTTCTTTATGGTTGCTATCCACTAATCTGGAAAGTTGCGCAAGTTGTACCAATATTTAAATCTGGGAATAAGGACGACATAAAAAATTATAGACCTATTTCGCTCTTAAGTCACTTCGGAAAGGTTTTTGAATCCATTATCACTGACGAGTTATTTTTTATGTGCAAAAAAAAAATTAATATAAATCAACATGGCTTCTTTAAAAACCGTTCTGTCTTATCAAACTTAATGCCTTTTGTTCAATATATCTTAAAGCATATGGAGGGAGATGCGTCGGTGGCGGCCGTGTACGCGGATTTTTCCAAGGCCTTTGATAAGGTCCATCATTCGACATTGCTAGCTAAATTGAACGCGTTTGGCGTGCACGGGCGCCTGCTGACCCTGCTTACCTCCTACTTAACAGACAGATACCAGTATGTTGCGGTAAACGGTTTTACTTCAAATAAGGTCAGGGTATCATCGGGGGTACCTCAGGGTTCTCATCTTGGTCCACTGTTATTCAGTATTTTTATTAATGATGTATTTACGTGTTTTTCTTACATTGAAGCCTTGTTGTATGCCGATGATATAAAGTTGTATAGAGCTATTAGAAATCAGACAGATTATAATAAACTACAGATGGATCTTAACAACTTTGCCACTTATTGCAAAATTAACCGCTTATTTTTAAATGTAGACAAATGTTTTACTATATTATTCACAAGACAGGTAGATCCCCCTAGACAACTACTATTCTTAAACAGCTCTTCTTTAGCAACCAGGGAGGAGGTCAGGGATCTGGGTGTTGTTTTGGACAATAAACTAAGTTTTGAAAATCACATTAATAATATCACCAGGAAAGCATTCAGAAACCTCGGTTTCATTCTGAGAGGGACGCGAAACTTTAAAAATTATCATTCCATTATTTTGTTATATAATTCCATTGTCCGATCAGTGCTGGAGTATGCGAGTGTTGTGTGGAACCCCCACTATGATAAATATGTACAACTTATAGAATCTGTGCAAAGAAGACTTACCAATAATTTAAACTACCGTTTTCATAGGTACCAGCACCACAGAACTTACGAGTGTAACCTCGCCTATTATAAGATTGATAGTCTTGCGCTGAGAAGGAGGTTTTTTGATATATTATTTGTTTATAAAGTTTACAACGGTCACATTGATTCCCGGTATTGTCTGGAATATCTTTCTTTAAATTGTAATCCTTACGTAATAAGATCTCGCAATCTTTTGCAGGCACCACAGTGTACAACAAACTATTTTCTCTATTCGCCATTGGTCAGATGCATAAACTCCTTCAACGCCGCGGTTAATATAAATTCTAATATTGATATTTTTAACGACTCAATCTACAACTTCAAGAGTAAAATACGTAGAGTATTAACTTCATAAAAATGTATTTTCTTTAATTTCTATTATTAATGATTGTTATAACATTTATTTAATTATGACACTATTATTTGACTTTTGCACTTAGCGGTTTCTGCATCCGGCCTATTTGAGCATTGTTATTATAAAATATGTAAAATGTTTAATGTAATGATTTCCATATAACATATTTATATCTTGTGTTTACTTTACGAGTAATACATTTATATTTCTAATATGTAATCTGCCCTATAATTGGATGCTCAGAGCATCTGTTGGGCTTAGCTGTATAAATAAATAAATAAATAAATAAATAAATAAATAAATAAATAAATAAATTAAAATTGTAATTTCATTCGTTTATTATATATAAACAAAATTGCTATTGGCGATTTGTTTCAACCTAATTTACACAACTAAACAAAAGTAGTTATATAAAGCACTTTTTCTAATTTTCTATCATAACAAATCTATTACGATACGCATTTGCGTATCGTAATGAAGCTATTTCGATACGCGTTTTTTCATTATTTGATGTTGGTAACATTTAAATGTTTTATTTCATTGACTTGCGCGCCCTTTGTGATTTACGAGAAAACCCATTTTTCGCTGAGAAAAAATAGCTTGATAACCTACTTTTTTATTCTGTGTGGATAACAATCATGTATGTTGATTGCATAAATCTATAAATCAATCTTTTGTAGATGCTTCAAGCTATCATTTTCTGCCAAATCCTATCCAAAATTCAATCTACTAACCTTCCAATGTCGATTTTAACTTCAACTTTATTTGAATTTTCCATCTTCCCTATACTAAATTGCAATGCCGTGACTTAAAGTAATGTATTTTGAAATTCGAAAAAAAGTAGCAAAATCGCCCGAATTTCCGAACGCTCTGTATATGTACCGAATGTACAAGGATCACACAGCGTATTCCGTCTAATTTCAAATCGCATATCGCTAAAATAACTTTAGAATCTCGTGGTGAAAATGGGTCAATAAATCAAAAAATGACAGTTCGCAAAATAATTTTTGTTGTCCAGAGGCTACTATGATAAAAAATAGTATTACCAACATAAAATTTAGACATAAAAATTTACAAAATTTGAAGGATTTGTTTTCTTTTTAAATGTGTTTTTTATTAAAAAAACTACAAATTAGAAAAAATAGTATAACGTACGTGTTATATAAAGCAGTTTTAAGCACGCGTGCTACAAAATGATGCTTTATAAAACGTGTACGTTAATATACTATTTTGAACTCGTCTGTATGCTCACGCTTTATTAAAACATTTTTCGTTTACCTTAAAATTCAAAAAAATCTATTTCTGACCCATTTAAACCAATTTGAAACATTTTTCCTGCAATTAAAGTGACCGTTAAACTCCAAACGGCACCATTAAATATCAGCTATTGGAAAAGGCAATGTTATATTTACCAAAAACAAATTTACTTTTTGTCAGAATAGGACCGTTAAACCTTCTTTATGGCTTATAAAGCTTTATCTGTGCCGCGCTAACGCCACAAAGCTGTTGGCTGAATTGTACCAATTTGGAGCGGCGGTTAACGCCAAAGGGCAGGACTGGGGAAAAGGTGACAATTTCTGGCTAATAGTGTAATTGAGTGCAAAAGCCCACATCTACGCTTATTCCGAAAATCCGGGAACGATTTCTTACCCAATTATTCTTTAATATCTTTCAGTTTTCGTAATCTTGTTCGATCTACTATTCTATATTATATATTGTAAGTCTGGATTTAAAAGGACAACAAATGCACTAAGGCAAACCTTATTTCTTTATTATTATACTAAATAAATATAGTTAAAAAAAACTAAAAAACACGCTTTAATAATTAATCAAACTAAAAAGCGGAAAATAATATAGTTTAAAATAATTTATTGAAATTCTTAATATAGGCAGAAAATAATATTGAACGATAAACATTAGTATTGTTGTGAAAAAGCGTAGGGTGCTCGATATACGAAAAATATAGCACAAAGCGACCCACGCTTTTTCACAATAATACTAATCAGGGTATCCATTGAACTTGGATCCCTGTGTATTCCAATATAAAAAATTGTTACACACTTGTCCGATATGCCACTATATTTTCTTTTTCTTTTAATTATTTTCGCGGACACTATATCATCTTTTAAACATTTTTATGGCTTAAAACTCAAACGGATTGCGCGCATTCTAGTGGGTGCCAGCGTTGATCTGTTTTCTTGTCTGCAAAATGGCAGATGTTTTCGGTGAAAACGCAAATAGCGTTCCCTATACTGGATTGTGGTTGCACTTCGTGGTTTATTTAGTTGTCTACCTTTCGTATTACCAGTGTAACTATCTTTTATATTGGAGTTGGTTCCGTGGGATGGCGCTAAGGTGTATTGAGGGCCGCCTTGATTCTACAAGTAGGTTTTTAGTACATTTTTCCGTCGTTCTTGGAATTGCTTGGGTTATGGCTGCCCGTCGAGTCCTAACAAGGACGAAACGGCCGTCGTGGTCTACCCGCCCCAGGGTATCCATTGAACTTTGATCCTTGTGTATTCCAATATAAAAAATAGTTACACACTTGTCCGATATGCCACTATATTTTCTTTTTCTTTTAATAATACTAATGTTTATCGTTCATTATTATTTTCTGCCTATATTAAGAATTTCAAGAATTATTTTAAACTACAGTGTGTCCACGGATACTTGTAAAAAACTTTATTTTCAATTTTTCGAAAAAAAGTCATTCTTCATCATTTCTTTTGCTTATTAAATAAATATAATTCGCGTAAGAAAATTTCCATTTTTTTATACAGGGTGCACAAAAAATGTAGAAATGTAGATTCGCAAAATAAAAAATTTTTGATCCAACTTTTTTGAATGATCAAAATAAAAGAGATTGGAAAGAGAATTCGAAAAGCCGAATAAAGTTTTGAGATATGACCTGTGGTAACTACGATATTTTAGATTAAAGTTAAATAAATTATTGATATTTTCCTTCAGATTAAAGTTTTAATATAAAATATCGTAGTTATAATTTATCCAAAGTCAGTGTAATGACATTCCATACGGCGGTAAACAGTCTCAAAGAGTTACCGCCGTTTGTATGCGTATGGAATGATTGGAATGTCATCACACTGACTTTGGATAATTTATACCACAGGTCATATCTCAAAACTTTATTCGGCTTTTCGAGTTCTCTTTCCAATCTCTTTTATTTTGATCATTCAGAAAAGTTGGATCAAAAATTTTTAATTTTGCAAATCTACATTTACATTTTTTGTGCACCCTGTGTATAAAAAAAAATGGAAATTTTCTTACGTGAATTATATTTATTTAATAAGTAAAATAAATGATGAAGAATGATTTTTTTTCGAAAAATTGAGAATAAAGTTTTTTACGAGTATTTAGGTCCATCCGTGGACACACTGTTTATTTATTTTCCGTTTTTTAGTTTTATTAATTATTAAAGCGTGTTTTTTAGTTTCTTAAAACTATATTTATTTTTCATTTTTTAGTTTGAGTTATTGTTAAAAATAGTATATTGTTTTATTAGGAGTAAAAGCGATACTTTTCTGACGAGTCTGTAGGTTTGCCGGACGAACAAAGTGAGTCCGGCAATTACGGACGAGTCATAAGAAGTTGCTTTTACTCCGAATAAAACATACTTTTTTTTCTTCAGGCGTTGTTTAAATATGAAAACACAAAGATACAAAATGTTTTAATTGTTTTATTTTAAAATTTTAAGTTTTGAGAAGGGGCTAGCGTTACTATGGATTTATTATTATATTGTTTGATAGCGACGTGCCATTCGATTTGACAAGTGTCAGCATTCATTATTCCGTAACTTTATTTAATTTTTATCCTTTTAAAAAATAGAATTTTTTAAAACTACATTTACTTCAAATTAAAATGTCATACTCAGAATTTACCTGTACGCCCCCGGAGGTTGCCAAAATTGCAGCAAATGTTGCGAACAATTTGCTGCCAACAACTTTCTGGTATTATTTAATATACAGTGTGTGTATAAAGTCTGGCAACGGCTTAATAACATCACAATTTACTGGCCGATTTAAACCAAATTTGGTACAGTTATGTAAGAGGATCTAACGCACCGAATGACGATATTGGCGTTGTTGCCAGCTTTTTAGTTTGTCTGGAATTCGAACGAATTTTATATTTTTAAATATAACACCCAGTATATTTTTACATTTTTAAATTCCACATAAAATTATAATTATTTTTTATTAAATGCATTATTAGTCTATACTTCATAGTTTCCGAGATATTGACTCTCGAAAAGTGACATTTTTGAACTTTAACAGCTTATAACTTTCTAACAGTATGTCTTAGAGCAAAACGGCTTACATGTCCCTATCTTCAATTTTTATTATCTTCCCAAAAAAATCAACTTCCAGTTAAACCGGAACAACTACAGTGCTGCTTTCGAGTTACATCCGGTTTAACCGGAAGTTGATTTTTTTTTGGAAGATAATAAAAATTGAAGATAGGGACATGTAAGCCGTTTTGCTCTAAGACGTACTGTTAGAAGGTTATAAGCTGTCAAAGTTCAAAAATGTCACTTTTCGAGAGTCAATATCTCGGAAACTATGAAGTATAGACTAATAATGCATTTAATAAAAAATAATTATAATTTTATGTGGAATTTAAAAATGTAAAAATATACTGGGTGTTATATTGAAAATATAAAATTCGTTCGAATTCCAGACAAACTAAAAAGCTGGCAACAACGCCAATATCGTCATTCGGTGCGTTAGATCCTCTTACACAACTGTACCAAATTTGGTTTAAATCGGCCAGTAAATTCTGATGATATTAAGCCGTTTCCAGACTTTATACACACACTGTATATTATTGGAATGTAATAAGAAAAATAATAAACTTACTGTTACTAACCAAACCCGTGCCTATTCTGCCATTTTGTTTTCATTTCTATCTTTCTTGACCCGTCAGCTGTGCACGTTTTTGATGATTTTGAAACCTTAATTTTCAACTTTTAAGAAATGACAAAAATTACTTTTTTGGATCATTAGTACTCTTCCTAAAGGTTAGGACTTAGTGTACTTATTCATAACTTTCTACATTGAGGAAAATTATCCACTACAACAGGTTTGCTAAAACATAGTTTGTATTGATAGCTTATTTTTTTATTAACCCATATTAAATGAATTGCTAGTGTATCAAACCCGCTTTAATGTATTGAATTGTAAAAAAGACGCAAAGTCACGGTCTCACATAAACCTTTATTTAAGTAGGTACCCGAGTTAGGTTAAGGTGACATGTTTTGCCTTATCGGCATCATCAGACCTAAATAACAGAAGTACCCGATTACAATAAGCACAAATATATAAAAAACAGAATTGGTTACCTTATGAACAATTAAAAAGTCAATAAAACATTTAAATTAAAATATAAACAACCGCATCACAGCCAACGAACAATAGACTCCCACCACAATAAAATACGAGAACACGGTTGGTTGCCTATTCAATCCAAAAATACATAAACCCAAGGTCCATCCCAAAGGTCAAGTCAATAGAAAACCACTTCGGATATTATTAAAAATCAGATGGGGCTCGAAATTAAAAACATCATTAACGCAAGTAAGTACCGGGCTTTTCTTTGCCCTAGTAATTTCCATTTTCTCAAGTAAATCAAGTTTCTTGCCTTTGGAACATTGATGTAAAAGGGTTACGTTCTCAGGTGCAGAAAAGCTGTGTCCCGATGTTAGCAAGTGAGTGGCAAAGGCTGACTTAGTATCTGTTATGTTGGAACCTTTATACTTATTAAAGAGGCTTAGATGTTCATGCACTCTGGTGGATATCTTTCTTCCTGATTGGCCGACGTACACCGCCGGACAATCATCACAACACAACGAATATACTCCTGAATTTGATAATCGATCCGTCCCGTCTTTCGTCCGCACCAAGTGTTTCTTGAGTGTGTTAACAGTTTTGAACGCGATTGAGACATTTAATTTTTTTAAAAACCTGGCAAGCTGTAGAGAAATATTACCAAAAAAAAGTGATACATCTAAATTGTTTGGTTTCAGTTGTAGGAGCAGCATGAACTATATTAAACGACAATTTGAACTTATTCACAAATTTAAAATAAATCTTATTAATTGTATTTATTGGAAATCCATCCAGTCCTGTCTTTCGCCGTTCCTTAGTGAAGTTTTTATGAACAACTTAGAGCAGAAGATTATGGAGAGTCGCTTCGCACTTTTTTTGACAGCCTATAAAAGATACGAGATTTGGCAACATTGTTTTTTAAATGCTAATTAATTAAAACAGAAGAATATTTGTCAGATTTGTCTACATAATCTCAGAATTTTGGTCTTCGATTTATTTCTGTGTGTATTTTTTATTTGTCAATTATTTAAAGTTTAAAGTTAAAACAAAAAAAACAAGGAAGTTAAGTTTTACATGGGTTTTATAAATATTATTAAAAAATATAAACCAATTAGGGTCTTTGAGGCCCACCGATTAAATAATAATAAAGCAGATTTCCTGTAGTAACCCATCAGCCCAGTTTTACCAAGCTGATTTGGTAATAAATAAAATGTTTTCGTGCTGCACAAAAACATATTCATAATTTTTGCTTGATATGATTGGTAATGATCAAGGATCACTACTATCTCTTAGCTGTCGTTGTTGTAAATTTAAATCATTCCTATAAAAAGTAGGGTAGAGTCAATAATGCCTTATATCTAGGAGTTATTGGTAGAGTAGGGTTTTCTTTTATTACTAAGAAAAATCTTTATATAGATCAAAAAAAAATAATATGGAACCCCGTATGAAAACATTTTTTATTAATTTAGTTTCAACCAAAAAAAAGTTTTTTTTTGCGCCGGCCGGCCTGTTTAAAGCATAATTATTACCAAAAAAAGATTAGTTTTTTTTAACTTTAAAAAGTTTTAAAAAACTTAAGTTTAAAAATATGTTTTTTTTTTATATACCTACCTGAAGAAATATCTAATTCGATTTGGGCATTTAATTTTATTTATCTTACCTTCGAATTTCATTTTGAAGTAATTTCACAAATAATACTAAATCCATTTTCATGGAGATTTAAAATAAACTAGACAAAAAACACTAACTTTTTAAAACAACAAAGTGTTTTAGGTTATGTTCCTTAAATTGACATAATTTCAAGTTCGCTACCGGGCAAGTTTTCACGTTAGAATTCTTGACTTTTTTCAATCTTGACTTGAATTTATTTCAATTTTTTCCCTTAGTGCATACCGATTATGGAAACCTAGTAGGTCACTTGACTTAATTTCAATTTCTTTAAAAATCTTATTTCAATTATTGATTAGAGTGCCTTCCTGCATACCAAACTGCCATGTTTATTGAAATTTCTGTCAAATGTCGTTTTTATGTCATAATTCCAACCTTAACATCAAGTCAAGGTACTTACTGCATAAGGCTGAATGTCTCATTTCTCTCCTTTAAAATTTATTTTTCAATGTAAACTTGCAAAAACATTTATTTAACTTATCAAAGTGTGTTTTATGACACGTAAGGATTCGGTTATATATCGCAAGAATGGAAAAGCGGTTAGTAGACATGCTTCGCATTCAAAATTCCGACATTAGACTTAATTAGTCCAAGTAATCGCCTCTGCTTGTATCGATTGGTCCCTTGATGAATAATGGGTTCGCTGTTCGGGCACGTCGAGTCGCTCGTTTGATCCGAATTAGTGTTTGCGGGAGTCGGCATGGCAACATTGTGGTTTTAAAGGACGCTTAATGGTCTCCAGATTTTAATGAATTATTTCGGAAATTGGACTTATATTTTACAAGGATTATTAAATAGAATTTAAAGCCGACATAATCTGAGTTATATTAATCGGTTTTAAAATAAAATCTTTAAAGGTTTTACCAGAAATTTAAGATGCATAGCAGTCAGTGGCGACATTGGGGAAGATGGGGCATTGCCAAGCACGTAGCCAGGAAATGTATTCGGGGGGGTCCGGCAGTGGCGTTATTCGGATTTTGATGAGGGTGGCCTTTCTTTGTTTCTTTCTTAAAAAATGCGCCGCAGGCAAAAAATTTTTAGGTGCCACGTCCTTTTTTTGACTCTCGAAACTAGGAAATTCTTAGTTTCGATAGCCTAACCCGAAAAAACATAGATATTATATATAGAAAATTTAAAATTTTTATTTTAAAAATTATTTTCTTTAAGTTATGTATAATATTATATGTTATTTTCCTATTTTGCTGAAATTTTTTTTTTCTGAGCATTTCGGGGGGGGGGGTCCGGACCCCCTGGTCCCCCCCCCTGGCTACGTGCTTGGGCATTGCCTTCCCTATTCTTTTAAAAAATGTGCAATATTTTAATGACAGCCGAATCAAACACTGTAGGTCCTATCTAGCAGGACCAATCCTGATTCTGTTATGAAATGGAAAACTCACAAGAATTATATAAAAAATTTTAAAAATAACTACAAAATATTCACGAAATTTTCAAAAAATCTTTAAATCGCAACAAGTCGATCTACAAACAACAGTCTTGACTCTTTAAAACAAAAAACTCGTGATTATTGAAAGCTTTAACGGTAGGAAGCACGGTAATAATTCAGAACCATTTGTATTTTCTAAATCAACATAAGGAAAACCTAAAGAACTAAAATATATTTACTAAAAATCTCAAACTCGTTGCATTTGGCAAACTCACCGACTCCATATGGGTTAGAATAATTCTATATATCCATCACATAAATAGGAAGTCGAAAAATTTACTAATAATTTGATAGCTTTTCTAGTGATATCCAAAATTGAGGCAATTCGTTCACAAATTGAAGGAACATAAATAAATCTCTCTGACCACAACCGTTTAGCTTCCACAACAGCTTCAGCAGTTGTAGGAAATTTAATAAAAATCTTCTCTCCAAAAATGCATCTATTACAGAACTGTATGTCTTACAGACAGTAGTTTGGTGAACACCGAATTCTTCACCTACAGAATTTTGAAAGCCTGGATCCGACAATTTCCGCAGAAGGACTTTAATCTTATTTAAAGGCGACAGTGCACCCCCTCGCCTTTTACCAGTAGGTATCAGTCAAAAAATAATTTGGCAACCACTCAACATTTTTGCAGTCAAATCGATATAACTTTCTGAAATCATCATATCTGCAATTTTTACGTACACTGTAGATTTTTCTTTTACGGACGTGCATTTTATGTCTGGAGACCAGAGTGACATCAGAATACAACTCGATCAGCTTTTCTTTTTCATGAAGATCAAGTGCACATGAGTTTATATCTTCCAAGAATGGAAAAAAAACCTTATTTTATCATTTTAATTTGAATAAAATTAAAGTTTATTACTTAATAATATATTGATCAGAGAACAGTAGTAGAAAAAATTTAATAGATTACACGATGCGAAAGCCTTTTTTGGTGGTCGGAGGTATTAGATCACCTCGGCTTTGCCTCGGCAATTCAAAAACCTCCTCACACCAAAAAATTAACTTTCGCTTCTTGTAATGTAAATAACTAATAACAACTTACTTAAAATATACCTACACTTATCGGGATACGTTTGCAATGTCCGGCTTTATTAATAATTTGAAAATACAAAATGTGCCGAAAATATCATCATAGGTCTTTTCGGGACACATCGTCACCAGTCGCAATGTTGTTCAATGACTAATACTTTTTCTACTAAAAGAAGGTAACTTATAAGTCGTTGATTTACGTTAAAAATAATTCAAATTGAATTCGGTCGACGTGCCTCGATTCTTAATCTGCAAATTTATTGTAGCTGGAAAAGAAAACTTCACACAGAGGGCTGATTACATTTGCGCGGTGACAAAGTTTCCAAAAAGCGAAATTCAAAAACGGTTCACTTGGTTTGCAATTGGATATTCCAGAACAGCCGATTTTGATACTTTCGAGAATGGTAGGCGATTGGCGTGAAGTGTTGGTAAAAAATGTCACTTTTGGAAGCTAATATTTTTTTTCTACGACCGTGCGTTTTAATCCATATTCCCGCACGCATTTTAGTTTTGAAAGTGTCACTAGTGCGGGAAAAGTAAAATTATGCAAATTTTGACCTTATTAGATAGTTTTTTTACATTGGAAGTAATAACTATTATAACTATAAGCCGAAACGTTATACAGGACACAGTTTCAGGCGCTCTTCGGCAACGTTCCTAGCAGACTCAGGTGAAGGGATAACTAACATAAAACTTCTCGGTGGCTGGAAGTCTACTATACTGTCGCTGAGGGCTATTAGAAGGACTCCGAGAATCAGCAGAAAAACATATCGAATAAAATTCTTTCATCTACAAATGACTTACAACCGTTGCCGTCACCGTCATCGCCATCTTTATGCGACCTACAACCGATGCCATCGCAGTCGACGTCGTCATTATGCACTTACCAGTTAACACCAAATAACTCCACTGGACTGGCAATTTTAAATAATTTACAGAATGCAAAAAATTGTGTTTTTAATATTAACATTCATGATAATTAGTAGTTTTTAGTTAAAATTTCGTATATTATAATTTGTGAAATAAAATAATTTTTGGAAAATAAGTACCGTGCGAGCAAAAATTATTTGCATCAAAGAGGGCTTGGATTAAAAAACGTAGGGCTTGGTTTAGATTACAATGATATCGGGACGATATATCTAACCAAATCTAGGTTAAAATTTTGTCAAATTCATATTATGGCATGATAAGCCAAACTAATGAGTAATAAAATAAGTGAACAAATACAAATTTATTTTTGTTGTTCACAAAATTACTTGGAATACTTGCACTTTACAAGGAAATAAATTTAGCTGCTTCTTAAGAATAGTCCTGCATGTTCCATAAGATCTTCCCACTTCTTGGGACAGTCAGGCGTCTTATACAATTTGTTGGCGTATTTTGCATTATTTCACGAACGCTAGCAACAAGTTCTTCTGTTCCTACAGATGGTCTTCCTGCTCCTTTTTTGTGTTGTATAGAACCTGTTTCCCTAAACACAGCCACGGTTCTTTTCAGGCAATGATAAAAATCCCCAGCAATAAAAGCAACGCTAGGAAAATGTTCGTGAAAATCGTCCATGCACAAACCCGGATTGTATTGCCACTCACCATTTACTCTAACCCCGTTTCGAAAATACGCTTCAACCATGAATGTGAAAAATGTGAAAGCTATGAAAAGTGTCTTTCCCGCCCTTGACCACTTGCCCGAACTCCGCTCCGCGTCGTTCGGGTCAACTGCAGTCGCGTACGGGAAAGTATCACTTTCCGCACTTGTTAGGAAAATGCCTATTTTTGTTAAATCTAGAGAGGAAAAGTTTTGTTCTTTAACTTCAAAGACAATTTGGAAATTGCAAGAAATTGGGGTAATTGGCTTCTTCGCCATTGAGTACTACAATCTATACAGCATTCTGATAAAAACGGCCCACTTAATCAAAAATTCCTCGGACCGGTCAAATTAATTCATTTAAAATGTAGTTTTTTTACTAAAAAGAATTTATACAGGGAGGATCATAAAAATGCTACGTGTATCAACTTTAATTTTTTTTATTAAAACATAATAATATTGTATATTTTTACAATTTTAGAATCCAACAATCAGATCTAGACATTTTTCATAAATCATGTCATATAAGTACCAAAGGTGAACAGGCGTGAATAAAATAATTTTGTCTTGGCAATGTTAAAACCGGCCCCGCAGTGCACCTTTTGTCATTCTTCACCTTTTGTAATAAATATTCATTAAAAACTTTGAAAATCATTTAAATTAAGTCAATTTACATTTGACGGGCTGCTGTAAAAACACCACGGACTTATGAAATATCATCTCAAAATCTTAATTTACATTGGTCGTCCATTGACAGAGAAACATTATTAAAATTCAATTATCTTGCCACTTTTTTTGATAATTTTTATGGGGTTGAGAATAATAATATTGATAATAAAAATAATAATTATATCTTAAAAAGTAATGAGGATGATGTGTGGCAATGTGTGCAGAAAATGTAATTTCCCTGGACAAGCGATAGAACATATTATTACGGCGGGTTGTGGTGCAATGGCACCCAACGCTTATCTGGAAAGTGGCGGATGCAGGGGGAAGGAAGGGGGGGGGGGGGTACAACATTTCTATTGCTTTTCAAACCAACCACAATATTGGTCAATTTTTGATCAACTCCAAAGATAAAACTTCCTTACTAGATAAGTCAAGGGTTTATAAACTTTATTGTGGTACTCAGAACTGTAATGTATGTTTATTTACAACCATACATGTAATGTTGACATTACAACATTTTTAAAAGTTTGAAAGTGTCACATTACCTACGTCTACTTCCCTCTTCCACTTCCCTCACCCACTTCCCTTACCAATTTCCCTCACTCATTTCCCTCATTCTTGTCATTCAACCAGCATATTTTTGTTTGGCGTCAAAACAATAAATGTCATATCTTGACATTTTTACTACATTTTTCGAAAAAATCAAATATTATCTAATTTTCAATTAACGGTGTGGTTGTAAATAAAATATGATACAAACCTCAGAGAAAAGTTTTTATTACTGTCACGACATTAAAGTTAACCTCGACGCTTCGCGTCTCGGATAACTAACTAATCTCTCGACAGTAATGAAACACTTTCCTCTTCGGTATGTAATATACTATATATTGGTCAAACAGGGTGCAAACTTTTAACCCGAGTCAACGAACGCTGTTAAGAAATAGATAAATTCCGAAACACTGATTTCTCTAATCAAAACTTAAAATCTAGTTTTTCTTCTTATATTCTCTGTAATAACCACTCCTTTGACCCCTTAAATAACACTAAGCTCCTTCATTCTTATAATAAAAGCGGTAAACTTAACCTTCTTGACATGATGGAAATCCATAAGGCTCTTCTTAATAACAACCTCACCTGTGTTAATGACCAAATTAAGTTTTCTTGTTTACCTTTCCTTGAATCCTTAAATTTTTTTAATTACTCCGCTTTCAACCTTTACTCACTTTCTGTCTATTATAACCACTATAAACCTTTACTTTTCCTTAACGTATGAACATCTCTAATAACCGTTACCTTCCTTCTTTCCTACTTCTAATTTAGACACACAACTACTAGGTGGCCACATTAACTCTAACTTTCCTCCTGCTTCCTCTATTGTTGAATGTTGAAATTACCAGTTTGTTTCTGACTTTACTTGTTCTAGATGATGGCGCCGCCCATCCATCTTGCGGTTGTCACCCTTACCTTTGTCCCGACAAGTTATTCGCCTTCCTTGCTGACAACTGTTATTTGTTAATTTTTCTTATTACCACTAGATGCCCGTTTCTTGCTCCAAGAACCACGTTTTGCACATTTGAAGTCACTTCCCATTATTATTGTGAACTTTCTGCTTTTGCTTGACTTTGTTGGATATCACTACTTTAAGTTTCTTACATCCTCCGTTTTGACTTGTTGTAATTTTCTAGTAATTAATTTTTGTTTACTAGGTACGGGAAGAAAAAGAAAAGGAAATTCCTTTCGAATACTCATTTTATTACCAATTTTTAATTTTTTAACTTTGTTTTCGTCTAGGTACACGAAATGTTCTTGCCCGATTCATATTTTTAATATTTTTTATATTCATTCTTGTAAGTTTTACTTGGAATAAGTACATTGATCTAATTTGTCCTTCCTTTTTCTACCCTTTTTCAATTTATTTTAGCCCTTCGGCGCTGATGATGGTACTTTCCAGTACCGAAACATGTACACTCCCCTAGTAAATTGACCTTTAATATATTTATGGAGACGACTGTGAGTTTTTTTCCCATAATAGTATTTTATTTTCAGCAGCGACTTTCTTAAGTTTTGTCTTTTCCGTTCAGGGAGCATACAGAAAAGAACTGCGCTTCCTTATAAAAATGTATTTTATACCCATAAATTGTAAAGTTTTTGAAACTATAAAATAATGTTGTAACTTTGCGTTTATAAAAAGTATATACAGTGACCGGTGAAAACTTGGCCACATATTGGAAAAATTTATACACTGTTGTCCTTGAATTTTTAATTTAAAAAGAAAGTACTTGTTACAAAAAATGTTAATTTATGATCAAACATTTTAAATTGGCGGCAAAGACGTGCCCTGAATTTTAATCGACAAGTTTATTGTTTTAGGAAGAGAAAACACCGGTTATTATTCCTCACCTTAAGACATAAATATTCATTGAAAACTTTGAAATTTATTTTAATCGACTTAATTTGCATTTGACAGGCTGCCGTAAAAAAGTCCTAAGCTGCGAAATATCATTTCGTGATTTTGTAATTCACGATGAAGTCGCGCTATATAATGGTAAAATTATACTTAACTGATACCCAGGCTTGACACCAAATTAATTACATTATATTTCGTTATTATTATGTACAGTGATCGGCATAAAATGTGGCCAGATATGGAAAAAAAAATTTGATGGGATACCTAAAAATTTATCGTGATATTTGCCTGGTGACTTCTCGTTTGGCAGGAAAATTGTAATAAATATATTTCGTCGTGAAAACTGGTATTACACTGAGAAAAAACCCTCGAATCCTTATAAAAATTCACATACTCTTTATACAACTATTTAATACTATATGTGACAGCAACGCGCTGTCCTAGTGTAAGACAACGAAAATTGCTAGACCGTTGTGTAGCGATAATATCACCGTAATTTAGCCAATAGGAAATAGGAGTTAATGCTACCATAGTGGTTTATAGCCATTATTGCTATGAATATTTACAGTAATTATCAAGTTCTATTGGGAATGTAATCTGGTTTTATATACTGTATTAGTTTCGACTGGCAGTTGTAATGAAACTTGACATTAATTATAATAATATTTGCCTGCTACGGTTAATAAAGCATATATTTTACCACTTAAAATTTGTTTGTAGTTCTCAAAAATTTAAATAGGTTCTAGTGTGATATTGTTCTTGTTGTTTAACATTGCATATGATTATATATTATGAAATATGGTTTACTGAGATCGTAAATTTTGTCCATAGATTATAACGTCCAATACTAATGATGACATGCAACGTTTAAAAAAACTTAAATACAAAGTAAAAATAAATGAATTAAAGCAGGTATTAAAACGATTAATAATAATTCAAATTTAGACAGGACAGCTAGAAACCTCCGAACAACGATGTGGCCTGTGCAACAAATACGTTAAAACTAATAATACAGCGCGCGGCGATTGCCGATTGCTACGAACCCCCACCGACGTCTTGTGGATTAATTTAAGGTTTTTAAATATGTTTTTTTTTTTAAAGAAGGCCATGCTTTTGTAATTGAACATATTTTATAATTATTCTTTACACTTCAACGATTTTCATATTTTTTGCTTAACCCTATATGCTGCATTGACTTGAAGCCATTCTAAGTGCACCTGCTATTATTGTTATCGAACATGCACCAATTTTTGGCGATATTAAAATTTAGGTTGTGCAAATATTTAAAAAAATACCTTCTATTGCCCACTTAATCAACCATACTATACAGGGTGTTCGAAAAATAGACGGAGATATTTTAAAGGGTGATTCCTTGTTAAAAAATATGAAAAAAAGTTTCTATAAACATGGGTCTGGAAATGCAGGGTTTTCAAGATACAGGATGTTAAAAAAATAGAAATAAAAAATGAAATTATTAATTAAATTAAAAATACTTACTCGATGCTGTTGAAATTTGGCAATGATATTTGTTGTATTAAGAGGCTAATTTAGCCCTAAATAGATTAAAATTATAACAGATAAAACCTTTTCGAATTAAAATTATTGAGTCCAGTGGCGTCCCGGGGGGCACCTTAGCGAATATTATTATCAAAAAAATGTACGCCACTGTCTTTTTTGTAGCTTTAATATTTTTTGTTTAATTAAGCATCTAAAGATACAACTTCTTTGCCTCTCATATTTTTTTCCTATCTCACTTCATTTTTGAGAAAAATAAATAAAAACCGTTTTATTGTATGTCATTGGACAAAATTGGTTTATTAATTTCTACTAAAATAAATCACAAGTGCATTGGACCACAAATAATAAAAAACATTTCTAGGAAAGAATGTTATTGCAACTTTTCCAATACCATAACATAAACTACAACAAATGTTGGAAATGTCCACCATCCATTTCCGTACACCTTCTCACTCGACGCATCATTGAACGACGAACTCGAGCTAAAATTCGAGGTCTATTTTTTATTTCTTCGCAAGCATTTAGGATTTTTTCCTTAGTTCTTCTATTGTTTCTATGGGAGTAGTGTAAACCATCGTCTTAAGGTGTCCCCATAAATAAAAATCTAATGGATTTAAGTCAGGGGAGCGCGGTGGCCAGTTAATTGGTCCACCCCTTCCAATCCAATTTTCACCAAAGGTGTTACTCAGATGAGTTCTGACAGGTCTACTAAAATGAGGAGGAGCTCCAACGTGCATAAAAGTTATTTGGTTACGTATATTTAGAGGAACTTCTTCTAGCAGTACGGGCAATTCTTGTAGAAGAAACTCTAAGTAAGATTCGCCGTTTAATCTTAAGGGTAAAAAGAAAGGACCAATTAAATTGTTACCAACAATACCCATCCACACATTTAAAGGAAATTGTTCCTGGTGGCGACACTGCACGAAAGCATGGGGATTTTCGTTACTCCATACGTGAGTGTTATGGTAATTAACAATACCATCCCGCCGAAATCCTGCTTCGTCTGTAAAAAGTATGGTTTTATTAAAATTCCTATTATTATTAACCTCTTGGTAGTACCATTGGCAAAACTGTAAACGAGGAAGAAAATCTCACGTTGGACATGATAGTGATACAAGAGTTGCTCGGAGAGAACCTGCCACACAGTGCTGTTGGAATGATTACGCCCTAATCTAGTTGCTATAGTCCTAGTACTGATACCAGGATTTTGTTCCACGGCACGTAAAACTGCCTCGTCAAACTCGGGCGTTCTTATGGACCTCGGCCGGCCCCTATCATTGGTGGGAACGGCAAAACTTCCTAAATAACATTATTGTCAAAAACATCACAAAAAAGAAATAAGAAAATTTACCTCTTTCCCGTAATCTACGGTCTACGCTTTCAAAGGTTTTACTATCTGGAAGTTGCCGATTGGGAAACGCTTCTGCATACAGGCGCCTCGCTGCATAACAGTTACTATAGGCACGTGCATATATTACATGCATGTCTGCCATTTCCTCAAAAGTGTAATTTTCCATCACAAAAACCGAGACAAAAACTTTTTAGAAGAATTTCTCCAAAAAAAGTGTATAATTCTTTTCTAAAAGAACTAACGCGCAAATGTCAATCCTTCATGCAGAAATGATTTTTTGTTTTCCAATGCACTTGTGATTTATTTTAGTAGAAATTAATAAACCAATTTTGTCCAATGACATACAATAAAACGGTTTTTATTTTTTTTCTCGAAAATGAAGTGAGATAGGAAAAAAATACAAGAGGCAAAGAAGTTGTATCTTTAGATGCCTAATTAAACAAAAAATATTAAAGCTACAAAAAGACAGTGGCGTACGTTTTTTTGATAATAATATTCGCTAAGGTGCCCCCCGGGACGCCACTGGACTCAATAATTTTAATATATTTAGGGCTAAATTAGCCTCTTAATACAACAAATATCATTGCCAAATTTCAACAGCATCAAGTAAGTATTTTTAATTTAATTAATAATTTCATTTTTTATTTCTATTTTTTTAACATCCTGTATCTTGAAAACCCTGCATTTTTGGACCCATGTTTATAGAAACTTTTTTTCATATTTTTTAACAAGGAATCACCCTTTAAAATATCTCCGTCTATTTTTCGAACACCCTTTATACATAATTATTGGCCAATAATTATTTTATTTATGGCGAGGAAGTTTCTACTCCACGGCTTAAATTTTCTTTTATTTGGATTAATTAAGACAAAAATATAGCTTTTTAATCGGTAAAAAAGATCAGGAAATTAAGGAATTACTTTACTTGCAAGTTGTTGTGGCCGAGACATTAATCATCATTAGTAAGAAAGTTTTATTTACCATGCACTTGTTAGGTTTTATAAGTTAGTCTACGTCAGGCGTCGGCAACCTACGGCACGCGTGCCAGACTTGGCACGCCTGGCAGTTTAAAATGGCACATTTTTTTATTTTATTAGTCACCTTCTTTATTACTTTTAACAATTTTATACATTATTTATTCGTATAAAAATTATACAGTTTTGTATAGTGGCACTTTGGCTTTGTTCAAAATTGCACATGGGCACCTCTTTGTTAAAAGGTTGCCGGCCCCTGGCTACGTTATTGTTTGTGTAGTAAAGGAATATTGTAGCTCTGCAAACAATTTAAGTTAATGTTTAAAACCCATTCGGAAATCCCTAATGTCAAACATATTAACCAATAAGGTAATAGAAACGTTTAAAAATCCTAAATAAAAAAAAATACGGTAAGATGCACCAGCGTAAAATTATCAGTAAAGTTTTTTTAGTATATGTATTGAAACACTGTAATCGTCAAATCTTGTAGTACGACACTGTCTACGTTACTTTACTTTTAAAATCTCTTTATTTATTCTAACATTATTTTCACATTGCATTACTAGTACCATTTTACAATTTACACTATTGTATTTTGTTCTTTCTGTCTACGTTGTGTTTATATTCAGGTTATTTTAAAGTTTGGTACAACGGTAAAAGTTTGTCAGGTTTTAAGATTTTTTAGCTTTAATTTTATTCTGACTGTTTCCCTATGATGCGGTATTCCGCTGCCAGTAAATGAAAATTAAAAAGGTTTTTAAAAACAATTGATCTATTAGAAAAGCATTTTGGCCATATACAATACATGAACAATTTAATCAGATATACCTTAAATAACATTAATAATAAAATCCCTAATTATTACATTTCATAAAACTTAGTGTAAGATGGTCTGTCTCCCATAATGTAGCCCATTTGCACCAACATCTGTCTGCGACAGAATGGTGACACATTTTTCTGATATTACCTATTATGTCTGCGACAATAATAAGCAATGTTGTTTTACCTTTTGTTACCAATTACGTCTGCGACTGTAATGGTGACACTCTACCTCCCAATAATACCCTTTTTTTATGATTACCTTTGGTCTGCGACCACACTCTGTTTTAATTGGTTCCCCGTTAATCTGCAATTTATTTTGTTACATATCGCTCCATTTTCGTGTACTTATGATTATTAAAATTATTTATCATTTTAGTTACAGAACATTTTTATAGATTTACGTAGACGTTTGGTATAAAGGTACTACGTAGTTTGGTGAAAAGCCTAGCGACAACGGTCTTCAGTAGTGGACACTCAAGTCATTCCTACTGTCGGACATTTCAACATATAACTTATAAAAGTGCAATAAAAGTTAGGAGCTGGCCCACTTTCCGCATGTGTCACTTTTCTTCTCAAGCGGGCGCTGCTTTTCAGATTACTAGAAAGCCGAGCGACAGCGGTCTCCAGCAGTGGACACTTAAGTCATTCCTGCTGTCGGACAGTATTTTTAAGAAAAACCCATCACACCGTTTAATATACACCAATTATAAATTAACGTTCTACAGGCAACATCATACCAAATAATTATAACCCTTTCTGATAACTTTACTTGTATATTGTCAGATAAAATATAGCCCCTAATTATCCCTCCCCCATTTCTTTACCTAGCATTGCAGAATATTATTAACTTTTGAGGGTTGCATTATTATTGCATAATAACGCCACCCTTTGTTCTTAAGTACCACAAAATAAAATACCCCAGGGAGACCAAACAAAAGGTCTGTGTCTGCAACTTGACCCATATTTTATGAGCCTTAGAAAGCATAAGTGTATTGATTTTTGTTACAGTTACAAATAGTACCGTTTACCGTACCGTTTTATTTTAAAACAATTAAGAAGCCAATTTTGTCTTGCAGACGTGTTGGCTGAACTTTATTTGCCATTATTTAAACCATTTATTTATGTCTTGATAATTTTCTGATTAAAACTTTTGAGTGAAATATTTGTAAGAATGAAATTGAAGTAAAAGAATATTTAAATTTTTTTATATGGTGCGAACAAACCCGTACACCCGATCAAAACTGGCAGCGTAACGACCTTAACTTGTGATTGGGAAATATCGACCCTTCTCTTGCGCGTCGTTTCAATCGTTTTTATAAACTCGCCCCCGCTTTTGGCTTTGTAAAGCGTTGCGTGGCCATCTGTTTTTCTAAAACAAAAAATCATACCTGCCCTGAACCCTTTTGTCGATAAGAGGGTAAAATTTTACACTTTGTGTGGCTTTTAAGCTCTTTTAAAACGAGGGTTCCTCTGCACATATTATTGAACCTAAAAATATTAGCTATTTTATTTTACTCTTAAGAAGTTTTGTGGAAATTTTTGACGCTAAAAACAACCCCATATCAGTATTAAGAGTCTACCATCGCCTTTATACCATTTACTCGGAACCCTCTAAACCAATCAAATATATTTCAAGATATATTTGTTTATTTTGAAATAATACGGCAATTTTTTCTCATTGGGCTTCTATACTATTAACGATAGCCAAGATAAATATTTCAAAAATAGTTGCAGGCGTTCGGCTGTCACTAAATATCACCAGTAAAATTTAACACGTATAATTGTGGTATCACTGGGTAGCTAAAGGTTCAAACGTTGTTTGTCTTGCAACATATTTTTAATTTAGTTCTTTCTTTTGGAGAAAATAATGTTTAAAGTTGGCCTATTTATACTAACACAATTTTTGTATATTTTGAAAACGAGAAAAGGGTAATCGGAAAATCTGCTATAAGAGAAACAGAGTTTAAGGATAAGTCGTTAACTATTTTTAAGCTGAAATATGTCATTTGTGCTGGTTCAGAGAAATTCGGTGACAGCGGAAAGATCGTTTATTTTAAATGCGATGAATACAGGGTCCTGCAAAAGTGCATCAAACTTCCATAGCTCCTATAGTATTCATTCATATGCTAACACGGGAAGTATTTCAGAAAAATATTTTTTTTTATATAGGTTGGGCGTTGGCCCTAAAAAAGTGCGATAATATGAGGTTAAGTATTTTTTTAAATGGGACACCCGGTACTTTTTTATATTTTTAGGTTTGTATTAGTGTCCTTTATAACTGTTTAGAATTTTATTGAATTTTCTTGTATAGTTTACGAGTAATAAATTAAACAAAAAAAGTTTTGTAGCTTGGAAAAAAATCGAATAAACAATAAAAGCATTCTTTTAATTACGGCTTTGTGCGAAATTAATGACAAGGAGTCCAGAGATACTATAAATCAAATAGATCACATCTATTTTAAACAGGGTTAAGGTTTAAAAATCACACACTTTGAACTACTTTTGCTCAAGTTTTTTTAAATGGTATTTTATTTTACTATTTGATAAAAACTTTCAAAACAATCAATTTTTATATTTGATAATTTGTTGTTCAAAAAACGATTTTTAAAGAAAGCTCATTGGTATTGGTTTTTGTATTGGGCGAGAGTGAGAAGCAGTGTTTTCTCGCTAGTAGAATTAACGCGACTCGGTTTCCTGAAAGGCGACATAAGCTAAATTTTTTTTTTGTTTCATATCCTGTATTTTTAGAACAATACAGCTACAATTCTGTTTTAAAGGCTCTAGTTTTATAAATAATATTTTTAAGATCATCTATTTTCTTAAAATTACGTTTTTGTTTATAAATTGAGAGTTGTGAAAAATGTTTGTATTTTAAAATTTGATAGTTTTAACTAAATAATTTACAAATATTTATCGAGGAGACAGAAGAAAAATGTTTTTTATTATTAATGCTGAAGCCATATCCCAAATCAAAATAGAACCATTTATTGACGGCTTTGAGACAAAAAACCAAATGGATTTGACATTATGTCGGTTAATTGTAAAGTGTTTAAAATGGAATTACTCCAATTTTATTTGATTTTATTAAATTTTCTTTAAAAACAGGAATTTTTCCCCAACAAATAAAGATTGCTAAAGTAACACTCGTAAAAACTGACAAAAGATATAAATGCAGCAATTATCGGCCAATATCGGTTTTACCAATCTTTTCAAATTAAAAAAAAAATATAAATTATGTGATTTTGTATAAAGTCAAAATTTACTTTTTATCAGTATGGCTTCCGCAGAGAAGGATACAAAAATAGCTCTAGGAGATATCATAACAGATATTCAAGTTAATGTTGACATCATTAAAGATGCTGTTTACTATGCTTAGATCTGTGTAAGGCTTGTTACACTAAACCATGATATTTTAGTAAGACCATTATACAGTTTTGGGATAAGGTACACACATAGTAATTTACGTTACAAGACCGGAAAGTAGTGTTTTTCAGGTCGAGACAAGCATTTTCAGGGCGAGAGCCGTAGGCGAGTCCTGGAAGCTTGGAGAGGCCTGCCCAACACTAATTTTCGGTTGCGTGACGTACAATTTTTTTTTTGGTCCGACACTTCGATATACTTACATTACATTATTTTATTTTACATTATTTTTAAATGTTTCGTATGACTTCTCGTAACGGGCTTTTGATTTTACTGGCAATACCTATATCGTAAGTCGCTTTCCTTGCTGCTTCCAAAATTTCTTCTGAAATCTCATTTTTCGTGTCGGATAATTCAAAATCTGAATTCATTTTGTTAAATTTGCGCACTCGCGAAACAAGTTTGACATAAACAACAAATTAAAAATCAACGAACTGTCACTCGACAATACATCGAAATGTTGTTGTCATATTAACGAAATCAAGGTAGCTTGCATTATTAAAGAGCAATTGGAAAAACAAAAAACAGGGACCGGAAAAATCTTTTCCGGTCTCTAACGTAAATTTTCCGGTCTTGATCAATAAAACGTTATTTTCTGGATGAAAATTTGTCCAGAAAGTGTATATTTTCTGGTCGGTTTTAAAAAAAATATTTAAGCTATCGTAGGGGAAAGACAAAGCTAGGAAAAATAAATATGTGGAGTTCCACAAGGATAGGGCCAGTACTATTCTTAATTTATATTAATTCCGCTTCTAAATTGAACTTAGGGCAATATAAAGCTTTTTGTCGGTGATACAATATTTTCTTATTTAGCTGAAACTTTCACTAAAATGTAAAACACATCGCACTATTAATGTTGAGAATCACAGTTATAAAAGACATCGATCAAATAACTTTTATCTCCTTCTTTATTCTTCTTTGTTTTCCTCTCTCTATTTATTTTCTGTTCACCTTTAACTAGAATTCATGGTTTTGATAAAAATATACCCAACATTTTGTTTTAAAAAACTGCGTTATAAAAAATTACGACCATGTTTTTTAAAATTATGTGCGGGTAATTCTATTCGATTTAGGTAGTATATCTTTGTCCATTCATTAAAAGTATGTTTAAAGTACACTTTTAACTTTTATTGTACAGAGTGTCCGGAAATGATGAGCAAAAAATGTAGATGATAATTCTAGACCGAAAATAAATGCTATCTCTTCCTATAACATTTTTTCGAAAATTGATTATTATTAACGGAGTTACAGGGTGTTAAAGTTAAAATTTATTTGCGTTTTTTCTGCAATACCTTTTGCCACGCTCATAATATTTTGACGGAATCTCGTATATGGGGCTTTTTCGGGAGGAGCAATACAAATTTGCCCACCTTTTTTTCGCATTTTGTAGAGGGCTCCACATAGGAGCCTATACTTTAATTTGATTGGTCCCAACTTTTTTGCCCTATACTGTATGCGCATTTGGTTTATATATTTTTGTTCTCCTTACCTTTTGACATAAAAAAGGTATACTACTTTTGGTTCGATAAATCTAACCGTTTTCGAGAAAAACACTAAAATAACATTGCTTGCATGTGATGAATACGAAATCATTTTAATTTATTTTCAACCTTAAACATACCCTAGCAACGAAAGGAATATCCCATGGAGTTCGTTGGAATTTTTTAAGAAGAATTAATTTGCATTGAAGAGGAAGGACGTCACTTTGAACCTTTGATTTGAATGTTTAATTTATTGTTCTAGTAATTTATGTATTTTAAAACCAAATAAAATTTAACTTTAACACATTTAGCATTTATTTTCGGTCTAGAATTATCCCCTAAATTTTTTGCTCATCATTTCCGGACACCCTGTATAGTCCTTACGTAAAAAAACTGTATCTTAAATCACAATATGTTAGAGATAAATATAAAAAATATTTAGATTATTATCTTTAAAGTGATAACAAAGTATGTTTTCTTTAGTAAAAAACTGAACTTAAAAAATAGTCCTTTATAAGCGAAAATGCAATAACATGGTAAAATCTGAACCGAAATGAAAACACATATCCAGAGAATGTGATATATATCTGCACATGTCACAGTACGGCTCGATTTATCAATTCGTATGATAAACTGAACACTTCATATCAATTTAATGGCATACATAGATCTCACCTAGTTTAATAAGACTGGGGCTGTTATCCATCACAATATTGTATTTACGCATTCAAATATGTATCACAATGTAAATTTTGATTTATGTTAAACATTTTTCTTTATTTGACACGATGTTGTTATACCTTAGCTTATAAATATTCTATTAATTGTAAAGTGACCCAGCCAAAACTACTGATGCTAAAACATTGAAATTCTGCAAACCGCTTTATTTTACTTCGTAGACGTCCATTGAAATAGGATATTGCAAAACACGTCATATACAGTGTCACCAGTAAAGTCCGCATCATATGGGATTTTTTTTTATTAATAACTTTATTTGTTAGAAACTAGTTGCAGCCATCAGCAAAAATAAAAAGAAATATGACGCCATTGTTTATATTCGCTTAGCTTTGTTGTTAAAGGGAATAACGATAAGAAAAAGGGATTGAGAAGTAGAAACGAGGAGGTGTTTGGCAGTTTTTGCGATGTACTCGGCGCGAATACATTGTTTGCATATAATTATAATTTTGAATAAATAATTAGTTTACTTTACTTTTAAAAAGTGGCTTTATTTTGTAATAATTCTAACATATTCGAAATTTGACTTTGGCATCAAGTTCTGCTTCGATCGAGATAAAAATTAAGCAAAAAATAGTAGTCACGTGATTCGCATTATCATGTCAAATTTTAATTTTTTTCAAAAAATAATTCAAAAGTTTATTTTTGAAAATATCGAAAAAAGTTATTACAAAAAGTTTTTTAAATGCAGTTTCTAGCCCACATGCAGAATTTCAACTGCATAAGATAATTTTGATTTTTTACCTAACTTTTGTAAAGTGCACCACTTTTGCAAAAAAAGGTTCAACGGAACCTACATAAAACTTCTCAGTTTTGACAATGCTTTATTTCAGAAACATTTTGTTTAAAGTAGTGCCACATTAAATGTGGTTTTTCTACAAAATCAAAAATGGGCTATTAAAATTTGATCGCATGTGATGCAAAGTTCATTTGTTTTTGACCCTGTATAAGGTAACTTCATAAAAAAGTATTTTTGAAAACGTTGTTTGTGTCTGAAAGTAATACACCTTAATATTAAGACAAAGAAAAACACAGTGTCTTCAGTAAAGTGTTTTTTAAGTGGAAAATAAATTTTATTTTAACAACGTAAAGTTTATCTATTTTCAACAATTTAAAACCCCTATATTAAAATTTATTATTAAGCTATGGCATAATAACATTAACGTGTATTACTTTCAGACACAAACTAAGTTTTCAAAAATACTTATTTTATGAAGTTACCTTATCTCAAAAACAAATAAACTTTGCATCACAAGCGACCAAATTTTAATAGACCAATTTTGATTTTGTAGAAAAACACACATTTAATATGGCGCTACTTTAAAGAAAATGTACCTGAAATAAAGCCTTATTAAAACTGAGAAGTTTTATGTAGGTCGCGTTGAGTCTTATTTTGCAAAAGTGGTGCAATTTATAAAATATAGGTAAAAAGTCAAAATTATCTTATTCAGCTGAAATTTTGCATGTGGGCTAAAAACTGCATTTAAAAAAACTTTTTCTTAAAAGTTTTTTTGATATTTTTAGAAATAACCCCACTTTTGAATTATTTTTTGGAAAAAATTAAAATATGACAGATAATGCGAATCACGTGACTACTATTTTTTTGCTTAATTTTCATCTTGATCGAAGCAGAACTTGATGCCAAAGTCAAATTTCGAATAAAGCAATTAATAAAAAAAATCCCATGTGATGCGGACTTTACTGATTACACTGTATGTGGATAAAAGCCAAGATCTATAAACTAACAAGGTTGTCTCATCGAGAAGCTTTCCGGTAAAGGGTTCGCGCGGGTGAGGCGGAAGATGTGACGTTGATTGGCGACCGGGCCGGTTTTCTAACGCTTATTCACCATGATTGTTTTCGTTGAAATATTGAGTGTAGTTTTTTTTTATCTCAGTGCTTTTTCCAAGTTTCTCTAAACTGAATATTTTTATAGAGCATTTTATAAGTTGTATACCGTGTGTACAAAAGTGGCTAAGATAAATTGCTGGAAATTATTTTTAAGTTTCTAGGTTGGCCGCTATGGGACCTAACTATAGTGGCCAAACAAAAAGCCGGATTTTCTCAAAAATCCTCATAGTAAACATGTATTAAAGGTAGCATTTTCTCAATCTAATTAAAATTCTGGATAACTTGTGTATTTGAGTTTTTGCTCTACCTTTTTGTTTAATGCGGGTAGAAGGGGACAAATATTGCTATACAAAAATATTCACAATTTTAGTTTGGCTTATCGGAATTTGACAAATTTGAGGTCGCTAAATAGGAATTATTTTTTTTGATCAATTTTATAGAAAAACGAAGTCGTTTTAAATTCCGTTGCGACCGCTAGAGGGCGCTATATAGCAGAATCAACAAGTTCTTCGTTTTTCTTAAACATTTTAGAGGCAATGATTTTTTTAACTTAAGCAAAAAGAATAAATACGAAGAATAACTGTGAAAACCGCAAGTCAATATCTTTTTTTAAATCGGAGATATGGAAAATATAATATAAAAATGATGTCCATAAAAACAAATTGACGTTTCATTATGGTATTTACAGGCAAGAAGTTACAAATATCATACAATTGTATTTTCAACAAAGCCATAATCTTAATAACAGTTCTTTAAATTAATGTTCTGTAAATTACCTTTATTTACGACAAAAATAATAGAGGATGGTTACATTAATGAAATAAAATGCAGGAAAATATTAAGTGGGCTATGAAATAAAAAAAGGGAAGAATGCTATGATTTAAAATGTGAAATTGTTCGTGTAAAAGTGTTAATAAGTTAAATTTTGATTTCTTTCAAAAAAAGTGTGCTCCGTCAAAATGCCGACCGCAATGAAGAGGCCTTTAATGTGCTTAAAATTTTAAGGAAATAAATCAAAATTTAACCCATTTAAACTTTACACGTACTATTTCATATTTTAAATCAAGCCTTCTTGCAGATTTTTTTTGTTTCACAGCCTGCTTACAATTTTACTGTAATTTGTTTCATTTATGCAACCATCCTCTATTATTTTTGTCGTAAATAAAGGCAATTTACAAAACAATAATTTTAAGAACTGTTATTAAGATTATGGCTTTATTGCAGATGCAATTGTATGATATCTGTAACTTCTTGCTCATTTTTATATTCTATTTTCCATATCTCCGATTTAAAAAAAGATATTATCTTGTGGTTTTTACATATATTCATTCTCTTTGTTTTTTCTGTTTGCTTAAGTTAAAAAAATTATATCATAACATTTAAAATTTTTAAGAAAAATGAAGAAATTTTTGATTTTGCTAGATAGAGCCCTCTGGCGGCCGTAACGAAATTTAGAACGACTTTGTTTTTATAAAATTGATAAAACATAAGAATCCCTATTTAGCGAGTTTAAATTTGTCAAATTCCGATAAGCCAAACGAAGGTTGTGATATTTTTGCATTTTGCCCCTTAAACAAAAATGTAGAACAAAAACTCAAATACAAAATACTAATTCTAATTTCAGCATATTTAAATTACCCTCTCGAAGGGTTTTTATGCTTTAACCCCCAGTACCCCGAAAACCATTCTTTAACAATTTTGACATTATAACTTCTACAAATGAATATTCTTATCTTTATACTGTCTTACAGACATATCAATAATTTACAAATAACTTTTTTATATGTATAAAAAGTTAAAAAAATCCTCGACACCTTCTATTTAGAAGGCCTTTTTCTTCTTCCTCATTTTATTTGGTCGTTTAGATTTCCTTTACTAACTTTCTTCACATGCTCAGCATATTTTAACTCTCCTCAACCTTTTTTATATATGTCACTTCTACATTTTAATTTTTCAATGCCATAAAAGCTCCATTAAGGTTGTATACCATTTTCTCTTCTGCTAATACCATCAGCATTATATAAATTTTCTGTCTCCTGATAATGAACGTTTCTGCGTTCGAAACATTGTAACAAGCAATTCTTGCTTCTTACAACTGATTTTGGTAATTTCCTAAAAATTTAAATACTTTAAAAATTTCAAGAATTTATATCAGGCATCATGATTAAATTTCCTACTACACCCCTGTCAACGCACTTTTAACATGATTGGTAGACAACTTGGGATACATGCATGCATGCCTACCCAGTCGTCGTTTTAGACTATGAAAGTATCGATTTTTACCTTTTTCGTTGAGTAGGTCAGTTTGTTTTTCATTTCCATGTGTCTGTCGGATGGTTTGAGAAATTAGGGTTAATTTCATAATTTTCCGGTTTAAAGTTGGATTTCCATCTAATTTTGCTTCCCATACGTCAAAGTTCATCGGAGGTCATGTGATTTGAGTTTGATTGTGTATTGGAGACAATCCGTCATTTTTTTGTGCGGTCGATTCGATAAAACTGATAACGGAGAGCCCACTCGCTCCTTCTCATATCAGCTGCCGGCCCAGAAAGGCGATCCAAGTGAAGAATATGTACTGATTTTGGCTGGAGAGGCATTTTATGCTGCAGAATTTCTGGATTAAAGTTAAAACAGTGAAACAATTCTTTCGTGTCCGCAATGGAGTCTAAATTCGTCTACCAGGGCTGATGAAAACCAGAACACCAGGTAAATGGTAAAACCAAAGATGTATTTTGACCATGGCACGCTAACGGCCTCCATTTTGTTACAGGTTTTTTTTTTCCCTAGTTCAACCTCAAGCTAAATTCTACTTTGAACTCAATCACTTCATAATGTTTTAAAATTTATAAACTTTCTTTCTGATTTTTTTAAAAATGGATTTTCTATCCACCATTTAATTTCAATTTTTATGTGACCATGCACTTGTGAGTCCTACTCTGAAGATTAGTTCTACAACTACGATGTCGATCTGAAGTTCAAGTTCCAATTTCTGTACCACGTTACATCTGTAATCTTCAGTGCAATGTCACAAATTTCACCCTAAAACTTGTTAGTCAAGAAACGACGATGCAAGGATAAATTTTCACTCCGAACACAGTTTTCCAGCTTCACCTAAGCCTAAATTTCAGTTTGATATATTTAAATTCCCATTTCAAATTTCAACCTTAAGTTTAATGTAAAGTCTAAATCTCAACCCTAGCATATATGCTTTAACTTGCTTGCTAAATTTGCTGTCGGTGAGTCCAATTTTGCCAGAGAGGAGTCAGCGTTTACATGGTTTGACGGAGCCTGCTGTTCGATGCCATTCCCGAAACCATTGGTAGTTTAGCTACCGTCCTGAACCTGCCTGGAATTTTGTAGAGTCTGGGTCGCTTGCCGTGTGGTGTGACTAGAGGACTTCTACAGGGAGAAGCCGCAGTGAATAGTGAAGCACCTGAACATCTGAATCGTAAAAGATGAGTATTTTTCTTTAACATTAGCTTTTGGCCTATATTTTTTGGTGATTTTCCTGAACATTTCTTATTCATTAACATTTTACTATCTGCATAACCTTTGCTATATATATTTTTGCTTGTTTCTCTTCAAGATGTTAACCCCTTTTTGAATTTTACTTAACTAGAGCATTACTCAGAGGTGATATTGATAAAAACCCTGAGTATAGACTCATTTATTTTTTATATTATTGTGAATATTGTAACCAAGTTATCCAGTACTCGTAGGAGTAGGTAACTTTAAATTAGTACTTTCACCTGGATCAGTTGATCTCGCTGGCAATTTTAATTTGTTGTTAGTAACGTAGATGTCCTTCAGCTTGTCTTACTACAGTTTATGTCACGAGTGTGAAATTGCAATAACCCTCTTTCTTTCTTACTACCGAACTGTATTATTAGTGCATCATAGGCTTTAGTGTACTATATTTTATGATATGCTTTCTAGTATTTAGCTCGCAATACCTACCACTTCCCTCTTTCTAAAGTAAACTTACTTGTGTATTAAAAGCTATAAGCTTTAATATAACTTAGTTTCTTATGTACTCTATAGTATTTACCTTGCAGTAACTATCTTCCTAACTTACCTTACAATCTATGCATTGAGGCTCTAAATTTTAAAGTCATTTGATTTATGATAAATTGTATAGCGTTTATTTCACCATTTAACCTCATTAAGAATTCTCACCGAAGAGCTTTGAGCTTTGATAGAATTCAAGTTCTAGTATACTTGTTTGCATTTAAATTTTTCTTCTTTTCATTAAGTTTATGAACATAAGTTAAGATACACTGTTTTTCTTTCGGTTGAGACCATGCCTAAAAGCTTCGAGCTTTAAAGTATCTTAATTCATGACATAAGCATCTTAACCCTATTGAATTTTTAAAAATATTTCCCATTTCTCATCAAGCCTTTAAGCGTAGATTGGCATAAACTCATTTTTTAACATTTCACTTATTCACTAAGCTTACATTTAGATTGCTTTATGGTGTACTTTATAGTATCTAATTTATAGAAGGTGTTGTACCATTTTTGAATGATATCATGAGCATACATTTGCACGTACTCTTGAGTGATACCTAACCATTTTATGCTTTAGCCTAGTTTAAATTGTGATAACCCGCTTTATTATACTTAGCTTCCTTAGGGTAGTTTCCCCATTCTTTATAAACTCTTTATGGAGTATTATGGTATTTTTAAAGAAATGTTTTAATAAAAAAAAATATTAGAGCTTTTAATAGAGTTTATTTAGTAAACAAATTTTACTGAGTTTTATTGAAGTGCTTCGTGTACTGTTAAGATTGGTCTCACTCATAATACAGTATTCTTTTTCTATCTCTCTACCTTTTCTTTATCGAGATCTCCTCTCGATTGGCGCCCAAAATAAAATCTGGAAAATAGAATAAAATAAAAATAAAAGAACCTCACGACCTATGGCTCTCTAAACGAATCAAACTGAGTTCTCGGAGCACCCAAGTAACACTTAAAACGACCTAAATATCAACAACAACGTGTTAAGGTTACGTTTTTAAGTTTACAACATGTAGAGACCCCCTAAAGAATTTCTATATTATACTATTAAATTTTGTGGAGAAAGACTTTTAGTTTTTTTTTTCTTTCAAATACAAAAGTTATCCACAATTTTTAGTTGTAACATGTTTACTATGAGGATTTTTGAAAAAATCCCGCACTTTGTTTGTTCGGGTTTGTTCGAACCTACAGACAAACAGACCAATAGAAATGGAATACATATTTTTTATAATCTAGGAGAGCCTCTTTTTTCATGAATCAAAGACTCCTGTTTATTTGCTTTTAAAATAGTAACACAAAGCATTATACTAAGCAAAAAATAAGCTACAAATATTTTTTTAAAAGTTTTTTGTTATCTACAATTTGATATTTCAGCAGATTAGTGGTGTATTTTTTAAATTGTCCTTATTCTGAAAAATAGAAAATATTTCGGTTATTATTTGAAAAAGCAAGCGAATGTATATTTTTAATTTTCAACCTTTTTACTAGAAAATTGGAACGGCAATTTAATTTGTTGTGTAAATTAATCTAATTTTAAAATAAGAATAGCCAATATTTGACACTTGTAATTCATATAAAAATTTTATATCGTTAATTTCCACGACACCGTCCTGTACCAGAAGTAATGTAACCCGGCACTGTAATCTAACCACGGATATGTTATTGATAGGAAGCAAAGAATTATTTATGATTGCACTTGTGTACCGGGTGGTCAACTAAGAATGGCCGCCGGCTATATCTCAGAAACTACTAAACATAGAAGCTTGGGAAAAAAAATTATGATTAAAGCGGTCATGAGAAAATTCTGGAAATTACTTTCAAGTTCCTCATTTCGCCGCAAGGGGGCACAATTGAAAATTATTTTTTTTAATTTTAAATTTCTCCGAAAATTCCCATATTAGGGTATAACTCTGATTACATCATTGGAAAGCTTAGACAATTCTGCATCATTTTAGTTTAAGGCTCGTTGGCTTACCGAAATTGATAAGAGTGGGAGAAGCTATTGAATGTGTAAACATTAAAATCGCCGTAACTTCTAAACGCCTTATCCGATTTTACTAAATTTAAGCTTGTTTGGAAGGGAAAGGTAAGTACCAAGAACCGTCGTATCCAATGATACACGCTAGTTTCTAATAAAATTGCTAGAGGGCGCAATTTGTAATAATAACAGTTTTTTTGATTTTATCCCGAAAATTCAAATCATACGGTATACTTATGACATCATAATCGGAAAGTAGATGAAATTTACAAGAAAAATTGTGAAAACCACAGTTTGATATCTTTGTTCGTTTGAGAGTTATTGCCAAACCAATAATTTCTAATACAAATTGCGCCCTCTAGCACTTTTATTAGAAACTATTGTGTACCATTGGGTACGACAATTGAAGGTACTTTCAAACAAGCTTAAATTTAGTAAAATCGGATAAGTCGTTTAGAAGTTACAGCGATTTTAATGTTTACACATTCAATAGCTTCTCCCACGCTTATCAAGTGAAAGTGTAAACATTAAAATCGCTGTAACTTCTAAACGACTTATCCGATTTTACTAAATTTAAGCTTGTTTGGAAGTACCTTCAGTTGTCGTATCCAATGGTACACAATAGTTTCTAATAAAAGTGCTAGAGGGCGCAATTTGTATTAAAAATTATTGTTTTGGCAATAACTCTGAAACGAACAAAGATATCAAACTGCGGTTTTCACATCTTTTCTTGTAAATTTCATCTACTTTCCGATTATGATGTCATAAGTATACCGTATGATTTGAATTTTCGGGATAAAATCAAAAAAACTGTTATTATTACAAATTGCGCCCTCTAGCAATTTTATTAGAAACTATCGTGTATCATTGGATAGGACGATTGAAGGTACTTACCTTTCCCTTCCAAACAAGCTTAAATTTAGTAAAATCGGATAAGGCGTTTAGAAGTTACGGCGATTTTATTGTTTACACATTCAATAGCTTCCCCCACTCTTATCAAGGTCGGTACGCCAACGAGCCTTAAACCAAAATGATGCAGAATTGTCTAAGCTTTCCAATGATGTAATCAAAGTTATACCCTAATATGGGAATTTTCGGAGAAGTTTAAAATTTAAAAAAATAATTTTTAATTGGGCCCCCTTGCGGCGAAATGATCAACTTGAAAGTAACTTCCAGAATTTTCTCATGACCGCTTTAATCATAATTTTTTTTTCCCAAGCTTCTATCTTTAGTAGTTTCTGAGATATAGCCGGCGGCCATTCTTAGTTGACCACCCGGTACATAAATAGTATGTCAACAGCATATGCTTTACTGTCATTCTACATCGCATTAGATAATAAATGTACCCTATTTAATTAAAATTATTAACAAAGTAGGTTGAAAATAAATTATAATGGCGGAAATTCTGTAACATTTATCTTATTGTTGTTTTTGTTTTTGCATTATGATTTTTTTAACAGAAGAATATTATAAAGAAATTCTGCAGTTCATAATAATAATTTTTAGACAAAAACAATATATTATTGTAACTGCAGCTAATATGTTTTTTGATAATATTTCACACTGGATCGATTACAAAAATGAACTCTGCCTACTGATCACATCCAAAGAGTCCAGCCACCTTATTCAAAACTGCCTAATGTGAGAATTATTACTGGTTATATTCAATAATACTAAAATTGGTTTTGATGTGTAATAATTTAATCAATTTTATTTAATCTTAAATCATTTTTGATTAAATTTAATTAAGCTTATAGTTTCTTAACTTATACTTTTATATAAGACGAATCATAATAGTATATTAAAGTACACGTTTCATAAGAAGCGGTTTTAGCGCACGCGTCTATTTTAAAAAACGAGCCACAAAGTGGCGAGTTTTTTTATAGACACGTGCGCTAAAACGCCTTATGAAACATGTGCTTTATACATTTTTTTTCTATTTCACCTTTTATAATCAAGAAAAATACATTTTAAAAAGAAAATAAATCTTTCAAATTTTGTAAATTTTTATGTCTAAATTTTATGTTGGTAATACTATTTTTTATCATAGTAGCCTCTGGACAATAAAAATTATTTTCCGAACTGTAATTTTTTGATTTATTGACCCATTTTTACCACGAGATTCTAAAGTTATTTTAGCAATATGAGATTTGAAATTGGACGAAATACGTTGTGTGATCCTTGTACATTCGGTACATATACAGAGCGTTCGGAAATTCGGGAGATTTTGCTACCTTTTTTCGAATTTTAAAAGACGTGATTTTACCTCACGGCATTGCAATTTAGTATAGGAAAGATGGCAAATTCAAATAAAGTTGAAGTTAAAATCGACATTGGAAGGTTAGTAGATTGAATTTTGGATAGGATTTGGCAGAAAATAATAGCTTGAAGCATCTACAAAAGATTGATTTATAGATGTATGCAACCATACATGACTGTTATCCACACAGAATAAAAAAGTAAGTTATCAAGCTATTTTTCCTCTGCGAAAAATGGGTTTTCTCGTAAATTACAAAGGCCGCGCAAGTCAATGAAATAAAACATTTAAATGTTACCAACACGAAATAAAGAAAAAACGCGTATCGAAATAACTTTATTACGATACGGAAATGCGTATCGTACTGAGCTTATTATGAACGTGAAATGGAAAAAATAGTTTTAAAGGCGTTGCCTGTCAAATTTGAAGGAAATAGCAAAACAAAATAGTCTGATTAGGGTGTCAGTTTTGATGGACGCTATATAGGAAGAAAAACCATAATTTTGTGGAAGTAGTACTGTTAAACACGTCTTTATTGTTTTGACAACCACCTACTCGCTTATGTCGCACACACAAAGATAAAATGAACCGGCACAGTTTGAACGACACGTAACGTTCAAAGCCAAAGGCTAACTGAAACTTATCGACCTGTCACAAAAAATTATAAGGTGGTACTCGGGTACTCCCGACGGATTAAATTGTTGGGTGTTACGTAGGCGTCGGCTACTTTAAAGACATTTTAAAATCGTTCAAATCAAACATGTTGGTTGGCATATTATTAGACCAGGGTTGATAATTTTTGAAACAAAAAAAATAATAGTAGGATGAAACCCATTGGAAAAGGAAGAGAATATAACAAAAATGTAAGGAAAAATTATTTACTATCGATCCGAGGTCGGGAAGTGGAAAGGGGTGAGTTTTTAAGGGAAGAAAACGATTTATCTCGATTTCCGGCAAAACTACAAGACCTATGGAAAAACGTTAAATGGCAAAGTTGTAGGTAATAAAAAGATCTACAACTTTTGTATTTACACTTTTTTCACATAACCTCAAAATTTATGTGAATAATTCAAATAATCAAGTTTTTGGTTTTTTATTTTTATTTTTTACAAAAAATTTTTTTTTCACGAAATTTGGTGAAAACTTACCTTTTTATGTCCCAAACACCCTGTGATTTTTTTCATTTAAAATATTTATTTTTGATTTACAAATTATTTAAAATTTAAATCAACAACTGAATTTTTTACTGTGAAATCCCGTTATCCTCTATCACTTTTTATTCTTGATATATTTTAAATAATTGTATTCTTCTTTGTATTAATTATTCAAATATGTGGGTAGGGGTATATAAATAAGTTAAATCAATTTATTGAATATTTTTGTTCAGTTTAATATTTTTTTATACGAAAATAGACTACAACCTCCATTTTGCCTAAAATAGAATTTAGGTTTGTCACAGTAGGTACCTAAATAAACAAGAGTATAATATACTTTATTATATTATACTATGTTATAATATAATATGTAGAACTAAAAGCCTTTTGATTGAATAAATGATAATATCTACCATCAATGTTTTAAGTGTATTGAACAAGTATTTACTAAAGCTTTGCGGTAGTCATCACATTATTTTTTTATTATAGCATTTTCATTAAATTGCTTAAATTATCCCAGTTAAGGTTAAAATTATTTAGTAAATAGATTTTTTTATTAATAACAAATATTTTTACTGGGTTAAATAAACGTAGGGGGCGGCAAAATTGGAAGGAAATAATGTTATTTTTATATTGCATGACTTGCTCTAATTGATTTTTTTTTAATAGGTCAAATTAAACCTTTACTGATAGATACAGTTACTACCGTTTCATAGGTTTATATCTGTAAGTGTAAGATACAGTGACGTGTGGTGGAATATTAATAAGTAATGATGAGGGGAAGAGCTTCAAAAATAATACATTTTTGCGAATATTAGTGTAGGTTTCTTTGCTTAGGTCTGAAAAACCTCAGCAGTACTATCTAAGTTTTTACGTCTGATAGTCATAGTTGTAAAAATAAAAACACAAAAAAGTATTGGAAACGTAAAGAACTCATCACTTGGCATTTTTAGGAACTACACAGGGTGTTTTTTTAAGGTCGACGAGCGGTTATATCTCGGAAACTACTGGGCATAGTTATTCAGGAAAAGAAAAATGATAATTAAAGTGGCCATGAAAAAGTTCTGGAAATAATTTTTAAGTTCCGCATTTTGCCGCAAGAGGTCGTAATCGAAAAGTAAATTTTAAAATTTTACATAACTCCGAAAATTCCACATTAAGGTATATTATTATGTTTGATAACACCATTTTAAAGCTTGGACAATTATGCATCATTTTGGTCTTATGGTCATTGGCGTACCGACTTTAATAAGAGTGGGGGAAGCTGTTGAAAGTGTAATCATTTAAATCGCTGTAACTTATAAACGACTTATCCGATTTTAGCAAACTAAAGACTGTTTGGAAGAGAAATGTATGCACTTTCACCAATCGTATTTAGTTGTCCACAATAGTTCTCAAAAAAAATTCTAGAGGGCGCAATTTGCAATAACAATACATTTTTTGATTTTACTCCGAAAAAATAAATCATACGGTATAATTATGATACCATAATCGAAAAGTAGATAAAATTTGCAAGAAAAGATGTGAAGACCGCAGTTCGATATCTTTGTTCGTTTCAGAGTTATTGCCGAAACAATAATTTTTAATACAAATTGCGCCCTCTAGCAATTTTATTAGAAACTATCTTGTACCATTGGATACGACAATTGAAAGTACTTACCTTTCTCTTCCAAACAAGCTTAAATTTAGTAAAATCGGATAAGTCGTTTAGAAGTTACAGCGATTTTAATGTTTACACTTTCACTTGATAAGAGTGGGAGAAGCTATTGAAAGTGTAAACATTAAAATCGCTGTAACTTCTAAACGACTTATCCTATTTTAATAAATTTAAGCTTATTTGGAAGAACCTTCAATTGTGGTATCTAATGGTACACGATAGTTTCTAATAAAATTGATAGAGGGCGCAATTTGTAATAAAAATTATTGTTTTGGCAATAACTCTGAAACGAACAAAGATATCGAACAATCTCTTCACATCTTTTCTTGCAAATTTTATCTACTTTTCGATTATGGTATCATAATAATTATACCGTATGATTTATTTTTTCGGAGTAAAATCAAAAAATGTATTGTTATTGCAAAGTGCGCCCTCTAGCATTTTTTGTTGAGAACTTTTATGGACAACTAAATACGATTGGTGAAAGTACATACATTTCTCTTTCAAACAGTCTTTAGTTTGCTAAAATCGGATAAGTCGTTTATAAGTTACAGTTACAATAATAAAGGAAAACAAGAACACAAATTTCGCAACAATATGGCGGACACAAGTAAAGGCTACAATGATGAATAATGTCATAGTAATATACTATCACAAGCGGTGCTTTAACCGCGTCCACGGCCTGCACGCCATTGCCAAGACACCTTCCACTTTAAAAGTATTGCAATTGAAACTCAAACTGTCGGAGTAACTAACCAGCAACCAACCAAAAAGTGTTCTAAACGTACTGGCATATTTCTTTGTCATTTTTATCAATATATTTCTAGTGTTAACGTATAATTTATTGGCTACTGTTATCCTATATTTTACCCTTTTCGTTTATTGGGGTTTAATAACGAGGATTAAAAATTGTTTGCGTTGAATTTATTGTATAAATACGTTTGAAATCGTATTGTTTATTTTCGGGGATTTTCGTATTGGGGTTTAATCCCGAAATCGCCCGAATATAATTCCCGAATTTCATTAAAATTGAACGTATAATTTTGTTTTTGTATTTCAAATAAACCGGCCTGTTCAAATTTAAGAATAATTTTTGTCATTGGTTTATCAAAATCATCGGTATAGTTAAAAAAAACTACACGACTTCATTTTAATTAATTTTTAAACTTTAGATGGTAAGTTTCATTGTGCTAAATTAATTTTTCTCTCATAAATATACACATACGGCACATGAGTACATTATATGCAAAATTCGGTTTTTAACAATTTGTAAAAAATTACATTTTTAGTATGTCGTATCCATTAATGCATTGTCTATAGCATACTCAAGAAAACTAAATGCAAAAGTCGGTCTTTTATAGAATAAAATACATTCAAAAACATAACGTAGATGCAAAACTCAGTTTTTGTTTAGACCTGTCAGATGCAAAACTCGGTATTTGCCGTTGACCAATCATTATATACTATACTCATCACGTGACAATCGCCTGCTGATTATACCTGCTGCCTTTTAGGTCAGATTTTTGTTCTGATGGTATAGTAAAAACAGGGAAACGACTTTCAGGACTAAACCTTAAAAAAGTTATAACGGGAAACGTTTTGTGGGGACTGGGGAGATAAATCGTTAATTGCCAGTCTTTTGCAGAAGCACTATGGCCTATCCCTGACTGGAGAGAAATTCCAGAACTAGAGTTCTACAAAATTGTCGATTCTCCAGGCGAGCCCAGTAGCCACTTAAGTGATACTGAGGATTTCGAGGACACAACGCCCGAAACGTCATTTTTTAGAGTTCAGGAAGTTAATCTTTGTTAACGTGTTTTTATTAAACATTGTAAGTAATGAAGCAATTATTTTTATTATTTCGCCAGTATTTTGCATTTCTTAGTTGCAAAACTTGTTCTTTGAATGAGAAAGATGCAAAACTTTGTTTTTTAATAATTTGATTTTTTGGATAAAAACAACTAATAACGAACTTTTATAAAATTTTTGCATTTTTTTTTTAAATAAACTTATCAGCGGTTTTTCACGTTTCTCTTAAAACAACTTATACTGCAACAACCGAGTTTTGCATATAATTTACTCACATAGAGTCAACTTTTTCTATAAACAAAGCGTTTCGACAGTTGACACCTACATGTGACATTAACAGCTGATACTGGTTGCTTCCTAAAAGTTCCAGTTCAGTAGTGGGCCGTAGCAAGCTCACGCGTCAGGTTTCAGAGACTAAATTTTCTTAGTGTTTATTATTTAAGTCGAACGCTGAGTAGAATAAACCAGTTTAGGTTAAATAACTCTCCTATTTCCAATAACAAGCCTTTCATTTATCATCACTTGCTATTATAAATTTAATAGGGGAAAGTAGTCGAATATCGACCACTTAAGGGAAAAGGCTAATATCTCGCTAATGTAATCAGATATATATCTGGATTTTATGGTAAATTATTTTAAAAACATTTATTTAGGCAACACTTTCTACAGTTATACTCAATAATTATAAATTTTTGTGAAACATCAAAATCAAAAATGTGATGGATTTAGCGGGAAATATCGATCAGTCGGGTAAAATCGATCAAGCAATGGGCAAATATCGACCAAAAACTTTATTGAAAATTAGGCAGTTAACTTAAAAGAAAAACGCAAACAAAATAATTATAAATCATAGCAGTTTTCACACACATAATTTTTTGCCTCTTCAACATCAGTACAATCAGCGTGAGCCCAAGAACCACACAAACGACACCTCCACCACAGATCTTTTTTCCACCAAAACCATGACAAACACTACATTTATCTTCATTTTCTGTATTTTTCTTTTTGTCAGACCCTATGTTTTTCTTGACTTTTTCAACATCTTTCAGCTTTGTCTTTTTTTCTTTCTTCTTTTTTTTTTCAGCTCGTCTTTATTAGGAGTTGCAGTCATAATTTTGGAGTGTTGAGTTCTTTTTGATATACTATTTCTGGATCTTAATTTCGGTAGGGGCAGAAGATCAGCAAAACTTTTGTTACTCTGCTTTGGTTTAAGGGTCTTGTGAGTTTCATCACTCGACTCATCCTCTATAACGTTCTCTAAAATAAAATCAGAATTATCTGAAGATGATGAGGTTTGACGTTTACGTTTATTTCGGGCAATTTTAGGTGACGATTGACGTGGATGGCCCAGCTACGGGTGATGGAGTTTTTTGGCCACGTTGAAGTGCACGTTGCATGTTTTCTTCAGACCATGAAGAACGCTTACTTTTCCTCTTATATCTTTCACGAGGCATCTAAACGAAGTAACACTCACAGTAGTACAATATCGACCACCATAGGGTAATATCGATCATAGTGGTCGATATTAGCCGACAGTAACAAAGAAGAAACTCGCATGCAGTAAAAAAAACTAGGCTAAAATTCAATAATAATTTTATCATAAATTAATTTACAGACGGGTCATTTATGTTTTGTGACAAAAATAATAAATATAATTGTCATAAAAACTGTCAATTACCTTAAGTTAAACACTATGTAATTTATAAGGTGAGGCACAAAATTAAACAAACTATCTGTATCATACCAAAAACAATAATAAACAGCAATCTGTTGTTTTCAATGAAGTTCGCTTATGACACACTTACCGTGGCTCACTCTTACGATTGCACAATTCATACAGGGTTCTCCAAAAGTGCTTGGTCGATATTCGACTGTGGTCGATATTCGACGACTCTCCCCTATTATAAGTTTATACATTTTAATTACGATACAATGGGTTGTCAACCCTTGCGCTCACTGAGAACTAATCCTGCTGTTTCTATTTAAAAACACATGGCATTTTGGCGGCTTTGTGCTACACCGCGAACGTAAATTATAATATGGCAACGCAGCATTAAACGCGAAACATGCGCAGGCGTACCGCTCGCCTCTTGATTGGCCCGTAGCTACAATATTTGGGCGGCGAAACTCTTTTATGTTGTCAGGGTATTTCGTAGCGTTTTTGAGTGGTAAATTTAGTGCATGTCGAACGTATTTCTATGTTTTACCAATGAATAATGCCATGACTTTTAATCTATCGCACGCTGAGTTCTATATTTTATTTGTAAATGAAATTAACGTTATATTTTTGCAAGCCATAATGCTGATAAACCATTAAGACCCTCGTACAAGTTTAAAATATGGTAAATGCGGAGGTAAAAGAACTTATAGCCTTGTCCTGTCTTTGTTAGGGCAACGAGACTGCTGATGTGCTCGCCAGGGAGGGCGCAAGCAGGTCTGCCGAACTAGCAGAGAATACTGTGGCTAGACCACTGGGATCAGTCAAAGAGGATATAGATCAAATAGCTAAACAACTTGCACAAAGCAGATGGACAGGGCTGGCAACTTGTAGCATCTCCAGGCAATTGTGGCCCCTACTTGACGACAGGAAAACCACAGTGCTATTACAACACGGTCGGAAGGACCTAAGAAACATCACTGCCGTAGTCACCGGACATTGCCTGTTCGGTAGACACGCTGAACGTATGCAAGTACCAACTAACGATTTCTGTAGAAGTTGCAGAGATGAAGAGGAGGAGGAAAGTATTCAGCATTTCTTGTGTGAATGCCCCGGCCTCGCTAGAAGAAGGTTCAATGTCCTGGGCGAACCATTCTTTAATGATCTGGAGGAAGTAAGCAGCCTGCAACTGGGTCGACTTACGAAGTTTATTAACAGCAGTGGCTGGTCTGAATAAGCTGTCAAGATTCTTCTACGATCTACGTCACGTCGCGTTAACCACCAGGAGGCTGATGCGGATAGGTTCCGCGGAATACGTGTGGTACCACAACGGTCCTACAGGACTACGTGTGACTGTTTGGTCAATGCCAGAGGTCTGCCACTCTAACCTAACCTAACCTGTCTTTGTTAATAAAATAGACCGGACTTCAACAGCGTGCCAGAGATGACAGGTGACTTAGCTAGGAGCATGTTCTTAGACAAATTTGACTTTTCCTATTAGAAGGGAAGAGTCACCCTACTATTGATATATCAAAATTTATATGAGGTAAAGGGTTAGTTAAAAAAATCTCCTGGCAAATTAAAACATTTCCATTTTAATTTTTGGTAAAGTATTTTTCACCCCAAATGGTATCGACTTATTGACTGCAATAAAACTACCGGTTTAATCCCATTGTTATACACAATCAACAAGCAAATACACTACAGGGTAGGACTTTAGATATTTAATTCGTTATAAATAATATTAAGAAACACAAAGACTGAAAGATGTTATCGCAAGCACAAGATAGTTAAATATTATCTGCTATAATTACAAATTATAATCCGACCCTGACCGACAGTTTATTTGCATTTTTATGGCCGAGCTCTTGCAAAACGTCCCAGGTAGTTAAACGGAGTGAACCATTTATTGTAAAAAATACTTTAACAACAAATCTTTTGGCAACGAATTGTTTTTTAAAATGCCACCTTTTGCTATTTTTCTTTTCCATTTCGGTTTAGTACCTTTACGTTTTCGTTTCCTGGCTCCGTAGATACCGCAAATACCAAGAATAGTCACTGCAACCATTTTTATCATATTGCATATTAATCAGAATCTCCCATTTTTATATTAGAGTTTGGTTTCTCCCACCTTTACATTTATTAATGTTGTTGAACTGGCTAGTTAACCAACATGATCTAATTTTTGGATCACTAGCCTAAGCACTAAGTAAATTAAAATTGAATAGCGGCCTTGCTTAGCCCTTAATAATACCAAAGTTTTCCAACCCAATCAAACAATAACGCAAAGTTTTTATGAGCTTTGTGTTAAAAAAAATATGATCTGATCTTTAATATTTAATTTCCCCTGGCGTTAAAGAACCTGTAAAACAGGTATAAGGAAGTCGATTATTTAACCTCTTTTATATTTACTGAGGCAGGTCATAACGGCGGTTCCCACCACATAATAATCTAATTGTGGCATATCAACTCTATATATTTCCCGTTTTTACCCTCGTTGGCCAAGGGTGAAGTTGGTTGACTGTTTCCGTGCTGTTGTGAATAAATACCATTATTCTTATTTAAAATCCCGTCTCTTACATAATTAAAATACCGTTTTCCGTGGCTTTTGCTCGGCGGTTTTGCAGTGAATCATTTAATATAGTGACGTGATGAAATATCCTTTGTAAATTTATGATGTTCGCGGTAAAGTTTGGACGTGCGTGTATGTATTTATAATATCTATGTTCCTTGTTTATATGTATTTATTTTCGCTTTAATGTAAACTGTATTACATTATTTGTAGCAAGGCGTGTGGGCCCAAACCAATAAGAAAATTTATACTAATGGATCTTTATATAAAAATTTGGGTAATGGAAACTCTCCCCCTTATTTATTACCAAAGAGGTATTAAATTTGGCAAAATAACCGTAATAATAAAAAATGCGTTGTGTGTATTTTTTTTTGGTGGTTGAGAGGATTAGAAACTTTCTATCTAGACACCCGGGAGTTTGTCTGTTTCTCCTTTGTCTTAACTCCGGGTAATGTCAGTCTCGTTGAACTAAAACCCATCCCTCACTCTCTCTCGGGCCGTTCGTGCCGGAAACCGCTTTCGCATTACTTCACTACGAGGGCCTGTGGTCTTTACACTCTTCTACAGATTAGATCCTGCTTTCTTTCTCTTTGGGCTCAATTATATTTCTTACTGTTCTGTAGACGATGTTCCATGATTTTGCCGACTCCACCAAACCTATCCTTATATTGGCCATGCTGAAGGGACTCCCTGTTTGCAATGCATATGCTCTCCTAGCTTCCTCCCACCTGGGATATTTGAACAAGGTATTGTCTACATGATCTTCCTGTTGGCAATAAATACATTCACTAGAGTCTGATCTTCTTCTGTCGTATAGGTACTTTCTAAAGCAGCCATGGCCTGACAGCGCTTGTGTCAGGAAATAGTCAATTTCTCCCTTGGGTCGTTCCACCCGTTGCGTTGTGTGTGTTATGTAAGTTTTTCGTCATAATTTGATCATTATAACTTTTTGTACAAAAATTTGGTGACAGAAGTATATTTACTAGACCATGGAATTCAGCAGGAATTTTTAACTGTGCTATAAATTACATTGGCAAACATCTCACCGTCCAAGTGGCCCGGTTAGCGTAATAAGTTAATAATTAGTTAATTCACTAGCGGACACAGTTGGACCCATTATTTTTACAATGCTAATACCTTTCTAATAATAGAAAAAATATTTAAAAACCCTAATGCCTATCACTTTTCAATAGGCTCAGTCTACCCTTTTATATTGGCAGGTAGTAAATTTTATGAGGGGTCATTTAAAAGGGGTGCATTTTAAAACAGGAAAAACATAAAATAGATTTATACCATTCTCTTATTTAGTATTCTTTTGAGTTTCGGATTGAGTGGTTCTGTATAGTTAAGAAAGTTTTTTCAACGGCAAAAATGTCAATTGAAACGCGTGGCAGTTGCAAAATTTCTCCTGATCTGTTTTGCTACAGTTGTGGAGGATTTCTGATGAAGTCACAAGCCAGACCATTTTCTGAAAATGTGAAAAAAGCCAATTTCAAGTATTTTGGTGTTTTAATCGCAGATCAAGACCAACAGTGGGCTCTGCAAGTCTGCTGTGTCAGCTGTAGCGTGTCGTTGCAGTGGATCAAAGTAAAGAGAAAGAAAGAAATTAATACAATGAATGCCTTTTGCAGTTCCAATGGTTTGGCGAGAATTCACCAATCATTTTGACGATTACTATAATTGCATGACAAAGACCCATGAAGGTTATTCCAAGAAAGAAAAACACAATATCCGATATCTGAATTTGCCAGTTGCCATAAAACCTGTTCCTCATAATGCAGACTACCGACTGCACTTTTAGTTTATCAAGATATTGTTTTGGGAAGTAGTCTTTTACTCCAGGTCTCAGATCCAGCGAGCCACATTTGATTGTTCAAAGTGAGATAAATGATTTAGTAGGTGATTTGGTTCCCGTCTTAAGGAGTGGAAGTAACTAGCCAAAGAAAGAAAAATTACGACTTTTTAGAATATGGAAAAATCCTTATGTGCGTTTACCGAGATCGATGGTTTGAAGCGGGGGCTCAATATCGAGCATTGTTCCTGTGAGTGTCGCTTGTTCATAAACACATCGAAATATAGTTTAAAAGCTGTATTATTACATAATGGAAGCTTAAAATTATCTATACCAGTTCCCTATTCAGTGACAATGAAAGAAACCTATGAAAATATGCGCATCCTTTTAGATAAAATAAACTACAACCGGTTCAAATGGCAGATATTATGGGGGATTTAAAAGTTACAGCAATAAAGAGTAACGGAAGTCGCCAATTAGCGAATAACATGAATAAAATGTGCGGAGTATTTATTTTATTTATTATTTTATTTAAACTTTTTCTACTCCACTCCACTGTTAAAATATTCTTCTTCTCACACTTACGTCACTAATTCACTAATATGTGACCTAGCTACTCCACAATTTAAATTTTTCTTCTCACAGATAAGTTACTATAATTCACTAATATGTGACTTCAGCTACTCCTCATCTGATTTTAATTAAAGTTTTTACATCATCTACCATTCCGATGTCAAACATTCTTCTCCCCTCACACTTTTGGTGTTATCTCATTAATGACACTTAAGTTTCTGCCATTCTACCTTCATAACTTGTTCTCTGCTAATATTTCACGAATGGCCTCTCGGTTGGTTTACCATTACCTTGAAAGATTTTTCCAGCACTTTGCTTGTTTTTCCATCATCTCGTAGCTCCGTTAGGACTGTTTGCACCTATTATATTTCTAAACTCTTTATTCTATTCTCCTGATGATGAATGCTTATGCGTTCGAAACTTGTAGTGAACAGTGGCGGCTTCTCCTATGAGGCAGGTGAGGCAGTGCCTCATTAATCATTTTGCAAATTAAATAAATTACAAATTTATATTACTTTACTATTTGCATAAATATAATATATCCATTAGAATTAATGCCGTCAATCTTAACGCGCTTCGCTAGAAATATCATCTATCATCCATCTCATTTCTGCATGCGGTCGTATATGGTAGAAGCCGGTCTCGCGCTTCCTTGTCTTTTACGATCCCTTGCGTGTTTTGTTCTTATATCATCCATCTCATTTCTGCATGCGGTTGTATATGGTTAGAGGCCCGGCCTCCTGCTTCCTTGTCTAGCGTATTAGTGAAAATATCTAATGTGATGTATGATACCCGTAATAGTCCAGTCGAATCTAGCTTTAAATAGCGCATAAAAACATTCTTGTGAGGCCAGCCTCAACTCTCTACGTACATTTAATGCGAACGCGAGGGGACTAATCTAATCTATAAAGATGAACGCCGCGACACGGTATTTGGAGAAATGCTATTATTAGATTAACAGGTTGTCGTTGAAAGTTTAGAGAGAGTGCATAGTGCATTGTATTTTATTATAGTTTTCGGTAAATACTTTTGTGATTTTCCGTACTGATTTTTGTTTCGCTTTTTTTCCAACAGTGGGCAGTGATTTTTCTAAAATATTAATATTAGGTACATTACTTTTATTACTTATTAGTTAATTTGTTTTGTGCTTACTAGCGAAAAATGGATTCAGCGGGATCTAGCACAGCGTCACAACTTCCCCAGGTAAATGTCGCAATCCTACTTGTTATCTTGTTAATTTTTTAGTAAATGAGCAGAATTTTTCAAGTATTAATTTCATATTATGAAGGAAGATAAATTGTACATAGTAAAAGAAGTAAAGCGACCTGTTCCAGATTTGAGTAAACGTCTTGTTACTATCGGTGAGGTGGGGAAATCAAATCGGAGCTTTCAAAACACTTGGTACGAAAAGTACGACTGGCTTACTGGTAGTGTAACGTTAAATAAATTATTTTGCTGGCCGTGCATTCTGTTTGTAATAAATAATAGCGACAAAGTTTGGTCAAAATGTGGTTATAGCGATTTAAAAAACTTGTCTAAACTTTAAAATCAAACCTTGCTAAAAAAAATTTTTCAACTGTGCCTCACCCCTTTCAAATACCACGAGCCGCCCCTGGTAGAGAATTACACTGTATTAAACCTTAAAACTTATGTTTTTTAATATACCAGTGGAGGAAGACTTAAAGTGTCTTATTTCTTTTCCTTTAAACATACACTCCACTTAAAGTATGGACGGTTTCTTCAAGTTCAAGTTCATGTAAGTGTAGTGTGGAGATTCTTGGGCACCAATATGGATACAAACTACGAACAACTCGTTAATGAATACTTTTAGACTCCTACATATCGCTTGGTTGTCGAATGTCATTAAAAATTCACTTTTTCCCGTTTATTATGTTGTCCTGAGAATTTGGGCGCTCTCAGCGACGAGCATGATGAAAAAGGCAATATATCAGGAAATTTGGTACCAAGGACGATTACTGTTGGTTCTTGAAAAGAGAAGATGTGGCCCCCCATAAAAGGAAAAATAGAATTAGTAAATATAACCGCCCCTTAACAGTTTATAGATCTAGCTGCTATATTATCTAGCAGCGAAACTTTATATTACTCCATTTGCTTAATTGAACGTTTTAAATATACGTGTTGACATGCTTTATTTAATTACCCATGATTACACTCGATTTTTAATATTAAAGGTAATGCATTCATTATAACATCATTTATTTCCCTCTGCGGTCCTGCCTTCGAGTAATTAATTAATTAATAATATGGTTTAATGAAGGGAAGTGAATTAGATATGATTAACAAATTGACGTCTTTTGATATTATATTCTGTAAAGATTTGTTTATCAGTACATTAACAAATTATAATAGTATTCTTTAATAATAGTTATAAATAAAATAGGCAATTGATTCAGGCAACTCATGAAAACTATAAAATCTTTAACATATATTTCTTTTAAAAACAACTTTTTTGTTCAATGTTTTGTTGCAAAATCTTAGGCAGAATAAAACGCAATAAAATTAATTATTTTATTATATACAGTATGACCAGTAAAGTCCGCATCATATGGGTTTTTTTATTAATAGCTTTATTCGAAATTTGACTTTGGCATTAGGTTCTGCTTCGATCGAGATGAAAATTAAGCAAAAAAATAGTAGTCACGTGATTCGCATTATCTCTCAAATTTTAATTTTTTCTAGAAAATAATTCAAAAGTGGGGTTATTTCTGAAAGTATCGAAAAAAGTTATTAGAAAAATTTCTTTTAAATGCAGTTTTTAGCCCACATGCAAAATTTCAGCTGCATAAAATAATTTTGATTTTTTACCCACATTTTGTAAAATAAGACTCAACGCAATTTACATAAAACTTCTTAGTTTTGACAATGTTTTATTTCAGATACATTTTCTTTAAAGTAGAGCCATAATAAATTATTTCAGATACATTTTCTTTAATGTTGCCGCCACATTAAATGTATGTTTTTCTACAAAATCAAAATTGGGCTATTAAAATTTGGTCGCATGTGATGCAAAGTTTATTTGTTTTTGACCCTGTATAAGATAACTTCATAAAATAAGTATTTTTGAAAACGTAGTTTGTGTCTGAAAGTAATACACCTTAATATTAATACAAAAAAGAACACAGTGTCATCAGTAAAGTGTTCACTAAGTGGAAAATAAATTATAGTGTTGAGTAAAAAATTAAAATTATCTTACGCAGCTGAAATTTTGCACGCGGGCTAGAAACTACATTTGAAAAACCTTTTTCCAATAACTTTTTTCGATATTTTCAGAAATGACCCCACTTTTAAATTATTTTTTAGAAATTAAAATTTGACAGATAATGCGGATCACGTGACTACTATTTTTTTGCTTAATTTTCATCTCGATCGAAGCAGAACTTGATGCCAAAGCCAAATTTTGAATAAAGCTAGTAATAAAAAAAATCCCATATGAAGCGGACTTTACTAGTCACACTGCATGTGATGAAGAATATAAAAATATACAATATGTTTCATTAACAAAAATTAGAGTTGATACACGTAGCATTTTCATGATCCACCCTGTATAATAAAAAAAATAATTTCAAAAAAATTAATTTTACAAGTCCAAGTGATTCTTAATTAAGTGGTTGGTATTCTATATAAAAGGCTGATCAGTTTCCTTATCATAACCCTGTATTAAGAATTTTTTGTTTTTCTTGATATTATCAAAATGTAAGAAAGTGTATTCATATCATTCATAAAAATAATTCTATATTATCACAACTTCTTATATAGTAATAATCCCGTGTTTTATTAGTTTCAGTTTTATTGTTTTTCATTACCTTTATCTTTTGCCCTACTTTTCTTGAATTTACTTTATTACTCTCGTGAAACTAAGACGCAATAGGAGCATTTAAGAAGTGATAAAGATATTATATCTATAAATGTCATGCCTGTAATATATCGCACCGTTAAAATTGTATAAGAATCTTAAAAAAACTATATTAAATTTATCGTAAAATTTTTTTACGAGGCTTGAGGACACACATGATGGTGAAAGGTATAAAATAAAAAGTGTCTTTTTTATTGTAGCTATATGACGGTAAGAAAATGTGTATCTCAGAAAAGGCGTAAAATAAATACGACCACCTTTATTTTCTTTTATTTTTTTTAGATTCTTCGAGCTGCATTAGACCACATATAAAACAATTTTAGTTTCGACCTTACTCTAGAAAATAGGTCAATCATAGATCATCCGACAAAATGCATGAGGTATTTTCCCGTCTAGTAGAAACGTTAGATGTTTGATGTTCATGTTTTAGTAACTTATATACACTACCTTTTTATACTACTGTTATACCAATTAAAAATGAACCATTACTTACCTCATATTATTATTATAGTATCAGCCAAATGGAATAAATTCGACAATTTTAGATCTTCAACTCTTTCGGAAATATTAAGTATTTTCAGATTTATTATTACAAGGGAAAATAAGTAAGATAGCAAACCAGTTTCTCCAGCTTGGACATGTAAAGCAGATAAAAAAAGGAGCTGCCTATGCAATAAGTGATGATACCAAATTAGATCTTATGCTTAAGTTTTAGGAAAACCCACATACTTCTAGTCGAAAAACAGCCCCAATGTTCGATGTTAGCCATCATCGATTATTCGAACATTACAAGAAAATAAAATGTATCCCTATAAAATGATACCTGCTCATGAGCTCAGGGAAGACGATTTTGATAGTACAACGTATTTTTGTGAACAAATTATGGCAACGTTAGATAACAAGGTCATCCAATTGGAACATGTTTTGTTTTCTGATGAGTGCACCTTTACACTTCATGATCATGCTAATCGTCAGAATTGCCGCTGTTGGTCTAGAGAAATTCCTCACTGGATTAGAGAAGAACATACGCAATATCCTGAAAAGGTTAATGTTTGCGCAGGAATAGTTGAAGATCATATCATAGGTCTCTTTTTCATTAGTGGCAATTTAAATGGCGATAATTATTTAGCACTGCTCCAAAATAATGTCTTGCCAACTTTGACAAACGTATATCCTGATTCAGCAAACCCACAACTTCCAGCGAATATGATATGGTTTCAGCAAGATGGAGCACCGCCTCATTACCAAATCAATGTCCGGCAGTACCTGAACCGAGTATTTCCAAATCGGTTGATAGGGAGGCGTGGATCGATTGAATGGCCAGCACGATCCCCTGATCTGACGCTATTAGACTTCTTCTTATGGGGTTATGTCAAAAATATTGTATACGAAACTAAACCTCTTGACTTAGCTAACTTAGCTGACTTAACGCTTGTGATTACATCGGTCACGCCTGAGATGTTAAGTAACATTAGAAGAAATTTCTATTTAAGATTAGGATATCATGAAGACGTTCGTGGCGAGCATTTTCAACATCTCCAAATTAATGTTTTTTTTTTGTTTTTTACATTATCAAGAAATAAACAGTATTACTTATTAGGTTTTGAGTGTTATTAATTTTTGCAATAAATCTGAAAACACTTAATATTTCCGAAACAGTTGAAGATAGGTATAGGGATATTGTACATGAAATATGTCTAAAATTTTTTTCCAAAGTTTGAAATTGATTAGTGTCTTCATACTGATGCCACAGTCTTGCTAGTAACCTCGTTGACATCCGGTATGTATACTTCAACGTATCTATTTTACTTCTTAAAAAGTAATATTTCTCTTTATTAATTCGTTGCCGAGCAAAAAATAAAATAGTATGTCATTTTAGACCCCCTACGAATATTAAAACCAAAAAAAAAATCCTAAAAGTGTTTAGGTATTGTAATAGTACTGTGGGATATAAGAAAATATTTTCCCTGTATTTGCAACTTTACTATACAAGAATCTCTTCCATCTTCACTATGCATGACAATCTCAAGACTTACATAAAAAAGTACTTTTTACGACGCCATGTTTTCCATATTATTATACTTTTTAATGATGTGCTTCTTGGGATACGGAAAGAATCGAGGTATCGTGTAACCTCTATTAAAAAAGGTTTCATTGTTAAGAATAACGGGAAACATGATATAAGGTATTAGTTAAAACGAAAAGAAAAATATGTAGGTGCCGTGTTACAGCGTGACCTAGATGGAGCGGAACTAATAAGACTTACCTATCTAAGAAAGCAAGTTTAAAAGGACTGCTTTCGCCGCTTATGAGAAATTGCCTTCGACTAATTTTTCTGAATTTTTAATATTTTGTAGATCTTTTCGTTCTGAATGAATCTTCAGTGTCCATGGCCGTAATCCAATTCTATGACTAGTTATTAAGTTTACTTTTTAAAGTTGGCGATTTCTTACTTTGAGATTTTCTGCAGTTGCTTTGAATTTTTACTTGTTTCCTAAAAACTACCGTGCGAGCAAAAATTATTTGCATCAAAGAGGGCTTGGATTAAAAAACGTGGGGCTTGGTTTAGATCGCAATGATATGGGGACGATATCTAACCAAATCTAGGATATGCCAAACTAATGAGTAATAAAATAAATAGACAAATAGAAATTTATTTTTGTTATTTACAACATTAACAAAGTAGGAATATACAGAAGAAAAATATTTACATAAATTGCTGAAAGGCTTCATCCGAAAAAAATATCAGGTCTAATAAATTATTTCTTTCCAATAAATTTTGGGTAAACCATTGAGAGTAATTCCTGCGTCTTTCAAAATCTGCGGCTTGTATTTCTTGGAATACTTGCACTTTATAAGGAAATAAATTTAGCTGCTTCTTAAGAATAGTATTGCATGTTCAATATGATCTTCCTACTTCTTGGGACAGGCGTCTTATACAATTTGTTGGCGTATTTTGCATTATTTCACTAACGTTTGCAACAAGTTCTTCTATTCTTACAGATGGTCTTCCTGCTCATTTTTTGTGTTGTATAGAACCTGTTTCCCCAAACACAGCCACGGTTCTTTTCAGGCAATGATAAAAATCCTCAGCAATAAAAGCAACGTTAGAAAAATGTTCGTGAAAATCGTCCATGCACAAACCCGGATTGTATTGCCACTCACCATTTACTGTAACCCCGTTTCGAAAATACGCTTTAACCATGAATGTTTTGTGCTGTTCCGTAACCATTGTATGAATTGTTCAAGAAATTGGAAAAGTTAGCGATGAATCAAATTACTTGTAACGACTGTCAAAGATGACGGAATAACTGATTGATTGTTAATTCAGGTAGTTACTGACACCCAACAGGTATTAAGCATTACGTCCTCTTTGATGCAAATAATTTTTGCTCGCACGGTATTAAGAAATAAAATATGTACAGGATCTTGAATAATTTATAAGCGAATCAAATAATGAATAATATTTAAAAATTATGAAAAACCAAAAAAAAAATAATTACGCATTTTTTGTAAGTATTATTGAAAATAAACGACTAGAATTTGTTTATCTATTAATATCTTTAGTACCAAAGTATTTGATTGATGATTGATTGAAGTAGAATATATTTCCTGGTATTTTATTTATCAAAAAAAAATTCAAAATTTCAACTGTAAACGTAATGAAGGACTAGTTTCCATGTTGTAATTTATTGAAACATTAATTAATTATTATCCATCCAATCTGTAACATTTTTTTGGACAATAATTTTTAAAACATTTTAATTTAAGATAGGGTAATTCAGTTGCAATAAGTTATTCAAAGGAACATTTAAAAAAAAAGAAAAACGAACAAAGTTGTTTCTTTTATCAAATGACAAAATATTATTGTTAAATTATAAAAGAGTTTTTGGTAGCATTATTAACTTGACTCTTGTACCAGAAGCGTTTAGACTCCCTTGGAGACATGATAAAATATATTTTTTTCATAATTTATTCATATTTCTAAAGTTAAAGTTAAAAAATAAAATATCGGTATTTTAATTTTTTTTTTTTGATAAAAAAAACCAGGCAATATGCTCTACATAAACCAATACCCACTTTTTTCCTCTATAAGTTAGAATATTAAAACATAAACAAAATCTAATCGCTTGTTTTGGAAATTTAAGTTTTTTTAAACTTTACGTGTCAGATAAAGCAATAGAAGATTCTTATGTCGCACAACTCATCATTAGTATTGGACTTTATAATCTATAGACGAATTTAACTATCTCAGTGTTGCATACTAGATAACAATTTTGCAATGTTAAACAACAAGAACAAGATCACACGAGAAGCTATTTAAATTTTTGAGAACTACAATACTGATTTTGAGTGGTAGTATATGCTTTATTAACCGTAGCAAGCAAATGTTATTATGAGTAATGTCAAGTTTCATTACAATTGCCAGTCGGAACTAATACAGTATCTAAAACCAGATAACACCCCCAACAGAACATGATAGGAACGCGCTTTGCTGTCACATATAGTATTAAACAGTTGTGTAATTAATATGTGAATTCTTATAAGGCTTTTTTTTCAGTATACCAGCTGTTTTTAAGTTATGTTTGAATTAAAATGAAATGAAAAAAAATCTGATAAAATCCCAATCGTAAACTAAAAGCACATTTTAGCAAGACTTTTTATGTTGCAATTATTTTACAAATAATGCGTTAGGATGAAGCGTGTGTGGAAAGTCAAGCGAGCCATGAACGGACGATCAAAAGCGAGTATATATATATGGTTTAATGTTATCCCTTCAAAGTTTTTGAGCCGCATGAAGAGAAAAGTCCCGCTTCCGAATGAAAGAAAATAAAAAGGTTTGAAAGAATGACGGTAAGAAAACTTTCCAAAGACAAACTCAATTTGGATTAAAGTGTTATACAAGAACTATTAACTTGCCCAGTAGAAATCTAAAATTGTAGAGCAACGGATTTGTTCAAGATTGTCTCTAGAGAAAAAAACTTTTTGACGTTTTTAGTTATATTTTACCGTTTACAAAGAAGACTTATTACTTCACTTCAGTTTCATTTACTTATAAGTTTGGCAGAAGCTTATATCTAGATTTAGTCGGAAAGTTTTATCTCATATAATATTAAAACTTGGTAGGAATTTGCAGAATGGTTAAATTCTTAGAATAACGTATATCCGGTAATGCTTATTCCCTTGACATTGGTAAACTATATTTTATCTCAAATATTTTAAAGTTAAAACTAAAAATAAAATGAAACTTGACTTACCTTCTACACTGAGAAAAAATCGATCTATTCCTTATAAGAATTTACATACTCTTTATACAACTGTTTAATACTATATATGAGAGCAACGCCAATAGGAAATAGGAGTTAATGCTACCATAGAATGGTTTATAGCCATTATTGTTCTGAATACTAACAGTAATTATCAAGTTCTATTGTTTTGTATACGGTATAATATTAGTTCCGACTGGCAGTTGTAATGAAACTTGACATTAATCATAATAATATTTGCTTGGAACGGTTAATAAAGCATATACTTACCACTAAAAATCAGTATTGTAATTCTTAAAAATTTAAATAGCTTCTAGTGTGATATTGTTCTTGTTGTTTAACATTGCATATGATTACCTATTATACCACATGGTTTACTGAGATAGTTAAATTCGTTCATATATTATAAAAGTCCAATAATAACTTTATCTGCTTTATCTGACATGGAAAGTTTAAAAAAACTTAAATACAAATTATTATAACATTCCACCAACGTCTTGTGGATTATAAGTTCTAACGGATACAATTCGTTTTTGGGGACGTTGTTCTGCTTTCTTACTCGTAGAGAAAGCGCATTACTGGGAACAAAATGCGTCGCATTGAAAAGATACAATTTATTTCTTAACAGATTGCTGTATGAAAAGTAGTTCATTATTCAATAAGACTATGCTACTAATGGAACTGGTTATTACCAATGAAAACACTGTTGTAGCTAATCTGGAATTGATATAACACTAAAGCGGGTTTGATACCCTAGCAATTTATTTAATATGGGTTAGTAAAAAATAAGCTAATAATATAAACTACGTCGTAGCAAACCTGTTGTACCTGTAGGTACATATTTCAAAATTCTTTAGAAGAAGATACATTCTGCTATGAAACGGAGAATATCTATATATTATTTGTTTTTTACATTATATACCAGTATAACTTCGATACTCATATTATAACCTTGTTTTGGTTTAAACATATTATATTGTGAGTAATAGATGTGTTTTGGACTTCCATTGCCTTTAGTTTTTCATATCACAACGTTTCAACTGGTAAGCATCTTCAGTCGTCTTCAGGTGAATACTAAACAAGTTACAAAGCTACCCGCAGACAAGGGAAATGCAACCGTCGTGATGGATGTGGACACCTACAACCAAAAAGTCGAAGAAGTCTTGAAAAAAGGAAACTACCAGAGCATTCCAAAGGACCCCACTACCACCATTGAGGGAAGAGTATACCGAACACTCAAGAAGCATGAACGACACATTCCGGAAAGGTCACGAACACGCTTAACACCTCATCACAGCAAACCCCCACATCTATACGGATTGCCAAAAATACACAAACACAACTACGACCCATTACAAGCTCCCGAAACTCTCCAACTTACGAACTTTCCAAGTATCTGCTTCCAATATTACAACCGCTCCAGGGATACAGCGCATCATATGTAAAGAATTCACAGCATTTCGTCGAGATGATAAGTGGAACGGAAATTCAACCAGAGAACCGATTGGTAAGCTTCGACGTGGAAAGTCTCTACACTAACGTCCCAGTGAAGGAAACACTGCAGATCATTAGAAGAAAACTTGGGGAAGACCGAACACTCGAAGAACGAACGTCGCTACCCATCAATGCCATAATGGAGATTCTAGAATGCTGCCTAAATAATTCTTACTTTCAGGAGAAGAACAGATTCTTTAGCCAAAAGGACGGACTACCAATGGGCTCATTCCTATCACCAGTAATAGCCAACATTTACATGGAATGGTTCGAGGATCAGGCGATAGACAAGGCGAATATTAAACCAAAGCTATGGCTTCGTTACGTAGATGACACATTCATCATTTGGAATGGAAGCGATGACGAACTTCAAACCTTTCTACAACATATGAACAACCTGGCACCTACAATTAAGTTTACCATGGAGAAGGAGGACAACGACAGATTACCGTTCTTAGACGTCGTAGTACAGAAAATCGGGAGCACCATCCAAACATCGGTATATAGAAAACAAACCCACACAGGTCAATATCTTAACTACGCCTCAAACCATTCAAACAGCACCAAACATGGAATAGTCAAAACACTCGTCGATAGAGCATTCACACTTTGCAACTCGCAGGGGACTTTGACGAAAGAACTTAACAACATCAAGCAAGACCTTGGCATGAATGATTACCCTACGAAACTAGTCGATCAGGCCATCAAAAAGCGTCAATATCACAAAACTAGAACGAACAAAGATAATGAATCTGGACCCACCATGAATGTACCTTATGTCAAGGGAATCTCCGAAAAAATTCAAAGGATAGGACAACAGTACAACATCCGAACAGTCTTCAGCTCCAAAGATTCCTTAAGAAGCCACCTGACGAAGACAAAACCAAAAAATCAAAAGGACACGAAGAATTGTGTATACAGAATACTTGGCGAATGCGGACAATCCTATGTTGGTGAAACTCTACGACCTCTCCAAACAAGGATCAAAGAACATCGAAACCACACACTGAAAGGAGAAACAAACAGATCCGGTGCAGCAGACCACGCTTGGACCCACGGCCATTATTTACAATGGGAAAACGCAAAAATTATACTTAAAGAAGAGCATTGGCGGAAGAGAAAATTCAAAGAAGGTTGGTTGTAGGTGTCCACATCCATCACGACGGTTGCATTTCCCTTGTCTGCGGGTAGCTTTGTAACTTGTTTAGTATTCACCTGAAGACGACTGGAGATGCTTACCAGTTGAAACGTTGTGATATGAAAAAGTAAAGGCAATGGAAGTCCAAAACACATCTATTACTCAAGATACATCATTGTCTACAACCTTTAAACAAACAATATTATATTGTATTACCGGCACATTAAGATTTTTGTATACAACATACAATACGACAGTAATTCTTTCTTCAAACATTACTACACGTTAAAATATGACATCCACATTGTGTTCGACTTTCAGCATATTTATCAATGTAAGATAGCCATTTGTATTTTTTTGGGACGTAGTACATTTTTCACGAATTCTTTTACGATGCAATTTTTATGAATTCATATGGATTGTTTGCTAATTTTTATTAAATTATGCTTAGCACCCTCTGCCTGAATGTAACAGATTGTGACAACTTTGAAAAGAGGTGTATCTATGCAATGTAAATATGATCTATATTAAAACTTAGTTTACCTTACTTATTTTCCATACCTAACGTAAACGTAAACTAACGTAAATTTTATTAATACAGATAACATGGTGGTGCTAATTTTTGTCACGATGACGTGTATCGTGAATGTTTATTTTTCATCGATAACTTAATTGAAATGGTAACATTGCGAAACGCCTAGCATTAAGAACATAGCCCAATTATATGCCTAACGTGACATGTTATTAGTAGTGTAATAAATCCCTTACCTTATTGGTAATATTAGTAAGTATTACCACTAAGCACCTATATAAAAGATAGGTAATAAAATATTTCTCCCATGTATATCATAGGCTATTATAATATTATAAAAATAAACGAGTATTATTAAGCAAATACCCCGCATTCTCTAAATAATTTAATCTGATGAAATATCAAATTTAATTATAATTCTGCCTTGCAAGATTTGCAAATAAAAGCCGTTGTCCATCATCTTGCGTCTTGTAAATAAAGGTAAGTCCATTAACATGTTTTATGTTTTACAACAGACATTTACATTAATTAAATATCATTTTATCCTACTTACAGCGTTAGATTTGCCTTTGGTATTATGTTTAATCGTATATAATTATAAATATATTCTGTGTGTATTGTTGCAGATATGTTTAGTTATCTAATCACAGCTATAGATTTACGGTTTTAATTTCAAATATTATTTTAGAGTTACTAACGGATAAAGTCGATTTTTTCTCGAATATTGCGATAAAAAGAACATATAAATTTATAAGGGGTTATAAAAGGCACGTCTGATTTATTTATTCAGCCCTAATGTCGATGACGATTTCTATCGTCCAAATATAATAATAATATATTACATATTGCTCAAAAGAAATGTCTACATGATTTATATTATTATGTATATATTTTTATAGTATTATAGAGTTTTTTTAGTTTTGCACATAGAGAACTAAATCCCTGTATGTGCAAAGTTTGCACTAAATTTAAATTGCTACTTATAAATATTCTACATTTTTTTCTAAACTTTTTGCTGTTATTTCTAGTGGTAGAGCATTATAAATTTTTGGAGCTAAGTAATGAATAAATTTTAAATTAACGTTTTTACTACTGTTAGGATAGGTTAGGTTAGAGTGGCAGACCTCTGACATTGTCCAAACAGTCACACGTAGTCCTATAAGGACCGTTGTGGTACCACACATGTTCCGTGGAACCTAATTGCATCAGCTTCCTGATGGATAACGCGATCGTAGAAGAATCTTGACAGCTCAATCAAACCAGCCACTGCTGTTAATAAACTTAGTAAGTCGACCCAGTTGTAGGCTGCTCACTTCCTCCAGATCATTAAAAAATGGTTCGCCCGGTGCATTGAACCTTCTTCTCGCGAAGCCAAGGCATTCACATAAGGAATGCTGAATACTTTCCTCCTCTTCTTCATCTCTGCAACTTCTACAGAAGGTTGGTTGGTATTTGCATACGTTCAGCGTCTCTACCGAACAGGCAATGTTTGGTGTCTACGGCAGTGATGTTTCTTTGGTCCCTCCGACTGTGCTGTAATAGCGCTGCGGTTTTCCTGTTATCAAGTAGGGGCCACAATTGCCTGGAGATGCTACAAGTTGTAAGCCCTGTCCATCTGCTTTGCGCAAGTTGTTTAGCTATTCGATCTATTTCTTCTTTGACTGATCCCAGTAGTCTAGCCACAGTATTATCTGCTAGTTCGACAGACATGCTTGCGCCCTCCCTGGCGAGCGCATCAGCAGTCTCATTGCCATATATGTTGCTGTGTCCAGGAACCAAACAGAAGGTGATTCGATGCTGAGCACCAAGTGTGCAGAGATTGTTGCGACAGCGCCTTACTAATTTTGACTTAGTACTGCTGGAGCAAATTGCCTTTATGGCTGCTTGACTGTCTATATAGATAGCTATAGACGCAGGTCCTTTCAAGCCAGGGTGATCCCGCAGGGTATTTACTGCTTTATCCACTGCAAAAATTTCTGCCTGGAAAATGCTGCAGGGAGTCTATACGACCTCTTACTACTACTGTTAGGAATTATCAACTATCCGTTGAGGTTTTATGACAATGTGTTAATACAGCAGTTGATTATATATACAGTAATCGAACGTTTAGGATTTCTGAATTGTAAAGTAAATGTGTGGAATAGCGTATTTTTTATAGATTATTTTTAGGATACAATTTTGAACGACATTTAGAGGTTTTAGCGAGTATTTGTAGATCCCACCCCACGCAATTATACCGTTTCTTATTAGATATTCTACTAAAGTCTAATAAATGGAGAGTACTAGTTTTCTGCCAATAATTTTAAATTTAAAATATAGTTATGAATTAACTTTCTTCTATTGCTTATCAAATAACTGATTACCCATACCCATTTAAAATATTTATCAATATTAATTCCTACATATTTTGTTGAGTTTGCCAAGTACCAGTACCCGTCGCTTAGAACGTGAGTTACATGTTCCTAAATGGTTTTTCAATGAGGTTTTAAAAGAACAGCTGTTACATCCTTATCAGGTGCAAAAAGCCCAGGAACTTTTACCGACTGATCCCCCCATGCGGCTTACATTTTGTCAAATTATTAGAAACAAAAGAATCTGTGACCAAAATTTTTGTAGAACAATAAATTATGTTTACTGACGAGGCGTGCTTTACAAGATCTGGAGTAACCAATCTGCACAACGAACATATTTATTCCGATGAAAATCCACATGCCATTAAAGTTGGACATCATCAGCATCAATATAAATTAAATATTTGGGCAGGTATTATTGATCGCTACCTTATTGGTCCCATTGTTATTCCAGACAGGTTAGATGGAAATATTTATTTAAATTTTTTGCAAGACACATTACCAATTCTTCTGGACAATTTGCCCCTTTTACTTCCGAGGGAAATGTGGTATATGCATGATGGTGCCCCGCCCCATTTTTCCGTTGCCGTCCGGCCATATTTACATCATCAATATCCCAACCGATGGATTGGAAGGGGCAGTGATGCACCAGTAAAATGGCCACCACGTTCTCCTGAGTTAAATATGTGTGACTTTTTTTTGTAGGGCGCTAATAAAACAGAAGTTTACAAGACACCGGTAAACTCACGCGGCGGATTTTAAATGCAGGCAACCATTTTAATTACCCCGAGACATTAGATAGGGTCCAATATCATTTTTAAGGAGTGTTAATAAGTGTATTCAGCAAGATAGCGGTCATTTTAGACATTTGCTAAAGTAATGTTTTTGTTTTGCTTAGTTTCTTACAATACATACTTTCAACTTTGTTGTACTTTGTTTTATTTTTATTGTTAATACTTGATGTATGCAGGTAATTGTAAATATTTTCTTCTGGCAAAACAGCTCATTCAACGAAAAATATTAAAAAGATAAAATAGCTTCCAAATACATCCAGTAACTCTACAAAAATATCTGGGTTGTCATAACGCCGTTCATATAAAAAATGAGGAGAAATGTTGACGTATTATATCACTTTTATAACACTTCCACTTATTTACAGCCGGTGACTATACTACTAGAAAACGTCATTTTATAGTATTAGTCTACATACTAAAAATCATTAAAATCGATTAGCAGGTTTTCACGTTATTTAGGAAAACCCAATATTTTTACAAATTTTTGACGCCCTCTACCGGCTAAACGAGACAATTTTGGATATAACTAACTCGGCTTAGATCGACCTATTTTGACTTCAGGAAGCTGTCATTAAACGTTGTACACGTATTTTCCGGACACCCTGTATATTTATGATTATCTTTATTACAATATTGTGTTATCTAGGCCATTTCCCTCCCCATCAACTAGATATTAAGCGTTTTAACTTTTTTACTATCTTATTTTTTTGTTACAGCGCGTCGAACCGGACCTGGTGAGTAACTTCTAGAAGATGGTCTTCAATTTTCTTTATATCAGAAGGTCACGCGTAAGTCGAATAGGGAAAAATCGTCTATGTTTTTATGGTAATATCTATTAAAAAATTACTGAATTAAGGATAAAAGTTATGATGTTCTTTATATTTTTCTGCGAATAAAAACTATAATATATTGTATTATTAAATTCTATATTGTATGTAAATACATTATTTTTGTAAACTTGGTAAAAATATTACAGCTCAACAATTCGTCAATAAAAAAATGGGCTTTTAAAAATATTTATTTCACATAATGAACGGCATTTATTTAAAACCGTATCAAACAATTGGGCCTAATTTTGTGTCTAAAAACTAGATGCAATTGTCCTTTGCATCTAAACATAGTGCATGGGCGTCCGGAAGTTCCGTACGTATATTTTAAGAAGAGATTTTCCATAATATGAAAACATGAAAAATAGTTAATATGAGGTAGGTCCCTAAATATCTTTTATAAGTAATAAATAAGGGAGCTATATTAAACTACATTTCGATAATAATTTATATAATAATATAAAAAAATATTTTTTCTCCTAAACTATTAGCCCTATTATTTTTCACAAGAATACCTAAAAGTCCTCGAAATCGTAATTTTGGGATAAATTTTTAAAATGTGCCATTTAAAACATTAGGAATAAATAAATCCCACTTCCCTAGGAACGCCCCTGACTAAATTTAACACTAAGCCTTATAATTTAAAGAGTGCAATTGTAGGTTTTCATCATCATCTTGTGCTAAGACGTACACCTGTACCTTAAGCAGTTGCAAAGAAATAAAATAAAACCTATAGTCTTTAGAGGTTACCTTTGGATGGCCATAGCTTCCTTGTAAGATATTAAGGGACTTACAGAGAACTTTTTTATGTTTTTGTATGTAAAATCTTCCCTTGAAATAAACGTACGGAATTCCGGACACTCTGTAGAGGGAGTTAATTTTTTATTAGATTCATATATTTTTCAAAATCTTCGGAACATATTATATTATTATCAATTAGCAAGAAACTTACAATAAAATATAAAAAAAAACAGAATTTTTTAAGGTTCTCCAACTTAAAAAAAATACAGCGTGTCCAAAGAAGTTCTAGACATATGGGAATTTTCTTTATTGTTGATTTTACGAAAAAAATTTATTCTTTATAAAAAGTTCTGCTTGATGCGGAAATATTATTGACATATCAAATCTTAATATATCATGTACAGGGCGGCAAAAAAATATAAAAACACAGAATTACGTTAAGAGGGAAGTACCCTCAATTTTTATTTTAGAGCAAATTGTTATAAGAGAATTTTACTAATAGACCAGGGTCGATAATTTTTGAAACCAAAAAAAATAATAGTAGGATGAAACCCATTGGAAAAGGAAGAGAATAGAACAAAAATGAAAGGAAAAATAAATTACGGGCGATCCGAGGTCGGGAGGGGGGTTTAAGGGTAGAAAACGATTTATCTCGATTTCCGGTAAAACTACAAGTCCTGTGGAAAAACGTTAAATCGCAAAGTTGTAGGTAATAAAAAGATCTATAACTTTTGTATATACATTTTTTTCACATAACCTCAAAATTAATGTGAAAAATTCAAATAACCAAGTTTTTGGTTTTTTATTTTTTTCTTTTACAAAAAAATTTTTTTATCCACGAAATTTGGTGAAAACTTACCTTTTTATGTCCTAAACACACTGTAATTTTTTTGATTTAAAATATTTATTTTTTAACCTTATTTTGACTTAATATCGGAAAAACACCCTAATTTTCAATCGAAAATTCTCACGTCAAAATATCTGCTTTTTTAAAAAAGTCGGTGGGCTTTTTGTTCGTTGAAATCTCTACTTTCTGATGGTGTAAAAAAAATATACATTACTATGGTAAATGTTCTCAAAAAAATGCAAAGAAATGAAAAAAACTCGAATCAGAATTTTACGTTTTTCGAGTAATTAAAGTATAAATTTTAATAAATAGCTCAAAATTGTACATATTGATCTAAAAAAAAAAAATTCTGATTCGAGTTTTTTCGTTTCTTTGCATTTTTTTGAGAACATTTACCATAGTAATGTATATATTATTTAACACCATCAGAAAGTAGAGATTTCAACGAAAAAAAAGCCCACCGACTTTTTTAAAAAGGCAGATATTTTGACGTGAGAATTTTCGATTGAAAATTAGGGTGTTTTTTCGATATTAAGTCAAAATAAGGTTAAAAAATTAATATTTTAAATCCAAAAAATTACAGTGTGTATATGACATAAAAAGGTAAGTTTTCACCAAATTTCGTGGATAAAAAATTTTTTTGTAAAAGATAAAAATAAAAAAACAAAAACTTGGTTATTTGAATTTTTCACATACATTTTGAGGTTATATGAAAAAAGTGAAAATTCAAAATTTGTAGATCTTTTTATTACCTACAACTTTGCGATTTAAAGTTTTTCCATAGGACTTGTAGTTTTACCGGAAATCGAGATAAATCGTTTTCTACGCTTAAACCCCCCCTCCCCCCCCCTCCCCCCCTCCCTCCCCTTCCCGACCTCGGATCGCCCGTAATTTATTTTTCCTTTCATTTTTGTTCTATTCTCTTCCTTTTCCAATGGGTTTTATCCTACTATTATTTTTTTTCACTTTTTACCATTTTCAAAGGCTTCAGCACTGGTCTATAAGGACTACAAAACGCGGTCAGATACAATTTGTCGTTGAAATATTTTAATTTACAGGGTACCATCAAAAAGACTTTGCAAAATATTTTTTATTTTATTTCTTTAATTTTTACCTGCAACAATTTCGCAACAACTATGTGCAACACTATAGTAACGAATATTGACATGTTAGTCAAAAATCATTTAATATTTTTCGACTTATTAACAAGAGATTTTCGTTAGTTTCGTCATGGTTGTAAAGTTACCGCTGCAGGAAAAAATAGAAATTGTACTTATCGTCGGAGATCACTATAAACTTATTAGGGAAGCCGCACACATATTTAATAATAGATACCCTGACAAAATGGTATGTAGCGCCACTATAGCAAACGTAATGAATAAATTTAAAGCTACAGGTTCCGTTGAAAATGTATTTAAGAAACAACACAACAAATGGTCCACAACAGAAGAAAATCAATTCATTGTAACTCAAGCGGTTATCGAAAACCCGAAATTTTCTTTAAGAAAATTTTCACAAACTATTCCAGTTGACGTCAAAAAGTCTACTGCTGGTAATATTTTAAAAATAAATAAATTTTATCCATATAAACCGAAGTACATTCACACGCTTCTTCCCAGAGATTTTGAATCCTGTTTCCTATTTTGCGCGTGGTTTCAAGGCGAGTGTGAAGACGATCCTTTTTTTGCAAGAAAAATATTATTTACAGACGAAGCTATGTTTACTTCCAACGGCGTGGTAAGCTCCCAAAATTGTCGGTGGTGGAGTGACAACAATCCAAATTTTTTAATCGAATGCCGTAGTCAATATTCATTTAAAACCAATGTTTAGTGTGGCATTTTTAATGATCGGATCGTTGGACCATACTTTTTCCGACAAAATATAAATGCTTCCATTTACCTGGACTTCTTAAGGAACCAGTTGTCTCAATTTCTTGACGAACTGCCACTAACTATATGACGTATAATTTGGTATCAACATGATGGAGCCCCATGCCATAGTACCAACACAGTAACTGAGTATTTGAATGAAGTATTTCCGCAACGTTAGATAGACAGACGTTCAAATATTCCTTGGCCAGCCAGGTCGCCTGACATCACACCCCTGAACTTTTAATGTGGCCGATTAAAAGAAATGGTGTATGAGCATAGACCTTTTCAGGATATTGACCATCTTGAAGCAGTAATAACAAACTGTGTCCAAGAAATCACTCCCAATATGATACGGGCGACTGTAGGAGAAATTACAAGGCGTACTATAGTTTGCATGAAAAAGGAGGGGGACATGTGGAGACATAATTTATCACTTTAAACTACTTTTTTCTAGATCACTTTTATCATGTAATTGCTAAAATATTGTTTATTATTCATATTCACAATTTAATTTTGCTGTAAAGAAATTAAATGTTTTTAATTTTCCTGATAGGTTTATTTTAGAACGTGAAATAATCTCGCATAATTTTTTTACGTAATTGGTTTTCAACAAGAGGTAATGAATACTCAACGTGTTTTTGATGGTACCCTGTAAATTAAAATATGTTAACGAAAAATTGTATTTGACCGCGTTTTGTAGTCCTTAGTAAAGTTTTCTTATAATAATTTGTTCTAAAATAAAAATCGAGGGTACTTCCCTCTTAAGGTAATTCTGTGTTTCTATATTTTTTTGCCGCCCTGTACATGATATCTTAAGTTTTGATATGTCAATACCATTTGCGCATCAAGCAGAACTTTTTATAAAGAATAGCTTTTTTTCGTAAAATGAACAATAAAAAAAATGCCCATATGTCTAGAACTTCTCTGGACACGCTGTATATCTTTTCTTATTTAGAAGAAAAAGCAATCTCTTAATAATGATTTTTTTTAAATGATTAACGACGCGGACGTAAGATTGAAAATTTTAAGGTTCTCTGATCTTTCCTAGATTTTCTCATCCAAAAAATTAATTTTGAAAAATTTAAATTTTCAACAATTTATATTCCTTTTTTTTAATATTTACTTAATTTAAATACGTTCTTAAAAATTTCGGTTCTTATAACATACTCATTAATCCATACAAAAAATAATATTTTAGAAAATTTGTCTTCTAAAATAACAGAAATCAAGAAAATCAATCACAAATATTTAATATAAGGATTAGGCCCTAGACTTTCTTTACTTGTCAGTTTTTCAGATTAACGACAGAAAACCTATGACATTGTAACACCTTGTCATCCATGTCCTTATTTTTGTGACATTTTTCGTATTAGCAGACCATATTAGAAATATTAACATTGATAAAATAAAGGAAGTTCATAAACTGGTTTTAACGGTTTAACCATTGAAACGAAAATTGGACTTTTCTGATAAAATGTTTAAAACTAAGGAAGGGACGTCATAGTAGTATTTTTCTAACTTGCATCAGTTGAAAGCTACAGCCTGACAAAACCTTTATTGTAGACATTTTCCTCTACAAAAAGTAAAAATATTTAGTAATGACCATGATGATGATAAATATTTTTTGTGGGGAAATGTCCTTAATCTGTGGCTCATTTTAATTAGTACCCCATTAAGAAACTCAATTTTAATAAACCATATAATTTGCTATTAAATTTTTCAGCAGTCTTTTTGCAGCTATAAATTATTATGTCATATATATTTTTCATCTTCGATTACATTCAAATTCTTTAAATATTAGGGGACATTAATAACTTCATAGTGCTATATTTTAATAACAGCTGCCTATTTTTACATAATAAGAAAAACCAACAAATAAAAGTGCTTCACACACATCAAACTAGACAAATTACTGATTAGGATTCGGTTGTTCCCTTTTACAGAAGGGATGGTAACCAAAGATTTACAACGAGTCTAGCTCCAAAAATATATGACTGTCTACCAACAAACTTAAAAAATATTGGTAATCATAAAAAGTTTGCTCAAATGTGTAAGCCAGGTATTTTTGCTAATTATCGAACATTCCTCGAACTGCTCCAATAAGTTGCAACATTTTTATTTTCACGTATTCTTCAATCGAATTTGACTTTTTGCTCAAATTAAAATTAAATTAAAATATAATAGACACATTTTATGATTTTTTTGCACATACAGATTGCTCGTGATCTAGGTGCAACAATTAATAAACCCAACAGGTATTACTTCATTAAGACTGTTGTGATTTTTATTAGTAAATTGTATTTGTTAATTGTTATGTTTGTATAAATTGAAATTGAATAGTATTTTGCTTCACGAAGAACGGAGCGATAAACCGTTATTAATATATATTATTATCATTATACATTGACTAGACCTATATTTTTACAGTAGGTATTAATACCGTGCGAGCAAAAATTATTTGCATCAAAGAGGGCGTGGGTTAAAAAACGCAGGGCTTGGTTTAGATCACAATGATATGGGGACGATATATCTAACCAAATCTATATGTTAAAATTTTGTCAAATTCTAGAATGACATGATATGCCAAACTAATGAGTAATAAAATAAGTAAACAAATTCAAATTTATTTTTGTTGTTTACAAAATTAACAAAGTAAGAATATACAGAAAGAAAAAGAAAATAATTACATAAATTGCTAAAATTGGCCACCGCCATGCTCCAAGCAGGAATTCACACATCTCTTCATATTTTCGAAAGTGTTAACCAGCATCTCTGGAGAAATGTTACCACATTCTTGGATAATCCTTTCTTGTAATTGTTCTAAATTTGCAACTGGTGTTTTAAAAATAGTGTTCTTTAAATCAGCCTTAAGAATAGTCCTGCATGTTCCATAAGATCTTACCCCCTTCTTGGGACAGGCGTCTTATACAATAGGTTGGCGTATTTTGCATTATTTCACGAACGTTTGCAACAAGTTCTTCTGTTCTTACAGATGGTCTTCCTGCTCCTTTTTGTGTTGTATAGAACCTGTTTCCCTAAACACAGCCACGGTTCTTTTCAGGCAATGATAAAAATCGCCAGCAATAAAAGCAACGTTGGGAAAATGTTCGTGAAAATCGTCCATGCACAAACTCGGCTTGTATTGCCACTCACCATTTACTCTAACCCCGTTTCGAAAATACGCTACAACCATGAATGTTTTGTGCTGTTCCGTAAAGCCCATTGTGTGAATTGTACAAGAAATTGGAAAAATTAGCGATGAATCAAATTACTTGTAATAAACGACTGTCAAAGATGACGGAATAACTGATTGATTGTTAATTCAGGTAGTTACTGACACCCAACAGGTATTAAGCTTAACGGCTAAGCATTACGTCCTTAGATGCAAGGCCCTCTTTGATGCAAATAATTTTTGCTCGCACGATAATAATTATAAGAATTTTTATATGAAAATACCTGCTATTCATAAAGATTTCATGGCTTTCCAAACATATAAGATAAAGTATACAAGGCGCTGCAAACTTGTTTGTGGTTTTAGTACAACGTTCTTTAAAGTCAAGCGACTTCGAGCGCAATGATGATTTGGATGGATGACCGCTTGAAAATAGCGGGTCATCAGAATAGTCTTCAAGAATAATATTAAGAACGAAAAAATAATCTTCTCTGTTATTGTTGCAGAATCAAAAAAATCAAATTACCAGCTTTTAAATAAGTTGTTTTCATAATTATTAACCATGGTCAATAATAATTGGTAAGGAGGAATAAAAGAATATCTAAGGCTAATAATCGGTCAATAATGGTCGTTTTGTAGGTTAGCAAATGAATAAATAATTTTTCGGAAGTGGAAAAAAAAATATTAACCACGGTTTAGACCGCTAATAGTCACCGCGTCTTGAAACCCTCATCGCTCCGCTACTCGTGATTTAAACTCGACGTTCATGCTATAATAATTGTATTTTTCTATTTCACGTTCATAATAAGCTCAGTACGATACGCATTTGCGTATCGTAATGAAGCTATTTCGATACGCGTTTTTTCTTTATTTGATGTTGGTATTATTTAAATGTTTTATTTCATTGACTTGCGCGGCCTTTGTGATTTACGAGAAACCCCATTTTTCGCAGAGGAAAAATAGCTTCATAACTTACTTTTTTATTCTGTGTGGATAACAGTCATGTATGTTGGTTGCATAAATCTATAAATCAATCTTTTGTAGATGCTTCAAGCTATCATTTTCTGCCAAATCCTATCCAAAATTCAATTTACTAACCTTCCAATGTCGATTTTAACTTCAACTTTATTTGAATTTTCCATCTTCCCTATACTAAATTGCAATGCCGTGACGTAATCACGTCTTTTGAAATTCGAAAAAAAGTAGTAAAATCTCCCGAATTTCCGAACGCTCTGTATATGTACCGAATGTACAAGGATCACACAACGTATTCCGTCCAATTTCAAATCTCATATCGCTAAAATAACTTTAAAATCTCGTGGTGAAAATGTGTCAATAAATCAAAAAATGACAGTTTGCAAAATAATTTTTGTTGTCCAGAGGCTACTATGATAAAAAAATAGTATAACCAACATAAAATTTAGACATAAAAATTTACAAAATTTGAAGGATTTATTTTCTTTTTAAAATGTATTTGTCTTGATTATAAAAGGTGAAATAGAAAAAAAATGTATAAAGCACATGTTTTATAAGGCGTTTTAGCGCACGTGTCAATAAAAAAACTCGCCACTTTGTGGCTCGTTTTTTAAAATAGACGCGTGCGCTAAAACCGCTTCTTATGAAACGTGTACTTTAATATACTATTATCTAAACCTTGGGTAATAATATACTATTATTTTCATAAATAACCTGGTGTAAGCGTTTTTTTTGGTGCTATGTTTAGTTCACATACTTTTTAAAAAATCACTGACTTTCTTATTATATAAATAAAACATTTTTGACCCGCACGCAATCCCCAATTAACAACTCTTGACAAACTTTGCTTTATTATTTCCTAAGTCACGTCAGCATCTATACAAACTTGCCCCCGTTTGTGTCCCCAAATTAAATATACTTTACTCAACAATTAACCAACAGAAATCGGGATGTGCATTCAAGAACAACCGAGGACCAAGACAGCCATTCATGTCACGCAGCGCTGTTTACCGAGATAAGCTCTGACCTGTGTCGTTTTATCTGTCTTATTTATTTGAACTTTAAGAATACTGTAGTATTTTCCGGTTGCGGTATAGTATGTTACATTAAATTTTTCAAATGTTTGACTTATGTTGGGCCGTCCAAAAGTTTTTAGTAATGATTACCTAATCAGGCATTATTGACTGTGATATAAATGACAGTGACAAACTTCTCATAGTTGCTTGATTAGTAAATGAAGAATTAAGGTAACCGGGTGACTCTGATTTTGAATATGTGTTGCTGGTTAGTTATTATTGTTTAAAATGTTTAAGCGACGCAACATTAGACTATGGTTGATTTTGCTTGGATTGCATATGTATGTTTTGACCTGCTGAAAACTGTAAATCTAAATACAAGAACATATACTTTCGGCTAAAGCTTGATGAATTTATTTCATAAAATATACAAGGTGTCCCATAACTTATGGGCCGTAGAGTAACTGGAGATACTAGACATCAAACTAAGCCGATTAAGTCGTATAAGTTTTTTCGGATTGTTACTCGTTCTAGAGATACAGGGTGTTGAAAGTAAAAGTTTATTATTATTATTATTAATATTATTAATATTATTATTTATTTAGTTAAAAGTTTAATAAAGTGTATTGAGGTCAACGGTGGTCACTTTCAACATTTACTAAAGTGAGCTTCTTGTTTTTGTTCCACTGTTTCGAATTTATTGCTTTGTGATAATTAAAATATTAATTTAATTATGTACTATGTTTTTTTATGCTTTGGGATGTTTAAAGGGAAATATCTCGAAAACCGTTAAAAATATTAAGATCAATCAGGTACACCTTTTTGACTCAGAAAATGCCCTTCTTTTAGAAACTTTTATTGAAAAAAACCTAATATCACAGGTAAGAAAAAAATCATAGATTTATGAAGCCCAGTGTATGCAACTAGCGCCCTCTAGTGTGAAACTTAAAAATTTCCACAAATTCTTATTTCTTGCTCATAAAAACATAATACTGCCAACTTTCAATTCGATTCATTAAACCGTTTTAAAATTATGGCTTATTTACGAGAATAAACTTTTACTTTCAACACCCTGTATCTCTAGAACGAGTAACAATCCGAAAAAACTTATATGACTTAATCGGCTTAGTTTGATGTCTAGTATATCCAGTTACTCTACGGCCCATAAGTTATGGGACACCCTGTATATAAAAAAAAGTCTGGAATCATGATAATGATAACAAATTGCGCCTTCTAAAACAAACAGGGTCGCTGATATGTATGGAAACGGTCGATTATAACATTATTAATACAAAAGTTTTAGGGGTTTTTAAAATGTATTAGAGAAAAGAAATATTAAGTTTGTAGGATTATCCACAAAGTCGTTCAAAAACAAACTTACTTTTTTTTTAATGGAACAACCGGTAAAAAAAGTGTATATCAACATAATACTTATCTAAACTTAACGGTTTTAAAGATATCGAGTTAGGTTACGTTAGGTTAGAGTGGCAGACCTCTGGCATTGTCCAAACAGTCACACGTAGTCCTATAAGTACCGTTGTGGTACCGCACATGTTCCGCGGGACAGTATCCGCATCAGCTTCCTAATGATTAACGCGACGTAGACCTAGAAGAATCTTGACAGCTCATTTAAACCAGCCACTGCTGTTAGTAAATTTAGTAAGTCGACCCAGTTGCAGGCTGCTCACTTCCTCCAGATCATTAAAGAATGGTTCGTCCAGGGCATTGAACCTTCATCTCGCGAGGCCGGAGCATTCACACAAGAAATGCTGAATACTTTCCTCCTCTTCTTCATCTCGGCAACTTCTGCAGAAGTCGTTAGGTTAGCTGGTATTTGCACACGTTCAGCGTGTCTTCCGAACAGCCAATGTTTGGTGACTACGGCAGTGATGTGTCTTAAGTCCTTTCGTCGGTGCTGCAATAGCGCTGCGGTTTTCCTGCCGTCAAGTTGGGGCCACAATTGCCTGAAGATGCTTCAGGTTGTCGGCCCTGTCCATCTGCTTTGCGTAAGTTGTTTAGCAATCCGATCTATCTCCTCTTTGACTTTGCGCCCTCCCTGGCGAGCGCATCAGCAGTCTCGGTGCCATGAGATATCGAGTTAGTATTTTGCCTTCTCGAAAAACTTTTTTGCTACGATTTCTCTTATATCTGGAGCAATACTGGGTCCATAACCCATTAGAAAAAACCTTGTTGTAAATTTTTTTATTTTATTAACCGAAATATTGACAACTACTTTAAATATTATTGTTTTATTACTGTAAGTAAAACACTTTTTTACTTAAATTCCAGTTTTTATTGACAATACGACATGTTTCACTGCACTGCAGCTTCGTCAGGTAATGTACATTTAATTTTAAAGATACGCTATATATAGATGCCTGTATAATAACAAAAGAAATTTTATTGTAAAGGGTGGTATAAACGATGGGATTTCCTAATATTTTGTATAATTTATTCTAGGATGACAAACAATTTAGTCCTAAGAACAGATCAAAGGTTTGGGGTTTTCCTATCTTAATTTTATTTACAAAATTTATGAAATTGGGAGTTATATTGACTGACAAGAATATTAAAATAAGTTCAATAAAGGTGAATTGTTTAGGTCTAATTGATTATTTAACAACACATTTGCATTTTTAAGCTTGTTTATTTCCAGTGATTCGAGATGGTTTAATTTTGATCCTTTATTTTCTATATGAAGTATTTTAAATTCTTCTTTAAAAGAGTGGTTGGATTCAATAAGATGATTCGCGTAATTGGAATAATTTTTGCTATTTACAAAACTATTAAAATGTTCTTTGATTCTTTTTGAAAAACTTCTACCTGTTTGACCTATATAGGTTTTTGGACAATCACCGCAAGTTAATTTATATACTCCTGATTTTTCTTTTTTATGGGTTTTAGTTTTACTATTTTTTATTAGTTTTCCTATGGTATTTTGAGTTTTGAAGGCTGTGTTTATATTAAGATTTCTCATGAATTTACTAATTTTTGTGCTGATGTTTCCTATATATGTAATTGTCTGGTAGTAACTAGGTTTTTCTTTTTCTGTCGGATATATCATTGATAGGGATTTTTTATACATTTTTTGTTTTAGTATTTTATCTATAATTTCGGGTTGGTATCCATTGTTTACTGCGATTTGTTTAATAAGGTCTAGTTCTTTTTGAAAATCTGTTGGTTGGAGGGGAATTGAAATTAATCTATGGACCATGCTGTAAAAAGCTGCCCTCTTGTGTTGGATAGGATGGCATGAGGTGTTGTGTATTGTTGTGTCGGTATGTGTAGGTTTATGAAAAATTGAAAAAATATGTTTGTTGTTTTCTTACAAGAAAATCCCTATCAATGATATATCCGACAGAAAAAGAAAAACCGAGTTACTACCAGACAATTACATATATAGGAAACATCAGCACAAAAATTAGTAAATTCATGAGAAATCTTAATATAAACACAGCCTTCAAAACTCAAAATACCATAGGAAAACTAATAAAAAATAGTAAAACTAAAACCCATAAAAAAGAAAAATCAGGAGTATATAAATTAACTTGCGGTGATTGTCCAAAAACCTATATAGGTCAAACAGGTAGAAGTTTTTCAAAAAGAATCAAAGAACATTTTAATAGTTTTGTAAATAGCAAAAATTATTCCAATTACGCGAATCATCTTATTGAATCCAACCACTCTTTTAAAGAAGAATTTAAAATACTTCATATAGAAAATAAAGGATCAAAATTAAACCATCTCGAATCACTGGAAATAAACAAGCTTAAAAATGCAAATGTGTTGTTAAATAATCAATTAGACCTAAACAATTCACCTTTATTGAACTTATTTTAATATTCTTGTCAGTCAATATAACTCCCAATTTCATAAATTTTGTAAATAAAATTAAGATAGGAAAACCCCAAACCTTTGATCTGTTCTTAGGACTAAATTGTTTGTCATCCTAGAATAAATTATACAAAATATTAGGAAATCCCATCGTTTATACCACCCTTTACAATAAAATTTCTTTTGTTATTATACAGGCATCTATATATAGCGTATAAATTATGTTTCAAATATTTTCATTTTATTCGTAAAATCGAAAAGAAGAAAATATAATAAAAAATGACAACACAAGAAAATAGAGTTTTTTTAATAATTCAAATATTATCTCCGCAAGGATCGTCATCATCAGATTCGTCCAAGTTAATAATAAGGGGAAGTGAAGCACCGATAAATTTTGTCCCACCCTTTCCCACAAATCATTTATAATTTTATTAGTTCTTTTTGACCAACTTGTATTTAGAATTTTTTTATTTAGCCCAGAATGATAGGTGGCGTTATCCATGATAATAGGCGACGGTTCTTCCAAGTTTGGCAACAATTTTTCTTCAAACCGTTTCTTAAAGTTTTCACTATTCATCGAATCATGATAATCACCAGATTTTAGGCCAGACTTAAATATCAAACTTGCATTATTCCCAAATCCATTTTCTGAACCAGCATGTAGAATAATATACCGTACACACTCTGACGATTTTTTTTAACTATATGAAGAGTATCGTCTTGCCAACTTCGCCTGAAAGCTCCTTTTTTATATCCAGGTTTCATCCAGGAAAACAGGTTTTAAGGAAAATTTAGAGTTGCAGTTATTATTAAATTCTCTTTAATTAAATTTTACTCGTTTTTGATTAAAAATGCCTGATTGATACAGTACATTTACGCCATTTAAATTTTATTTTTTTAAACAGTCCGCTTATGAATCAGTGGATATTTCAACACCGTCAATGATTTTAAGGTTTAGTTGTATTAAGCGAATTCACCTGCTGTATACATCCTATAAATACGCTTTCTCATGGTATGTTTATGAATTATTTCGTGAAGTTGTCGACCACGGGTTTAACAAAATAGCTACATTATTACGATTCTTAAAATCTACATACTTCTCTACTCCCTTTGTCTTAATTCGTTGAATTGTTGAACACGAAACTCCCAAAGCATCAGAAACTCTCTAAAACAGATAGGTATTTATAAAAACATTGCCACATAATTTTCATGTTTATTATTTATGTTTTCACAATTCCTGCTTTATTATATCTACTCAGCGGCGCACCCAGGATTTTATGTTAGGGGGGGCCCGCCAACCAGTGCTGGAAGCAAATTTTTTAATAAACTTTTGTTACGCATTTTTCTAGAACTTTGGAGCTTTTTTAACAGGTACTCTTGCAGGGAAGATCGCAATAGCCTAGTCATGGGAGTCGTTAAACGGTTTCTTAGGGTGGGGGGCATTGGCGGCTTGTGACTTGTTAACTTGGGGGTGTACTAAAAGCCTGCTGTAGGCAAAATGCGCCGCAGGCGAAATTTTTTTAAGACCACGCCCAAATTTGGTCAATATTTATTATAGTAAATATTTTAAAAATTTATGATTACCTTCTTATTCTATTGAAAATGAAATAAGATAAAAAATAAAAAGGCTAATTTATTTTTCATTAGTGGGTACATTGTTTAAAAGTAAAGTTCATTCATCTGTTTTTATTTGCAGCAAACTTATCAATAACAATAAAGTCCCTAGATTTACACTTTGTGGTATGTATCAAGTTAATTTCGAGAGTTTAGGTCTTCCATTAATTTTAATTTCAATTTTTTGCTCAATACTTAATGAGCTAAAATTGTTTCTCAAACATTCATAGTCGTTTTGGCATTAAAACTGTTTATTTTTATTAAAATAAGTCTTTACTACCCCAAAATAATAACAAAAATATAAAGGAAAACTCGAAATAAAAAATTCATACATTCAATCAAACCATATTAAACCTCAATAAGTCAACTTTTGTCAATAAGTCAACTTCCAGGGGGAGGGGGGGGGGGGGGGGGCAAATGCCCCACCTGGCCCCCCTCAAACGAGGCCCGTGAGGTAAATCTAAGAAAATTGACTTTTTAAAATACTTATCCACTTTCATAATTTTTCATTTCATTGGGAGTTTTTGGGGGGGCCCCCCCTGGGTGCGCCACTGTATCTACTTACCGCAAACTGCGTTAAAGGGTAAAAGAGTCGCATCACTTTGTCTTTGAAAATAATCAAATATTTTTAAAATTAATGCTTGTTCTTTTTCACAATACCATGACATTTTAAAAATAATGTTGATTAAAAATATCACTGTAAAAAATGACAATAAAACTTTTTTGACTTGTAAAATTATACGACATTCATTATTGACGCAAATTTACTATCTCACCTAGTTCATTAATGTTAGAAAGATAAGCACTAGTCGTGACGTAACAGTTAGCGGTCGTTGAACAGACTTTGATAAGAATTCCTATTACTATGAGGATCAAAAATAAACTTCTCGCCAGTCCTAACGGATCTAGGTCCTTTTGGTCAGTCGCTAAGGCCGTCAGTCAAAATTTTACCAAATCAAATATTCCACCGCTAACACGTTCTGACGGCACAATAGCAACCACGGCTGAAGATAAAGCGAACGTACTCGCAGAACTCTTTGCTTCACACTCCACGGTAGACTTTCAGGGAAAAACACCCCCGAACATTCCAGCAGTTCGATCGGAAATGACTGATATCGTATTCCGTCAGCGTCCTGTCAAACGAATTCTGAAGGGGCTCGATGCCCAAAAAGCTTCTGGTCCAGATGAAATTCCTATTATAGTGCTCAAGAAATGCGCCGATGAACTCACACCAGTATTTTGTAGACTTTTTAACTTATCCTACAAAAAAGGAATATTTCCATCTTGCTGGAAAAAGGCGCGAGTCCAGCCTATACCAAAGAAAGGCAAGAAAACCCTGCCAAACAACTATCGACCAGTCGCATTGCTTTCAGTTATATCAAAGGTGATGGAGAAAGCTATTAACCAACAACTTATAAAATACCTGGAAGGCCTTAAAATTATCAGCGACCATCAGTATGGTTTTCGTAAGTCCAGATCAACAGGAGACCTGCTAGCCTATGTCACTCATCTTTGGAGCAACGCAATCGAACATCATGGGGAGTCCCGGGCTATTGCACTGGACATCTCTAAAGCCTTTGACCGTGTCTGGCACGAGGGGCTCCTAAGCAAACTGCGTTCTTATGGTATGCCCGGTCGATTTTGTTCATGGTTGTCTAGCTTCCTCAAGGACCGCTCTCTGCAAGTGGCGATTGACGGGTTTCTCTCAGACACCTTCACCATCAATGCTGGTGTTCCTCAAGGGTCCATATTATCTCCCGCTCTCTTCTTACTGTACATTAACGACCTTCTAGCGAAAACAGAAAATCCATTATATTGCTTTGCTGACGACAGCACACTTATCTCATCTTTTACTTTGAAACCTCAAACATCGGCTACTGACGCACATCTTCGCAGACAACATGAGGTATCACGCCTCAATAAAGACCTGGAAGAAATTTTGTCTTGGGGTGACAGTAACCAAGTCGAATTTAACGCTCAAAAAACCCAGGCTGCAGTTTTCTCTAAGAAGGTCAACATTGCAGAACCCGATATCGTTATGGCAGGACACGCAATTCCACTGACTTCGTCTATTAATTTGCTGGGTGTCAACCTGGGAGGAAATATGTCTTGGCATAATCACGTAGTGGCAATCGCCAGGGCAGCTTCTCAGAAGCTCGGTATACTTTTCCGTACTAAAAAGTTGTATACACCTCAACAACTTTTGACACTCTATAAAGCCCAGATTCGACCATCACTGGAATACTGCTCTCATATCTGGAGTTCTGCACCGAAGCATACCCTTCGGTTGTTGGATTCCATCCAAAGGAGAGCCGTTCGTCTAATCGGCGACCACGAGCTGACTAAGAACCTCGACAGCTTAGAACATCGAAGACAGGTTGGTGATTTGACTCTCTTCTACAGATATTTTCATGGCAAGTGTTCGACAGATATTGCCCGCTCGATTCCACCTAGAGTAATGCATAGCAGAAACACACGACGAACCACTGCCGCCCATCCCTATGTGGTTCAACTTAGTACACCCCGAACATCATTGTTTCAGAACTCTTTTATTTGGAGGACGTCATCTTTGTGGAACGGCCTTTCTGAGACCGTGTTTCCAACCGAATATAACCTCCAACGATTCAAGAAAAACGTGAATCGCTTTCTTCGCACACGCACCGCTCCCAGAGCGCCTTAAAGGATTTTTCCTATAGTGCTTGTGCTCGATCATAAAAAAAAAAAAAAAAAAAAAAAAAAAAAAAACAGGCAATTTTAGTTATTTTATAAAAATGTTAGGATTTTTCTGATTTTTTCCTATTACGAGGAATTGCATTTTTAGACGAGTCGACACTGCAAAACACCCTTTTTCTTTTTTCCGGGAAATTGTATTTGGCAATTAGGTATTTGTCGGGCGCGCCTTGCACGGGGATTAAAGTAGTGTCATTCTAGAATTTTCACGAGCTTTTTTTTCTTCTTTCTCTGTATACCTATTGATCGGGCCAATTGAAAAGATATTTATTTTAGTTACTAGTTTTTTATACGTTATAGAGTCGGTAAAAAATTATATCATCGACAAAATTTTAACTATTACACGATAAAAGTTGTATTGGAATAATTGGCTTTACACCCATTTTACACCAAGGATTTTTTTTTTATAATTTTATCACCAATTTTTTTTAAGAGCATATTTTTATGTTTTCGGCTTTATCAAAAAATTTAAAACGTTAAAGGTTTAATGTCTAGTTCGGTACTTATTCCAGGGATTTTCCAATTTGAAGATTATAATAATTATATTTACATTTTGGTTATACATAAGGTATGTATTGGGGGTTTTCGGGGTTTGCAGGTATATTGTTGGGTGTTGGTTTATTGCCACTTAATAATACGTTGAACAAAGTGTATTTAAATTAAAATAAGTTAATTCCAAACTTAAAAAAAGTGTTTCTAAAAACACTTCTAAGAGTGCAGTTGTATAAGGAGAGATTACCAAAAGTTATTTTACCTACAGATCCTGTAATTACCCGGTGGGGTTTTTATTAAGGTTAATTTCAGTTTTATACCAGACATAATATCCTCGTGGAGAGTAGAAATTTAAGTTTAAGAGAGTCAATTAGTATTGTGGAAACTTATTCCGCTAAATGTAACAACATTCCCTGTAAAGTAGGAGGTCAAGTAAGGAACAAATTGGATGTAAGTGTGAAAAAATTTAAGGATTTAAATACTTAACTGCAGTAAAAAGCATTTATGAGGGTAAACCATCCAACGAAGATGTATCTTGGCCTTATATTTTGCTACCTAAGTTGCAGTATTGTCAGATTACATTAGTAGATGTTGAAAGAAACTTCTCTTTGTATAAACATATTTTTACTAATAGAAGACAACCCTTTTTAGTTGAAAATTTTAAAAAATATTTAGTAATCTTTTATACAATTTTAGGTTAAAAAATTGTTTACTTTTATTTTTTTTTTGTTTTTTTTTTTCATTTTTTTAAAAATAAACAAAGTTTTTTGGAACCCAATGTCTTGACCTCATTTTACTATAATAAATTAGAAAATGCAAATAACTGCATATTTTAAAGGCAAACTTTGTCTGAATTTAAGTGCATATGACCGCCCTTTATTAATTAGAGTACCTTTACTCTTAAAATCACGAACAATATTTAGGATTACAGTTTTGCTTGGAGCGGGTCTGTCAGGAAACATCGTGGAGAACATTTCGGGTACTCTCCGAGAACTACCATGCGAGCAAAAATTATTTGCATCAAAGAGGGCTTGGATTAAAAAACGTAGGGCTTGGTTTAGATCACAATGATATGACCAAATCTAGGTTAAAATTTTGTCAAATTCATATTATTACATGATAGGTATGCCAAACTAATGAGTAATAAAATAAGTAGACAAATACAAATTTATTTTTGTTGTTTACAAAATTAACAAAGTAAGAATATACAGAAAGAAAAAGAAGAAATAATTACATAAATTGCTGAAATTGGCCACCGCCATGCTCCAAGCATAAATTCACACGTCTCTTAATATTTCATTCTTCTGTTCTTACAGATGGTCTTCCTGTTTTTTTTTGTGTTGCATAGAAATTGTTTCCCTAAACACAGCCACGGTTCTTTTCAGGCAATGATAAAAATCCCTAGCAATAAAAGCAACGTTAGGAAAATGTTCGTGAAAATCGTCCATGCACAAACCCGGATTGTATTGCCACTCACCATTTACTCTAACCCCGATTCGAAAATACGCTTTAACCATGAATGTTTTGTGCTGTTCCGTAAAGCCCATTGTGTGAATTGTTCAAGAAATTGGAAAAATTAGCGATGCATCAAATTACTTGTAACGACTATCAAAGATAACGGAATAACCGATTGATTGTTAATTCAGGTAGTTACTGACACCCAACAGGTATTAAGCTCTACGGCTTAGCATTACGTCCTTAGATGCAAGGCCCTCTTTAATGCAAATAATTTTTGCTCGCACGGTACAAGCAAGAAGAAAAAGCAAAAAAGCATGGTTCCATTTTATCTCCACTCTTTTCCTTTGCTACGACTTGGAATTCTATATTTAAAAAAAAAAGAGAAATATAAATAACTTTTATACCACAAAGCGTAAATTGTGGCCCTGCAAATCATATTTGGCCTTATTATGAGATATTTCCAACAAGATATTCCCGCTGCTTTACAAGCATAACTACATAACCACAGCCAATTCTGTCGACGCGCTAGGGTCCGTCATGGAGACGCCTCGATAGCCCGCGGGTGTTCCGGGCTCGAAACGGCGTCTTCGTGTATGTAATTGCGGGGCACAATGGCCCGGAACGTAAATCACTGGAACATATTCACGCTGCGTGTTCTATTATACCGGTCAGAGCCGGGGGCTAGAGCCGGACAAATACGATACAAAATTAATAATTATGCACAATTAATATTGTGGCCTAGTATTATTGGTACATGAAATAAAGTAATTTTTGTCTGTTGTAACTGGGTGTGGCCTGTGACTGTTTACCGAGACGTAATATGTACTATAATACAACAAGTGTTGGAACGGGTGGTTTTTAAATGAGGAGGTAATCTCCTAGTATGATGTAATACAGTGTGACCAGTAAAGTCCGCATAATATGGGATTTTTTTTATTAATAACTTTATTCGAAATTTGACTTTGGCATCAAGTTCTGGTTCGATCGAGATGAAAATTAAGCAAAAAATAATAGTCACGGGATTCGCATTATCTGTTCAATTTTTAATTATTTCCAAAAAATAATTCAAAAGTGGGGTTATTTCTGAAAGTATCGAAAAAAGTTTTTAAAAAAAGTTTTTTTTTAATGCAGTTTCTAGCCCACGTGCAAAATTTTAGCTGCATTAGATAATTTTGATTTTTACCCTTTTTTTGTAAATTGTACCACTTTTGCAAAATAAGACTCAACGCAACCTACATAAAACTTCTTAGTTTTGCCAATGCTTTATTTCTGATACATTTTTTTTAAAGTAAAATGTGTGTTTTTTTACAAAATCAAAATTGGGCTATTAAAATTTGGTCGCATGTGATGCAAAGATTATTTGTTTTGACCCTGTATAAGGTAACTTCATAAAATAAGTATTTTTGAAACGGTAGTTCGTGTGCGAAAGTAATGCATCGTAATATTAAGACAAAAAGAACACAGTGTCATCAGTAAAGTGTTCATTAAGTGGAAAATAACTTTTAGTGGTGGGTAAAAAATCAAAATGATCTTATGCAGCTGAAATTTTGCACGTGGGCTAGAAACTGCATTAAAAAAAACTTTTTCTAATAACTTTTTTTCGATATTTTCAGAAATAACTCCACTTTTGAATTATTTTTTGGAAAAAATTAAAATTTGACAGATAATGCGAATCACGTGACTACTATTTTTTGCTTAATTTTTATCTTGTTTCAAGCAGAACTTGATGTCAAAGTCAAATTTCGAATAAAGCTATTAATAAAAAAAATCCCATATCGCCCATCTAATGGAAAAAAGACCTAACTGCAAAATTGGTTGTTTTGAGAAAACGCGCTTTTAAAAATTAAATTTTAATTATTTTAAATTTTAGGGTACAAAGTTTGGTTTAAAAACAAAATATAAACATCAGCGACTAGGTTTGTTCATTAATTATTAATAATGATCAAATTACTGAGTTTTTTTTAAATGCTTTAGTAAATAACAAAAATATGTAATTGTGACACTTTTCTTCTTAAAAAATTAACGATTGTTTCTTAGTTACACTAAAATAAACGACATTATTATATTTTTTTGTATTAAAAAGAAACAATATAAGGTTTAAACGAAAGTAACCATAAACACGAGGAACTTTAAACTATAAAAGTAAAGGTAACTTTATAAAATAAAAACTATAATATACTTGTATTTTACCTAACAAAAAATAAAGAGAATAAAAGAAAAGTGACCCAAACTACAATTAAAGTCAATTTCAAAAATAAAAATATTGCCAAATTTAGAGGAAAAACGTCTTATCTGGTACTTACGTCATTTTTCTGTTGAAAATTGCGTACATCTGCGTCGAAGGCTAAAGCCGAACTGATAGTTGGGTCACTGTTCCAATTAAAAGTAGCGCGAAAGAAAGGTGACACTTCCGCCATCTCGCGTTTGTTTGCTTCAATACAATAATGTCGTTATTCCATTAGAAATAATATAGCATTAGGACACTTATGACGCTTATAACTTTAAAATGGATTTTTTGCGGTTAGGTCTTTTTTCCATTAGATGTGCGATATGATGCGGACTTTACTGGTCACACTGTAGTAGTAACATGATTTATTGCAACAAAGACTTTAGTCTAATTTCCACATAATATTTATTTTATAAACCGACGCGTTTCGATTTTTATCAAGGGATTTTTTAAATCGAGTGAGGTACTATAATTTTAACCGAAATATTTATATACTAATTATATTTTTCTTAAACAAGTAATTAAAGTATGTTTCACAATAAATGGTTGACTCCGTTTAACTACCTGGGACGTTTTGCAAGAGCTCGGCCGCCGGGCTCTTGCAAAACGTCCCAGGTAGTTAAACGGAGTCAACCATTTATTGTGAAACATACTTTACCTATACTAAGGGAATACCCACAGAGGTGTTTTTAGAATATGATCACTTATTGAAAGGGTTTAATAAGGGCAATTTATTCAAATCTGTTTGGTCATTCAAAATTAGACCGGTGTTTTCATGACATGAGTGCATATTAAGTTATACATAAGTATCAAATTTAAAATTCACAGATCTTGCATCTTACGCAAGTATCATAGGCGTATTAAAAATACCTACCACATACAGTGGCGAGAAGGAAACCATTTTGTCACAGCACAGATTACTCCTGTCTGTGAGTTTGTGAGTATGTAACGTGTCGCTATCACGCGTTATTATGACGGCATGGATGCTCCGATTTAGTTTAAAATAATAATTAAATTATTATACTTAGAAATGTGTAAATTTTACTTAGAAATATGTAAATTTGACTGTTTTGTTAAAATAAAAAATATAGGATAATCTGTATATTAGTACATATTGAAGAGAGCTCAAAACCACCTTTTCAAAAATAGCGACAAAATGATTTCTTTAGCTATACACAGCCATTTACCTGCTGGTCCTTGTACTCTTTGTTCATGAAATGTCTAAATCTTAAGTCGGCTATGAAATGTTTTGGATTGGTATATCCATTCTCCCTCGACTTTCTGTGTAATACGCCAAGACCGCCGAGCTATTTCGCTTTGTTTCAGCGACACTCACTGTTTATTTTTTCCAATTTTATCGAAATTGAAACAATCAAAAATGCGGTTACCATGATATCGACTAATATGGACACCTGAAAATTTAATTTAACGTTGCACACGATTCATTATAGTGTTCATCGAACTAGTATCATTAATAACTATAATGTAAGAATATAGAACAATAATAAAGATAATCTACTTTTTATTATGTCCAAATAAAGGTATATTCAAAATTCAAACACACAGTATAATATTTAAATAGTAATAATATTTGGTTTAAATAAACATCCTGATAAAGCCGACGCCGCTTGTGTGCAGCTGTGGCTTTTGGGAGATCCCGTAACATAAAAGTAGGTACTGGCCGATTCAATACTAACTACTATAACTGTTCTCTCTCCCGGCCATATCTTAATATCAACAAATATAATAATAAATGCCGAAACCCAAAACAAAACAATATTAACACTTAGCAGATGGATGTCATCGATCCTGTGCTGCTCGGATGTTTGTTTGTTGGACTTTACCGCCGTGTTATTTATGTGCATGTCGCATGTCGCGTTCATTTTTCATGAAATAGACCCGTATATACGCACCCAGTAGTATTTTCAATAATAAAATTTGTATTCCTATTTATTTATAAGGTGTATTGAGGAATTGAAAGCACGAATAAGACATGAGTGTAGGTTAATTTCTCCTGAAGTTTTTAGAAATGTTTAAAACTACTTTTACATGCGTTTGGGATGTTGCCAAATAGTGAACGGACAACATTTTTAGCATTTATTGACGAAGGAGTATTAAATATGGATAGTAGAAATTTTATTTTTTATTTAAATTAATTTTTGTTTGTTTACTATCGTATAAATGACAAGGAATGGAAATTTGAAATTTGGTACTTATGTATAACTTAATATGCACTTTAAAAATAGGCAATAAAAAATTAGAGTTGCCATTTAAAAAAGTTATCGATATTATCATATCTCTAATTTGGGACACACTGTATCAATATTTTTCTTATAAAAAAGATCACAACTTAAATTGTTTAGTACCCGTGTTCAAATATTTTTCCAAAAAAGAAAACTGTACTGGATTTATTAAATTTATTCCAAGTTACAAACTCACAGTGTATTGGTAGATATGCATTGCATTTTTATCATCTGCATTTATTCTTAGCACAATTTTTTAATAAAATATGTAGGTTGAAAGGCTGGCAGATAACGTGAAACCAGAATAACCCTTTCGCCTAAAAATAAAACTCCATTATTACGATGTCTCATCGCATCGCCCACAATTTTAGAATATATTGTTTATTTTTTTTGTTTATTTTAAAATTTAATTTTATAACAGCATTATACTAATTTATTTTAAATTAATCATTATAAAAGCATAACAACCCACCTGTTCGTTTAAATTCGACAATACAAATTAATTTAGTTTGCCTAAAATTAACGTCATAGCTTATTGTTTTGTTTTTGTTACGAAATACATTATTAAATTAGCTGCCTTAATGTTGTCCTTTGTGTAGTGTTTGTTTTCATTTCTGTTTAAAGATCACTTTATATATTAACCAGAAATTAAAAATGGTTGTTAGTTATGCATAGAATAATAATTTTCCCTTGGTTAAGTCTGATTTGTGACAAATGATTCTCATTATTAAGCCATAATTGAGGATAGTTCTAATAATGAGTTACATCTACTCAAAACCACAACCAATTAGGTGGTTAGGGGTTACAAAGACAATCCAAACTATTTAACAAAATTTGTTATTTTATGCGCGCCACTTTGTATAAATAATAATAATAATAATAATAATAATAATAATAATGCCTTTTATTTCATACACAAATATTAATACAAAAAAAATATTAATAAAGGTGGCGGTATTCAACTACAGCTGCTCATACAACCACCTAATTCATAAAAATAAATAAAATAGAAATCCAAGGAAACAACAAAAATATAAAAAAACAAAAGCAGAAGTTCTAACATGGAAAATATATGTTTTTGAATATAAAAGGAAAAAAAGGAGCATGCCTAATGTAAACTTAAAGTAATATTAGTAAAAAGTAAAATAATAAACAAAAAAGTTGAAAACTAAAAGCAATGTAAAAGTGAAATAAGTTGAAACAAAAATAGAAAAAAAAAAATAGAAAAAAAAAATAGAAAAGTTACATGCTGCGCAAACGCTAGCGCGGACTGCGACCCGCCAGCAGATGCTCTTTAACACCCCTACAAAAGGCAGCAGAGCTGGGAGCCATCCTGATACAGTATGGCAAAGAATTGAAAGTGGTAACGGCCGTATAGCGGAATGAACGCTGAAAAAAAGCATGGTTGTGCTTGGGAACACTATACAAATCCCTGTGGCGAGTAAGAACACTATGCACATCAGAACCCTTAGTAAGTTTATTAAAGAGGTAAGAAGGAAGTTCAGTTAGTCTAATTTTGTAAACCAGATGTAGGATATGAAGTACATAACGCTCTTTGATAGTAAGCCATCCTGATTCGATCAAATAAGGGGAGATATGATCGAATTTGCGGACATTAAAACTAAATCTAAGACACGCGTTCTGCAGTTTCTGTAAGCTATTTTTGTCTTTTTGAAGCAATGCAGGCCAGTAGACAACGTCACAATAACCTAGATGGGATAAAATTAAAGAATCAGTTAGACGTAATTTAGTATCCGTATCAAAAATATCTCGATGCATGTATAGAAGTTTTAATTTAGCGTATGTTTTTTGAATCAATGAAGAAATATGATCTGAATATCTAAACTCAGAATCAATATGCAGTCCTAGGTTTTTACATGTATTTATAGGCTCTATCACAGTGCCGTTAACAAAGATTTGAAAAAACAAAGATTTGAAAATTGAAAATCTATAAGGTATATTATTTAAACCTGAGTGCAAAGCATATTTTTATAAATTATCATTTTAAGAACATATTTTTATGTTTTCGACTTTATCCAAAACTTTAAAACGTTAAAGGTTTAATGTCCAGTTCGGTACTTATTTCAGGGATTTTCCAATCTGAAGATTATAATAATTATATTTACATTTTGGTTATACAGAAGGTATTTATTGGGGGTTTCCGGGGTTTGCAGTTATATTGTTAGGGGTTGTTTATTATCACTTAATAGTGCGTTATTATTACCTGCTTAACAAAGTGTATTTAAATTAAAATAAATTAATTTCAAATGTAAAAAAGTGTTTCTAAAAGCACCTCTAAGAGTTGTATAAGGAGAGATTACCAGAAGTTAGTTTATCTCCAGAACCTGTAATTACCCGATGGGGAACATGGATTAAGGCCGCAATATTCTACGCAGAGCATTTCGAAGCCATTAAAGAACTAATTTTGGATTTAGATGACGATTCGCAGTGTGTTGTGCAAAGTAAAGAGTTGTTAAAAAGTGCAAGTGTAGCTAAAGATCTTGTTTTTATTAAGGTTAATTTCAGTTTTATACCGAACATAACATCTTCGTTGGAGAGTAGAAATTTAAGTTTAAGAGAGTCAATTAGTATTGTTGAAACTTTTTCCGCTAAATGTAACAACATTCCCGGTAATGCAGGAGGTCAAGTAAGGAACAAATTGGATGTGACTGTAAAAAAGAATGAAGGATTTAATTACTTAACTGCAGTAAAAAGCATTTATGAGGGTAAGCCATCCAACGAAGTTTTATCCAGGTCTTATATTTTGCTACCTAAGTTGCAGTTTGCAGTATTGTCCGATTACATCAGTAGATGTTGATAGAAGCTTCTCCTTGTATAAACACATTTTTACTAATGGAAGACAATCCTTTTTAGTTAAAAATTTTGAAAAATATTTAGTACTAAATGGCTTTTATACAATTTTAGGTTAAAAAATTGTTTACTTTGATATTGTTTTTTTTTTTGCAGTCTTTTAAAAATAAACCTATTTACTTAAAAATACTTTTTTCTTTAAAAAAAACTATTTTTCCTTTGGTACCATAAAACGTAACTATAATCTTACCCGACATAAAATCGTATATCTCACCTAATTGGGTGAAGTTGCATCGTAAATGTTATTCCGTGAAAAATTGAATAACGAAAAGGATAAAATTTTGTCCTGCGGGGATCTTGTATAGATGTAAAATAAAATTTTACAGAATTTTCGGCTTCATTACCTCAGGAAAAATATTTTTCCTGAGGTAATTCCAGTCCTGATAAATTACCTGCTTTCTCAGTTTTATAAAAGTAGAGCAAATTATCCGGTGCACCTACATACAATACCAGCTACTAGAAAAAACAACATGCTTCCGCGAACCGTAACATAAAGCTTTTCCGTGGAAAAATTAGCTCTAGGTACACAAAGTCTCCATTATTTTCAGGTACAAGCAACGAAATACGTCAGAATTATATCCCGAGGAAAACGGATTAGCGTGAAAAATGCTCGGAAGTAAATAGGGCTTCTTTCGACCTTTTTGTTTTAAATTTAATTTAGCTTGATCTAACATAATTACAGCTTACTAGACTAGGTATTTTCGAAGGCAAGGAGTCCAAGTACCAAGTTTGTAATTTAAAGATAACTAACATTTCTTGTTGTTTATAAACGTTAACGAATCTGCCAACAAAGTACATAAAGTATTTTTCACCCTAAATGGTATCGACTTATTGACTGCAATAAAACTACCGGTTTAATCCCAATGTTATACACAATCAACAAGCAAATACACTACAGGGTAGGACTTTAGATATTTAATTCCGTAATTAACCTTAAACACTTCCTAAGAAACACAAAGACTGAAAGATGTTATCGCAAGCACAAGATAGTTAAATATTACCTGCTATAATTACAAATTAATTATTAATCCAACCCTGACCGATAGTTTATTTGCATTTTTATGGCCGAGCTCTTGCAAAACGTCCCAGGTAGTTAAACGAAGTCAAACATTTATTGTGAAAAATACTTTACATGCGAACGTTCGCACACGAAAAATCCCAAACCGCTGATAGAAAATCCGGCGTTCGCTGAAGCCAAATTGTAACGTTAACGTCAAGCAAAAAAATTCTAACCAGTAAAAACCACCCATGCGCAGAGAAAAATTGGAAATCGGTGACAATTGCTTGTACGAAAGAAGCTAATACTGCACGGACGGGAACGAAAAGCCCCTCAGGGGTTTAATATAATAATGATCCGTGACCTCATCCCTAAAAGGAATAAATCTATATGCCAAATTATGTTTGATAGTTCCGCGCGACCAAAAATTATTTGCATCAAAGAGGGCTTGGATTAAAAAACGTAGGGCTTGGTTTAGATCACAATGATATCGGGATGATATATCTAACCAAATCTAGGTTCAAATTTTGTCAAATTCATATTATGACATGATATGCCAAACTAATGAGACTTAAAATAAGTTAGACAAATACAAATTTATTTTTGTTGTTTACAAAATTAACAAAGTAAGAATACACACAAAGAAAAAGAAAAATAATTACGTAAATTGCTGAAATTGGCCACCGCCATGCTCCAAGCATAAATTTACACGTCTCTTCATATTTTCGAAAGTGTTGACCAGCATCTTTGGAGAAATGTTACCACATTCTTGGATAATCCTCTCTTGTAATTGCTCGAAATTTGCAACTGGTGTTTTAAAAATAGGGTTATTTAAATGAGGAAAAACGAAGTAATCCATAACGGTTAAACAAGGCGATCTAGGTGGGAATTCAATGTCTGATCGAAAACTGATCAATCTGTCGTAGAAAAAATTGCGTAAGTAGTTAATAGTTTCGGCGGCTGTATGGGCGGTTGCACCGTTCTGTTGAAAATATCCAAAACGTAGTTCGTCGTCAAGTAATTGCTCCACAAATGGATTCAAAATATTGTCTCTATACCGCTGTGTTGTAACTGTGTCATGGAAAAAAATAGGAACAACAATTCTTCTTCGGGAAACAGCTAACCAGACACCCATTTTTTGAGGGTGCAATGTGGACTCTACAAAAAAATTGGGATTTTCACTACTCTACTACTGCGTGTATTCTGAGAATTCACATTACCGGGGAGGTGGAACCAGGCTTAATCCGAAAAAAATGTCAGGTCTAATAAATCATTTCTTTCCAATAAATGTTGGGTAAACCATTGAGAGTAATTCCCGCGTCTTTCAAAATCTGCGGCTTGTATTTCTTGGAATACTTGCACGTTATAAGGAAATAAATTTAGCTGCTTCTTAAGAATAGTCCTGCATGTTCCATAAGATCTTCCCACTTCTTGGGACAGGCGTCTTATACAATTTGTTAGCGTATTTTGCATTATTTCACGAACGTTTGCAACAAGTTCTTCTGTTCTTACAGATGGTCTTCCTGCCCTTTTTTTCCACCATTTACTCTAACCCCGTTTCGAAAATACGCTTCCACCATGAATGTTTTGTGCTGTTCTGTAAACCCATTGTGTGAATTGTTCAAGAAATTGGGAAAATTAGCGATGAATCAAATTACTTGTAACGAGTGTCAAAGATGACGGAATAACTGATTGATTATTAATTCAGGTAGTTACTGACACCCAACAGGTATTAAGCTCTACGGCTAAGCATTACGTCCTTAGATGCAAGGCCCTCTTTGATGCAAATAATTTTGGCTCGCACGGTATAACAGAAAAGTGTGGTTCGTCTTAACCTGCACTAAAGTTTTGACATATTCGAATTTTGACAAAAACTAAAAATGTCTCTCATGGTGGTCTCTGGTGGACGACAATTTTGTTAACAACAGCTGGACGGGAACATAAGATGCATATAACAAAATTACTGTCGAATATTTATAGCAGAGGATAGTAGCAGTTTTAAATTCTCGGGACTTTTCCTAATAGTTATTTTTATAATGTTAAAGGTGTCATTTTATTTTGCGAAAAGGAAAATTGGATAACGAGCGTAGCAAGTGATCCAACCCTTCCAATAAAATAAAAATACTTTTAACACGCTCATCAGACAATAAAATTGTTTTATCTACAAAAACTATTAAATCCGACACTAAAATGAACCCAAGCCACTCACTGGATGTGGAGCTGCCTATTTTATTCCAAAACCATAAATCCAAACCAAAATCAGCCTAAACACCAACTTTTCAATTTTCACATGTGAGAGCTTAGCGATATTAGATGCTCTGAAGTGGATTTATACGCAGAACATTCGAAATATTGTCATTTTATCTGACTCATTATTTGTACTTAGAGCTTTGGAAAAACTTAGCGACTGGAGATACACAACGTCTCCCATTTTACTTGAAATTAAAAACATTACACGAAAGATGCAACTAAATCAACAGAGAATCATTTACATGATTGTGGATAAAGGCTCACTCAGGACTTACACACAATGAACATGTGGATAAATTGGCAAAACAAGCTACATTGTTAAGCTCAACGTAAACTATCCTATACCAATAATAGACACTTTTAATATCACTAAAAATAAACTAAGGCTAAAATGGCAACAGCGTTGGCTCAATAATTATGGTCAAGCGACCAACACCAGATTGTTTCAGATAAGCCCTTAAATTCATACAGCACTATGGCACGACAGCTTTAATGTTTCAAGAAAATTTATAACAACAATATCTAGATTAAGATTTGGTCATGCTTGTTATCCCTCTCATCTTCAATAAATCAAGGTTTTACCAATCGCCTTGTGTGAACATTGCAATGAAGTTGCCAATTTAGACATTTTCTTTAAATGTCGAAATTACACCAACTGTCTCTACACGACTCTCCAGAACTTGGACCAAATCGATGCACCGATAAATTTATTGTACGTACTAACTACACGAAATAAAAAAGCTATATTCATGATTATGAGTTATTTGCATAAGAATAATATTAAGTTGTAGCATGCCTTCTTTCGGCTTACAAGTCACTATAGGTTTACCCTAAAAAGGGTCTAGTTAGATTGGGTTCCTATTGTGATCCTAATGTTTTCAAACCCCATTGGCCTACCTGTTTGTTATACAATGTTCTGATCGGCCCAGAACGAGAAGAGTGTAACCCTGTCTAATTCCCTTCGTTTTCAAAATTTTGGTTGTTAGGTTAGGAGCTATACTTAATTTGCTTTGGAAATTGTTTGGTTGAAGAATATATCTATATGTGACTGGCTGAATAGCTGCATAGCAGAAGCCAAAAAAAAATACCTATTCTTCCAAATTTAAAATTAAAAAAATACTGCTAAACAACTTGCTCTTCTACAACAGTAATCTGATGTTTCGTCAATTACTAGTTACTAAAAACCGAATGGAAATTAAATCGTCAAAATTTTTTTTGCAAATAATCGCTTGTAACTCAAAAACTTTACTAGTTAGCTATATATAGGTATCGTCAGTTAAGAGTGTTAACCTGCCAACTCCACTTTTGACTTATGCAACTATTTAAATATGGATGGCGTTCTGCATCACCCAGAAATACTGCTAGCTCTAAATCGTTAACGAAACGTCCGTAAATCTAGTGTGCGTTAAGTGCGTAAACCGCCTTACTCCACAGTAAAACCGTATAACTGATATCTCCAGTGTTTTGCTGTGTAACGGCAGCGAATGGTAATACGCTCTAGTAAGGAAATTATAGTTTTTCTTTGTTCCTGAACAATTGTGTATTTGTGAGTTAGCAGGTCAACACTCTTAACCGACGATATATTATAAAGATAAAGTGTCAATTTAAGTAGCTTTTCACATTAGTGATAATATACATGGTGTTACGGTTAAAACAATATAGGTCCTTATGGTCACCTTTTCAATTAACCAAATTAACTGTATTTCTAAAGCACCCTGTATATCGCAACTAAGATTTAGTTGTAGGGTTAAAAGCCCCCTGGTATTATTTACCTGTCCACCAAATTTCAAAGATTTCAGTTGAAAAGTCAGAGTTGAAAAAACCTAAATTTTTTTATAACGTTGTCTTTCAAAAAAAATTGTAATCTTATTATTATTTTAAAAGCGATAAAAGATACTGTTAAAGAAAGTTGTTAGGAAATTAATAGGGGGTTTTAAAACGAGTTTTAAATATTTTTTTTTTCAATATTTCCAATATTTTCCAAAACACGTTCGGAAATATTTCCACTTACAACACTAGTCCTACATTATAATCAACATAATATATATTTGACATTGCAACTAATATTTATATGAAATGTGTAGCACGATATCAATAGTCTTATTCAAAGTGAGCAGTCTAGGAAAGATGGCATATAATAGTGTATCTAATATCATGGAAATTGTGCAGTTAAGAAAGGTAACGTGATATTCCAACAAGCTAAGCGAAATTATCAAAGAGATATCAGATTCCAACCGGGAGAAGCGAAACAATAAACTTTACCTATATTAAAAGCGAGATTTGTTGATCGTTGAATTAGGATATTGCATATATATTGCATATTTCTTTTAGAGTCAAAATATGCCACTTGGGACAGGCGTGTTATACAATTTGTTGGCGTATTTTGCATTATTTCACGAACGTTTGCAACTACATAGTTCTTCTGTTCTTACAGATGGTCTTCCTGCTCCTTTTTTGGATTGTATAGATCCTGTTTCCCTAAACACAGCCACGGTTCTTTTCAGGCAATCATAAAAATCTCCAGCAATAAAAGCAGTGTTAGGAAAATGTTCGTGAAAATCGTCCTTGCACAAATCCGGATTGTATTGCCACTCACCGTTTACTCTTACCCCGTTTCGAAAATACGCTTCAACCATGAATGTTTGTGCTGTTCCGTAAAGCCCATTGTGTGAATTGTTCAAGAAATTGGAAAAATTAGCGATGAATCAAATTACTTGTAACGACTGTCAAAGATGACGGAATAACTGATTGATTGCTAATTTAGGTTACAGCATTACGTCTTAGATGCAAGGCCCTCTTTGATGCAAATTTGCTTGCTAATCACGAACACTTAATACTAAGTGTTCGTGATTAGCGAGGCGGCCACCGCGCTGTTTAATACTTTCTATTATTTAAATAAGGGTGTTCTGAAATACCTGTTTTGAAACGGTTTATTAAACCTTACCAGAGGAACTGTTCGGTGTTAAAAATATCTTCTCTAAACGGGCCAAGGTACTCTTGACTGTGTCCATCTCTTCTGCTATGTCCGGCAATTTTCTCTTTCTATTTACTTTAGGCATCTTACTAATTGCAACACGTGTGACACACAGAAACTCACTCTGCACTCGACGGCACAATAAAATGGAGTTACTAAGGATATTTAGGAAGATGCGGACAAGGAGCTGAAATATTTTTGTTTACTTACTTTAATACATTCCTTTCTCTGTGCGTCCATAGGCCATAAAGCGAGACCTACCAATACCAATACTATCAAAAAAGGACGGAGATGTCAAGAATAACTACATGAATTTAAAAATACGTAAAATAAATGCGCGGTACAATCCAAAAGAAGTTGCAAACATTCCTGAATAAGTTTCGCCGTAAGGTTATTTCGTCAAACATCGCCAGCACAAATAATGATCCCCTCTCTTTAACCGAGGGAGTGGCTCGCCATGCGTTGTCCACGCCGGCAACACTGATTGATCTGGTGTTCTTATTGCGGACATCTAAACAAATGTAACTTGGGGTCTGTCAGTTCGGTATATTGATATTAATGAAATTGTTTATTCAATACAGTAATGGAGTATTCGATGCGGAGACTTCGGGAAAAATAAGCAAAAAATTCTCCTGTCAAAATTTGACACCTGTCAATATGTCAAATCGTTTAAAAAAAATATATATTAATGGAAACACTATAAGGTCGTTTGTATATTGACGGTGGCAAGTTAAAAAAAATACGCCAAAAAATCTCTTGTCAAAATTTGACACCTGTCAATATGTCAGAATTATTACAATAACCGATAGTAATGAAACAGACAAGGGGTCGTATATATATTGTCGCTAAGAATAGAGAAAAAAAAAATTCTACCGTCAAAATAAAATTTTGACAATTTTTTTTTTTTAATTTTGAAAATTTTTGTCGTTTGTTCGGGTTTGTATGTACGTTTGTTTGTAACCGACTTCTTTGAATCCGATTTTGACCCACTTTAAACGGTCAGATTTAATTTAAATTTTGTAGACTTATCAAGAACCGCTGACAATACAATAATCTACTAATATAGCTCAATCTCCTCAAAAAAAATTTTTTCCTTAACAATAACTCAAACTAAAAAATGAAAAATAAATATAGTTTAGAAAAACTAAAAAAACACGCTTTGATAAATAATCAAACTAAAAAGCGGAAAATAAATAATATAGTTTAAAATAATTCTTGAAATTCGTAATATAGGCAGAAAATAATAATGAACGATAAACATTAGTATTATTGTGAAAAAAGCGTTAGTCGCTTTGTGCTATATTTTTCGTTTATCGAGCACCCCACGCTTTTTTCACAATAATACTAATGTTTATCGTTCATTATTATTTTCTGCCTATATTACGAATTTCAAGAATTATTTTAAACTATATTTATTTTCCGCTTTTTAGTTTGATTAATTATCAAAGCGTGATTTTTAGTTTTTTTAAACTTTAATTGTATTATTAAAGCATCAACAGTCATTTACCACCAATAACAGGTCATAACCAGTAACTAATAATGCTAAATAGGCATGTGATACGAAATATTAATCATCATGTAACCTGTTATCAATGAGCTTAGTAAATTGTCGAACACTAACTAAAGCCACATTAATATCTCCAGCAAGTTTGTTATAAATAACACACATACTGAAAATGGATACAGTTCTGTTTTTGGAAACTCCGAATAGAAAAATGTTGTACCAAGAACGAATATTGTTAGCTGCAAATGGAAGCTATGTAAGAATATCAGGACTATCTATACTATTCTTTAAAATTTTATTTTATTTATTTTACACCATTTCACAGTTACAATGAACCAATTAACAAATAGGTATATAGGCTATTTAAAATAAAATAGGTAATATTATAACAATAATTCTAAAATTTTGTGATAATAAGAAATTTCTTAAATTATTATATTGAAACGGAATAATTATGCCTAAAAAGACACTAACACGCTAATTTAGATTTATACTCGATACACCACAGCTAAAAATGTCAAATCTATTTTGGTGCAGATTGTATGTGTTGCACAATCGATAAATAGGGGAGTATTTACAGATATTGGTACGCGCGGTTGGTACATAAAAAGTGTGGGAATGACGTGTTCTAGGGACGAGGAATTGCAGGTTTTCTAATATATCACTGCATTCAACTCTATTATGCAAGATATTATGAAGAAATTTAAGTTGAGAAACTGTACGTCGATCTTCTAACGAGCAAACATGCTTAGTTCTTCTTTTTTAAAAATATTCTATTTAATATATTAAGCAACAGCTCATCATCACGTCCCTTTACAACCCCTAAGTGAATTTTGAAGATATAAATAAACACGTTTACTAATATTTTATTAAAACTACTATGCCCCGAACGCACTACATATTTACTATGCGTGTGTCCACATAATAAAAAATTTAATAAAAGAAAAACTTTTTTAAAAAAAATATTTTTTATTCTTTTTTTTAATTTAACATTGAAATGAAACATGTAAATTAATATTTTACGTGCTTGAACAGTTTAGGCACAAAAAATTGGCGCAAGATAAACAGATAGGCATTTTGCATGTCGTACATGAATTACAGGTTTTTCTCTCCTTTTTAGCTGGACAAAAAGCACTTCTTTTTCTTTTTGATCTCTACTGCAGGCGTTGCTTCAACTGGCAAAGTAGTTCCAAGTTTGTCCGCTACGGATTCACGAAGATGACGACGTATATATTTATTGTTCATTCGGAGTGTTATAAAATCCCTACAAAGCGCCATGCCCAGTTCCTTTAGAAATTTATATTATCTTAATACAGAACTCGAGAATTTACCCCAGCGATATTTAGTAATTGGAAAAATAGTACCATTGGCCAACGTCGTGTTCTTCGGGACGTCGAAAAATGTACACATTTTTGATCAAGTGCATCTACTCCAACTTTAGTATGTCATTGTAAAACTCGATTATATCTGGTTTCTGAGACTCTTGATTACTTTTTGCATCATGATGCATGGTCGATATACGTACCACTGACAGCTCTTCCCTTTTTGGGTACATGGCTAACCAGCGTAGTTTTACTCTGAAACCCAAAAACGGATGATAATTCAGGTCGACTTCGGCTAGCTTGAAATTTTAATGTGATTTGTCGCTTATTTTTTTTCATTGTACCAACATAAGTTAAATTACGCTTTTGCAATTCGTTCACTAGCTCCACTGAGGAGTACCAATTATCACCAGTAATGTTTCTGTTTGATTGTTGGGACAAATAAGTAATTAAGCGGTGGACTACTTGGGTCGGTTGTAACAATGAAGATTGTCGGGCAGTCACATTATCTTTGCCAAGATAAACTTCAGCATTGCACATGTAATGTGTCTTAGCGTCTGCAAGAATTTGTATTTTAATCCCGTATTTAGCGGCCTTATTTGGCATATACATGCAAAAGCCGCATCTGCCTCTAAATGCCACAAGCATTTCGTCTATGGTTAAAAATTCCCCTGGAACGTAGTTTCTACCTGAACGTTGAACAAACTCTTCAAATATATCTTTAATTGGGGCAAGTTTGGTTATAGCTCATCTTTCGTCTCTTGTGGTTTCATCGTCAAAACACAAGCAACTAAGTAGGAAGCAGAAACGTGCAAGAGTCATGGTGCAGTTCAATATTTAGCTGCCAGTACCATCAGTACACCACATAGACTGAACGTTTTCGTGGTTTGACTTGAAAATTCCCTGCAAATACAGCAATCCTATAAAGGCATTTCTTCGGGATTCGTCTCAGATATAAATGATGGACGATTTTTTACTGACATAGTGTATTTAGTACGCATATTTATGATTTTTTGATTAGTACATTTCACAATTTTCTGGAGCATTTCCTCAGCAACAAGGAGGTGCCTAGCTTCTAAAGCACTTTTTGGGGAATTTTGTCTTGCTTCTCCAATTAATCCAGGCAGTAATTTAATAATATTATCAGCTGTTGTTCTACTTCTTGTAGGCTCCTGTTTAGACCAAACCGTCCTGTCTTTTCCATGCCAATATCCTGTTTTCCTTTTTGTAGATTCTGTATTATTGCGGCAAAACACTCTCTTCGTCAGGGTCATAATCCAAGTTATCCCCCGAAATGTAAGAAAACTCACTTTCAGTGTCATGTTCGCTCAAGACCTCATTATCAATTTCTTCTTGATCGCTTTGATCATTCGCATCTACTAACTCATCAAACTGTGAATTGGAAGAAGTCTGATTTGGAGTCTCTTGATTATTCCAAAAATTTTTCCTCTTGAAACAGATTTTGTATGTCATTTTTTGTTAAAAAATCTTTTTGAGAGCCATTACCTAAAGGTAATAAAACTAAAATAAAATAACCTTTATTATATAGCTGAAAAAAAACACGAAATAAAAAACTTACCAAAAAAAAAGTGTTACGAATTTACTATGCGTGGGTCCCGGTGACCCGGAACACCTCAGAACTAGAATATTTTTTAAACAAAATGCTCTTGGGTCCCAGGGACCCAGGCATAGTAGTTAAGGAGAAATTTAAATTCCAATTTTTAGTTTCTGAAATACAGGAATTCCTATAAAACTTTCAACCTCCGTTTTTACCCCATCAGGGGTTGAATTTAAAAAAATTCCTTCTTAGTGGATGCCTACGTTATAAGGAGAAGACCTCTTCGAAATTTCATGATTCTAGGATCAGGGGATTAATCAGTCAGTCACTTTACAATTTTATACAGTAGCACAGGTATTGATAATAAAATTTAATAAATATTTAATTACAACATTGCATAATGGCGTAGGCCAATTTGGAATATAGGAATTATGTGGCCGCACAAGGTCTACTATTTTAGCGAAAATATATTTTCTGAAAATTATATTTTCCATGTCAGTATATCCATACATTTATTATTCAAAAACTAAAATTGCATACCAACACCAAAAAATAAATCCGTTATTTTATTAATCATGAGTGCTGTTGCTTTTTACTCCCAGAGTCATCTGGTATTTCCTGCAAAATTTCGCTTTGCATACAGGAATATCCAATTACAGTCTCAGCTATCCTATTTCTATTATATTAAATCCATGCTGGTTTGCTCTTTCTCTTTAAGCGGTGTACGCTGTTGTTTTATACCTTATTTGGTAAATTTTATCAGTAACTTGAATATCCGAGACGCAATAAATACTTTAATACGGTATAAAACTTAAAAATATTTTATTTTTTTAAGTCGTTACATTATGGTCATAACGAAGTCGTGACTGCTTTCCACAAGGGACATGATAATTAAGTGAGGGTAGAAGAAAAGTCCTGTCAACCTTCTTAAAAATTTATTAATCGTACGAGTTTCGACCTAACTGGCCATCATCAGGGCGTTCTGTAAGTAACAAAAGACAAAATATTTTCCATCTTTCTAAGTAAATCGGAAAAAATGTCCTTATTATAAAATTATAAATCTTGAAACAACGTCACATTAAAATACACGAGAAATTAATACATAAAAACAACAAGTGTTAAGGTCTGTCACAAATGACATAAAAGATACGCACTATATCAACATTTACGTAAAATTAAAATTAAAATCAACACTGAAATGGACGTCACCACACCAAACATCAAAACAGAGATCGCGCTCTCCCATCTAGATCTCCACAGAACAGAGCATTGTTTCCTACAGAAACTATGTCACAGCCATAAATCTTTTTAGGGACTAAACATGACTCTTCGAACAAACCCTTACTTTCTAGATTACCGAAATTCAATATAAATAAAAATCGTATTTCCTTTTTAACGGGCGTTTATCACAATACAGACCTTTACGTTTGAAAAAGAAAGGGGGCGGTTTCTACCCCAAAAAGAGGGATAAGTTTTATGATGATACGAAAAATGGATGCCAACACAGCCATAGTGTATTTTTTCTGCAAATAAAGAGGATTCCTAATACTAAATTTATTTCAATTAAAAATGCCACCCTGTATATATTTTGCCCGACCTATATCTATTTTAATGATAGCAAATATTGCGAAACATCCTGACTGGTCTAAAGTGCAGCCGTACAATACTCGCAAGTAATTTAAAGTTGAAATAACCGAAAAGTTTGGTTTTTAGGAATTCCATTTCGAATCCTCTCAAATATTAAAGATACTTTATCGTGGTGTTTTGTCTAACCGAATTTTTCGAATTTAAAGTCCCACAGATACTGGAAAATGCAATTCTACAACTTTTATTTGTCCCGGTCTGGACGCCGATCACAATAGTTTATTTAAATAGACTTGAATTTACGTGTTGTTTTTTATTCTAAGCTTATCCTTAAAAAATAAAATACGAGATATATGTGGAACTATAATTATTATCGATAAAGTAGTTTAAGCAAGAAAATTTTCTTAACGAAATTGTTTCTTCCCGATAGACAAGGTTCGCATTAAAAACAAAACTTAATTTTTTTTTGACTGTTTGAAGACAATGATGTTTCTTGAATGAAGAAATAGTTTTGGACTTCCATTGTCTTTATTTGTCTTAAATCACAACGTTTCAACTGCTAAGTATCTCCAGTCGTCTTCAGGTGAATACTAAATAAGTAAAGTAACTACAGGACTATTTATACTAGCTAGGTGCACTGAAGCATAACTGAGGTGGGTGCAGTCATGCGTTCAGTTGGCACGCGATCTTATCCTTAGATTACATCTATCTAACAAGGGTTTCCAGATATTTCTTATGTCTAATGATGGTTTACTTAAGCAGCCTGGGTTCTGGGTTCTGGTGAATAGCAGCAGCTTCCTTGAACTTTTTTTTCCTCCAGTGTGGTTCCTTATGTAGTATTTCAACTTCTGATCACAAGATATGGTGACCATGTTTCCAGGCAGGGTCAGCTGCACCTGACTTTTCGGTCTCTCCTTTTAACGTATTGTTCCTGTGTTCTTTAATCCTTGTTTCTAGTGGTCTTAATGTCTCACCTATATAAGATTGGCCGCATTTGCAGGGGATCCGGTAGACGCAGTTTTTCCTATCTTTTTGACTTGTAGGCTTTGTCTTCATCAGGTGGCTTCTTAGGGTGTCCCTCGAGCTAAATACGGTGTTGATGTTATATCTTTGTCCTAGTCTTCTTATTTTCTCAGATACTCCTTTGACGTACGGAATATTGAGTATTGGTTGTGCCTCTCTGTTTGTTTCTTGCGCGTTGGGTCGATTCTTACGATTTTCCAATATTGTGTCAACTAATCTTGTGGGGTAGCCATTTTTGTTGAGTTCGTTCTTGATGTGGTAAGTTTCTTTTTTAAGTGCTTCTTCCTAGTTACAGATTGTAATTGCTCTATCCTCGAGGGTTTTAACTTATGCCATTTGATGTAAAATTGAGATACTGACCTGTATGCGTAGGTTTTCTGTATACTGAAGTTTGAATGCTGTTGCCATTTTTTTTCACGTTGACATCTAGGAACGGTAATTGGTTGTTTTCTTCTTTCTCCATGGTGAATTTGATCGTTGGTGTTAAGCTATTAACGTGATTTAAAAAATCTCTTAGTTCGTCATCGGTTCCATTCCAAATAATGAAGGTGTCATCCACATATCTCAGCCACATTTTTGGTTTCTTTTTTGCCTGTTCCATTGCCTTGGATTCAAACAATTCCATGTAAATGTTGGCGATTATTGGAGAGAGAGATGAGCCCATCGGTAGTCCGTCTACTTGGTTAAAGAATATATCCTTTTCTTGAAACTAGGAATTGTTAAGGCAGCATTCCAATAGTTCCAAGATGGCATTAATGGGGAGCGTTGTTCTTTCCTGTAGAGTATGGTCTTCCTCAAGTTTGTTTTTGATAACTTTTAGGGCGTCTTTTACGGGAACGTTGGTGTAAAGACTTAATTTTTTTTAATGCCTCTTAATAATATTAAGATAATCAATAATAATATGTCCGCCTTTAACTTATAAGTAGGGTGCGGATATCAGACTTTTAAACCATATTTATTATAAAAAAATTAAAATCAATAAAGTAGTGGCAATATTGGACAAGTGTTTAAACTGTCTTATGTATTGGAATACACAGAGATCTAAGCGGAATGTATACCCTGGGGTGGCGGGTAGACCACGACGTCCTTATTATAGGACTATACGGGCAGCGATAACACAAAGCAACATAAAACGATACGATGCATTAAAAGTAACCTCGCAGAAGTCCATCGGCCATCAATGCACCGTAACGCCATCCCAGCAGAATTAACTACAATACAAAAGACAGTTTCACTGTTAATAAATTGAAACATAAACAAGTAAATAAAACTACGAAGTGCAACACACTCAAATATAGGAAAATAATACTCGTTTCACCTAAACAGTCTGCAAATTTGCAGATGATCTGTGGAGTTGCTTTGGGTTATGGCCGCCTGTATAGTGCTAATAAGTCATGGTCTACCGCCCCATGGTATCCATTATGCTTTAATCCCTGTGCACACCGTCCGTCCGAAATGCCTCTACTTTGTTGCTCTTAATTGTTTTCGCGGTCTCAATAATTATCTCTTATTATTAAAGAGACTAACATTTTACAGGCAATTAAGGCATTCATATACATCTCTTCTTTGGGGGGAGGGGGGGGGGGGGGGGGAGTGGAGCTGACACTAATGTAATTAACAAGCGAAATCTCAAAAACGGTAAAGTCCAAGAAGCTGAAATTTTACAGTTGCATTGCACAAAGGTATTTACCAATAATTAACTAATCAGGCAACATTGACTGTGACATTGAGCCTAATGAATAGAAATTAAGCAATTACTTGAAGCAATTACTTTTTAGTAAAAGCAATTGCTTGACTAGCAAATGCTATAAGTAAAAGCAATCGCTAGATTTGGATATGAATAAAATTTTGAAGCGATTGCTGTTTTTCTTACACCTCTGTAGCAAATGCTTATTCAACACAAGTTCAGACGTGGCTTATCCACTTGTTCAGATTATAGATTTCATGTTCAGTTTGGTGCCTAATTTGTAAAAGAGTTGACGTAAATAAAACAACGTTGGTCTATTTATTTAGTACAATAGTAATCTGTTACGTTTTTGTGGAAAATAGGGAACTTATATTTGTGATATGGCAGATTTCAGTGAAAATGAGGAAAGTTATAGTAGTGATGAAGAAATTAAAGACAAGCAATAATATATATTATATCAATATAATATCAATTATTGATATTCGTTCACAAATTGAAGGAACATAAATAAATCTCTCTGACCACAACCGTTTAGCTTTCATAACAGCTTCAGCACTTGTAGGAAATTTAATAAAAATATTGGCCTTCTCCAAAACTGCATCCATTACAGAAGTGTATGTCTTACAGACAGTAGTTTGGTGATCACTGAGTGCTTCACCTACAGAATTTTGAAAGCCCGGATCCGACAATTTCCTCAGAAAGACTTTATTCTTATTTAAAAGCGACAGTGCACCCCTCGCCTTTTACCAGTATCAGTCAAAAAATAATTTGCGAACCACTCAACATTTTCGCAGTCAAATCGATATAACTTTCTGAAATCATCATATCGCCTTCCCGGTGGAACATCTACCTAAGTGCAAATTTTCAATTTTTGTAGTTTAATTATAATAAGAATCAAAAAGTACCAATCTCTCTGGTCAAACCACGTCAGAATTGTAGTACAAAAAGTGGCCGCGTAATATCGCTTGCGTCGTTGTTCCATTCCCTCGTTTTTCTAATTGGCAACGGCGGAAAAACGACATAATTGATAGGTAGGTCTTTGTTGATTCGATATTGTTTGTACTTTTAACAAAATCTAGGAAAACAACGTCGTAAATGTCTGTTGCGTCATCGTTGCTCCGAAATATTTGTCTTATTACTCAAATTTGGAGAAAAAAAGTTGTCACAATTATTACTTAAAAATAGATTTGAGTGGAACAACGACGTAAGTGGAAGGGGAGGTCAAAAAAAGGGGGAAAAATAAAGATTTTCCAAAAATTATAGAATTGGTTCAACAGCCTACGATGTAAGTATTATTTTCAATATAATACTTTAATTATAAAAAAATTGTGATTTTTTATAAGGTTTTATTTAACATGGTTGCATAAACAAAATATTAAAACATCATTTTCTCAAAACTTTAGAATTGCACTTAGGTCGATATTCCACCGGGAAGGCGATATTATCTGCAATTTTTACGTACACTCTAGATTTTTTCTTTTACGGACGTTCATATATTGAGCCATAATTGAAGACACAGATTAAGAGCAACTGTTACATATTATTAGTACTGTATATTTTATATTTGACCTAGTTTTAGTATTTTAATTGTTGTAAAAGCATAGTGACAAAAAAACAAAAAAAATATATTGATTGATAAATAAATAAAAAATTAAGCTGACAGCAGAATTTCATTGCTAAAGAAAAATTCGTCTTTCAGACCCGAATACTAATATTTATAATAATATATCCTATATTTTAGGTAAGAAACATAACAAATGGTCTTTCAGACCCGAATACTAATATTTATAATAATATATCCTATATTTTAGGTAAGAAACATAACAAATGGTCCTTAGCCGTAACTAGAACAAACCTATGGTAAAATGTCTTTAAACCACAATTTAAGAAGAAGTGCCCGTTTGCAAAGGGCTGCTAAAACGGCAGACCAGACCAGTGTTTCTCCAACCACTAGAAATGTTCAGGTGCCATTAGAATCCTATGGTTCCGAAAAAGGGAAGAAGAGCACAAGCAAGGGTACATCAAAAGACAGTCAGAAAAACAAGTTAAGACGCCAGCAGGCACAGATAGAAGTAGAATTAAAGAAAAAGCAATTAGATCGAGAGATGCTAGACCTGGAACTTCAGTTAAAATTGGCAAAATTGGATGAAGAAGAGTGTGAGTCTGAGTCAGTGGAGACGGAGTTAAGTGAGTCATATTCTGAAGCTCCTAATATTGAAGAATGGATCAAAGGATGTCCTCTTTGGAAAAATACAGAAAAAATAGGTAAAAAAGAAGTAAATGTTGTCGAAAATGACAGTGTCAATGTCAATCACGAGGTAAATAATAATTTAATTTTAAATAATTCTGCTGATTTAAATACGCAAGTCAATCCGCTTCAGCTTACAAAAATATTAACACGACAGTCAATGCCAAAAGAATTGCCAATCTTCAGTGGTAATCCAATAGAATGGCCAAATTTTATTTTTCAATTTAAAAATTCTACAAAGATATGCGGATATTCTCAAGAAGAGAACCACTGTAGATTGCAAAAATGCTTGAAAGGTTATGCATATAAGATTGTGCAAAGTCTACTTATCATGCCTCAAAATGTTGGTAAAATTATACAAATTTTGGAAAGTAGATTTGGACAACCTCAGCACATTATTTCTATGCTTCTTGAAAGGGTTAAAAATATCTCGATTGTTAAAGAGGAGAGACTAGATACCCTAATAAATTTATCTGATGAAATAAAAAATCTTGTTGGAACTATTGAATCCCTTAATGAAACAGATCATTTACAAAATCCTACCTTGTTACAGGAGCTATTAAATAAGCTTCCAAACTCCTACAAAATGATGTGGATTGAATATATTTCCAGCAAAAACACAAATAAATATAAGCTTGTAGAATTTAGTAACTGGTTAGATCAAAAAGCAATGATTGCTTGTCAAATTCAAATGCCAAAATTTTATGACATAACAAGCGATAACAATGGAAAACCAAAAAAACCACCTTACAGGCAAAATTCAGTATTAAATACGGTAACCAAAAAGTGTATGTGCTGTACTAAAGACCTGCATCACCTAAGTACTTGTCCTACCTTTAAATCCTTTTCTGTAGATGAAAAATGGAATTTCTTAACAGAAAATAAAATTTGTTTTTCCTGTTTAGTGCCATATCATTCTCTTACAGATTGCAAGAGAAAGAAAATGTGTGGAGTAAATAAATGTACAAAATTTCATCATAGAATTCTTCATAAAAATAAAATTGAAAATACGGATAACACAATAGACGAAACTAAACAAATGGAAGTAAACTGTCACATTTTAACCAATAAACAAGTCCTTTTAAAAATTGTACCTGTAATTATTAATTGTAATAACAAAACTCTAAATACATATGCACTTTTAGACGATGCCTCTACAGTCACGCTTATTGATCAAGATTTAGCAGACAGTTTAAATCTAAATGGACCCCAACTGCCTCTCTGTATTCAATGGACGAATAATCAGGTAAAGGAGCAGATGGACTCAAGAACTGTAAGCTTTTCGATCAAGGCAGAACATGATGGTAAAGTATTTCAGATTAGACGCGCAAGAACAATAAAAGGACTATCACTTCCAGCTCAAACAATAAATTTAGGTGAGATTTCAAAACAATATCCTTATATACAAAATCAGATTTCCTCAATGAATAATGCTAAACCAAAAATTTTAATTGGACAAGACAACTGGCCATTATTGGTAAATAGAAAAATTATTACAGGCCCTTGGAATGGTCCTGCATTAAGTAAAACTTTACTAGGTTGGGTAATACACGGAAATTGCTCGCTTACATCAGAACAAAGTCGAGATGATAGTTTTGTTTGCTATGTAAACAACAAACAAAACGATGACTTAGATATATTGCACGATCTAGTAAAGGAGCAGTGGTCAATTGATAATTTTGGTTTACAAAAAATGGAAAAATCAATATGTAAAGATGATATAAAGGCTCAAAACATTCTTGAAAAAACTATGAAAAGAATAGGTAATAGGTATGAGACTGGACTTCTCTGGAAAAATGAAAATATGATTCTTCCAGAAAGCAAAATAAATGCAATGAATCGATTATTATGCACTGAAAGAAAAATGGATAAAAATATAATATATGGTAAAACATATTGTGATAAAATAAACGAATTATTGCAAAAAGGTTACATAAGAAAGCTTTCAGATTCCGAGTCACAAGAAACAAGCCATAAAACTTGGTATTTGCCACACTTCGGTATCACAAATCCAAACAAACCAAATAAACTTAGAATTGTATTTGATGCTTCGGCAAAATCTCATGGTATAAGTTTAAATGATTGTTTATTGACCGGTCCTGACCTGTATAATTCTTTACATAAAATTTTGCTTAACTTTAGAATTAAAAAATATGCATTTACAGCTGATATTAAGGAAATGTTTTTACAAGTCAAAGTCCGGAAGGAAGACTGTCGAGCTCAAAGGTTTTTATGGCGGGGAATGGATAGAAAGAAGGATCCAGATACCTATGAAATCGACGTAGTATTTTTTGGGTCTTCAAATGGACCATGTCTAGCCCAAGAAGCCAAAAATAGAAATGCTCGTGACTTCGAAAACGTTTACCCTTTGGCGACAAAAGCAATTATAGAGGAGCACTACATGGATGATTATTTAGGTAATGCCGACTCAATAGCAGAAGGTAAAACACTTATTAAAGATATTATTTATGTCCATTCAAAAGCCAGTTTTCAAATTTGCAATTGGATAGCCAATTCTCAAGAACTTTTAACAGATATTAGCCCGGAATTAAAAGCACAAGGTGATAAAAACTTTGAGCCAAACGGTGAAAATAGTACCGATAGAATTTTGGGTGTTTTTTGGAACTGTTTTGACGACACGTTTACCTTTAAAACCAAATTTCACAAAATTGATAAAAATATTTTGGAGTATAATCGTCGACCAACAAAGAGAGAAGTCTTGAAAGTAGTAATGTCCGTCTTTGATCCAATAGGATTTTTAATCAATTTTATTATACAGGGACGAATTCTTTTACAAGATATATGGCGTAGTAAGCTGGGATGGGACGACGAAATTACAGACAGTTTAACGTTAAAATGGGAAACTTGGATTACAGATCTCAAAAATATTTTCAATTTCAAAATTCCACGGATTTATTTTACATTAAATCGGAAAATTTCAGATATCCAACTACACGTCTTCTGTGATGCATCAGAAAGGTCATATGCCTCAATTGCCTACATAAGATGTCAAGAAGAAGACAGAATTCAAACCGCACTGGTTAATGCTAAAGCACGAGTTACACCTCTTAAACCTGTTTCTATTCCTAGATTAGAATTACAAGCTGCGTTAATGGGAGCACGATTAGGAACCTATCTAAAAGAAAATTTAGATTTAAATATAAAAAGAATATATTACTGGACAGATTCGAAAACAGTATTACAATGGATTAGATCAGAAGCAAACAGATATAAGGTATTTGTTGCTCAACGTTTAGGTGAAATACAAAGTGTTACAAATGCCAAAGATTGGAATTATATAAGCTCAAAAGAGAATGTCGCCGACGAAGCTACTAAACGAATCCACAACCTCGATTTTTCTTTAAACAGTCGATGGTTATTTGGACCTAAGTTTCTACAAAAGTCACCAGAAAGTTGGCCTAAAGAAGAACAGTTGCGTTCAGACTTGATTAAAGAGAAAGAAGAGAGAAAAGAATTCGTATTTTTAAATACTCCGAAACGTAGTATTCCGATTCCTAAACCAGAAGCTTTTTCAAAATGGACAAAATTATTGAGATCTACAGCATGGATGCAAAGATTTATTCAAAATTGTAAACACAATAGTAAAAATAAAAAAAAATTAATGGAAAATGAATTAAGTATTGCAGAAATTAAATCTGCAGAGAAATTATTATACAAAAAAGTACAAGAAGACGCTTTTTACGAGGAAATATATTGTTTACAAAATAAAATTCCAATAAAAAAGGACAGCAGACTTTACACCTTAACATGTACATTGGACCAAGATGGAATTCTTCGTTTAAATGGAAGACTGGAAAATTTAAATGCTTGTGAAGATCTTAAATTCCCAATATTTTTAGATCCCAATCATTATATAACCAAACTTATTATACAACATTATCACGAAGAAGTTTACCATCATGGTCAAGAAACTGTCATAAATAATTTAAGACAAAAATATTGGATTTTGCGAATGAGACAGGCTGTAAGAAAAGTTTGGGCTAAATGTCAAAAATGCAAAAATAGAAAAGTAACGCCAACTATACCAGCTATGGGACAACTTCCGAACTGCCGACTAGAGCCAACCGTTCGCCCATTTATAAAAACTGGTGTTGACTATTTCGGTCCTCTTTTTGTAACTGTCAAACGTAGCCATGAAAAAAGGTATGGTGTAATTTTTACTTGTATGGTTACCAGAGCAGTACACTTGGAAATTGCACACGATTTAAGTACTGACGGATTTATTCACGTTTTGAGACAATTTGGTTGCAGACGAGGATTTCCCGAAGAACTATATAGCGACTGTGGCACAAACTTTAAATCTGCCAACAAAGAATTGAAGACAGCAATAAAAGAATTAAAAAATGAAGAAATAAATACATTTTGTTCCTTGAAGAACATTCGTTGGAATTTCAATCCACCTGCAAGTCCCAACATGGGTGGAGCATGGGAACGACTAATTCAATCAGTTAAAAAAATTTTAGCAGAAATTTTGACTGAGAAATATCCTCCAGAATATGTTTTAAGAACAGTCTTCGCGGAATGTGAAAACATTATCAACTCGCGACCACTGACTCACGTTTCCCTCGACTCAGACGAAGATGAAGCACTTACTCCAAATCACTTTCTAATAGGTCCATCACATGCATCCCTACCATGTGCCAATATTGACTACGAAAATCTCAACCTGATGTCAAAATGGAGAGCTGCTCAAAAATTGACTGATTATTTTTGGAAACGCTGGACTCACGAATACATGCCTTTTTTGGTTAAAAGGCCCAAATGGTACGAAGAATCAATTCCTATACAGTTAAATGATATATAGTCATTATTGTTGATCCTAATGGTCCTAGAAACCTGTGGCCTAAAGGTAGAATAATCCAACTATATCCTGGGAAAGATAAACGAATTCGAACAGTTGATGTAAAATTGGCAAATGGAAACATTTTACGACGACCCGTATCCAAACTTTGTATTTTGGATGTTTATAAGCAGACGAGCAAAGAAGAGTAATTTTTCCCAAGAACAATTACTGCAGGGGAGAATTGTTACATATTATTAGTACTGTATATTTTATATTTGACCTAGTTTTAGTATTTTAATTGTTGTAAAAGCATAGTGACAAAAAAACAAAAAAAATATATTGATTGATAAATAAATAAAAAATTAAGCTGACAGCAGAATTTCATTGCTAAAGAAAAATTCGTCTTTCAGACCCGAATACTAATATTTATAATAATATATCCTATATTTTAGGTAAGAAACATAACAGCAACGTACGTGTATGCCGCTGAGAACTAAAGTGAACTGCTACCAAGCAAATCATACAGGGGTCGACCTACCTGAAAAAGTTAAAGTAATTGCTACACTAGAAAAAGCGATTCCCTAATTTATTCATCACATTTTAAGCAAACGATAGCAATTGCTTTTATTTTTTAAGAAAAAGCATTGACTGCAGTTTTAAGCGATTGCTGGACGCAAAAGCAATTACTTTAGTTTTTATTCATTGGCTTTCAAGAAATTACTTCGATTTTATAAGAAAAAGCAATTGCTACATTTGTATTCGTTAGGCTCAATGACAAACAAAGGAAACAATGAAAGTGGCTCGGTTAGCTTTTGAATTATTTTTGTAGCAGTTTGGACGAGTTTGTACTCACTTGTACAAGGTTGTACAAGTTTATACAAATTGGTACGTATTGGTATAAGTTTGTACCCACTTTTATACGTTTGTACAATCATAGTGGATACCTTTTTTGACATATGACATATTAATAGAGCCATATATTTAAATAATAATTGTCACTAATAAAACTGTCAGTAACAGAGATCCCACATAACGTATTATCAATACTATGACACAAGTATATGTGTGGCCTATTAAAATTGATAATAGAAAAATATTTTTTTAACGTTAAATTAAATTTGACTGGACTAAATCAGGTAACTTTGATTGTTAGGAAATTGTGAGCCAATGTAATCTATGTCAGAGTAAAGTTTGCCCGATTAGCTAATTATTGTTAAAACATTTTGTGCAACCCAAAATTACTAAAACTATTCTTAAAAATGTAAAAAAAATTAGTACTATTTTAAACAGGACCTAATTTGACCGACAAATGTTTACCGGCGAAAATCCCTATTAAATTTAGATGTGTTGTTTCAAATGTCGCGCTTCAAATATTGGTTATTAGTGAGGATCTTACTTTTCCATGTCGGCCAAACCGAAAATGTAACATCAGTTAATTTTGACATTTCGGATATTATCTTGATAGAGCGAGATTTAGCTTGAAAACATTTAATAAAATACATTAGGCCTACTTTCTCTTTAAGTTAAAAACCCAATTTTAAGATAGCTTGATAAATATACCAAAAACATTACGACAAAACGTCTCACACTAACTGATGCCTCTGGAGACGACAGGACGATAAAAGGCGCCCATTAAAAGCTTTGAGTTATGTTGACCATCTTAACGTAACAAAACACAACGAGGAATTAGCATATTGTACCGTATAAACAATGCAAACTTGTTAGTGCTTAACTGTAGCAAGAAAACGACGATTACTTGGATACTTGGACCTTCTTTGCATAACAATTTATAGCAAGTAATATATTTTAGCACCCAAAATGTTAATTTTAGACTGGAGAATTTACGCAACGGCTTTCAACTAAGTTATGCGTCTTAATTTTTTCCTCGTGTTGTTATTATTTATGAAAATTTGATGTGCGAGTTAAACTAATTTCAAGTTTATAAATTACTTCAGTTGATGTAAAAAAGTTGTCTACCTTGCAATTTATTTTAAAAGTTTAAAAGGTGCCAAGTTTCTGTAAAAAGGTTTTCTTTTCTCCGTCGACTGTGTGTTCCTTATAAAGTTTCGAACATAATATTCACTGCTCAAGTAGCAGCACATATTTTATAATAATTACAAATAATATGAATAATTTTCTACTGCGGTTTTTTGTCATTTGAACCTGTTACGTAGGAATGTCTGGTATATTTAAACCCATTTAATAAAGTCTGTTCAATGACTCCTGACCGTTACGTCATATTCTCCATATCTGTGGTACGTCGTAAATCAATTCAGTCAGTTTGACTTACCGGTTATAAAGTTATGATATTTCTTAGGCTTGATCTACATAAAGACGGATGCATGTAAACAAGTAAAGTACAAGCGCGTTTTTTCACATTTCTTTTATTATTTTTATACTAATAATAAAGTCAGAATAAAGTGGAACTGAAAGTATGGAAAAGAAAGAAAAGACTTAAAGTCTTCCTCCACAAAATTTAATAGAATACAAATTTTCTAGGGGTCTCTACATGGTTCGAACGTAGAAACGTTCATCATCAGGAGACAGAAAATTTATTTAGTGCTGATGGTTTTAGCAGAAGAGAAAATGGTGTAGAACCATAATGGAGCTTTTATGGAATAAAAAATTGATGTGTAGAAGAGACATAATATGAAGAAAATTGTTAGTGTAAACTAAATTATAATTCGAAGGCTACTGTCTTAAATAATATCCATGTGCAATGAAGCTTGATGACTCCGCCTACGTGCTTATTGGAGTGTGAAGTTTGAGCTGTTGGTTTTGGACAAGAAGAGGTTTCCAGATATTGAAGATATCTATACTTGGTTTACTAAATATATGGGTATTTTGATTTATAAAAGCTGTTTCTTTGAATTTTCGTTTCCTCCAGTGCTGTTCCGTGTCTAAAACCTTGGCTTCTGCCCATTGTATATTATGTTGGTTGGTCCATACATGTTTCGCTATACCTGATCTCGAAGTTTCACCTCTTTGAGTATGTTTCAGATGTTCTTTAACTCGTACGGGAAGAGGCCTTTTTGTTTCTCCAATGTACGATTCGTACATAATAATATGATGAATATAATGGGAACATAAAAAATTGTATCTATCAAATATCTTTCGAGTGTGGCGAATCGTACATTGGAGAAACAACAGGACTTCTTTCCGTACGAATTAAAGAACTGCTGAAACATACTCAAAGAGGTAAAACTTCGAGATCAGGTATAGCCGAACTTGTATCGAGCAACCAACATAATATACAGTGGTCCGAAGCCAACGTTTTGGACACGGAACAGCACTGGACGAAACGAAAATTCAAAGAAGCAGCTTTCATGACTCAAAATACCCATATATTTAGTAAACCAAGCACCTATAGATATCCCCAATATCTGGAAACCTCTTCTTGTCCAAAACCAACAGCTCAAACTTCACACTCCAATAAGCACGTAGGCGGAGTCATCAAACGTCATTGCACATGGATAGTATTTAAGTTATATATTAAGTATTACAGTTATAATTTAGTTTACATTTGAAAACGGTTAGAGATACCAACTAACCGAAACGTTACGTTAAGTAACAAAATAAAGACAATGGAAGTCCGACCAGGTAATTTCTTTGATGCTAATACGGTTTTTAAACCGATTATTATAAATTTACCAAAACATCGCACAAACGCCAGCAAAAAAATTAAGTAATTATTCAAATTTACATACATTTTTTTTCAGTTATGTTACAGAACTTGTGCGGTATGGAATATCTTATTTTCTTAAAAAGAAATGATCCATACGACCAGGTTGTTAAAAGAAAACGATGGTTGATTATGTTAACCTTTTTATGAAATTGCCCTAGAAAAGTCAGGCATTTTTTTATACTAATGATTTACGACACCTCGCAAATTTCATTCTTGTGAATATTAACCGTCATTCCTGCTGGTAAATAATTATTGTTTAGTAACAAAGGCGAAGCTTTAATGCAATTTAAAAAAAAAATAGGATTTATAATTAATAAAAATGGTCACGTATAATGTTGGAAAGAAGCAATTTCCGGTAAAACTCCTAAACGAAATAAAATACTGTCAGTTGAAAATGTTTTAAATTGATTGCGGACGGCATCGAGGTGCTTCTGATATTAAATTTCAAAAACAGAAAATTTATTAGAAATCGAGAAATAAAAATTCGTTTCAGCGAAACGGTATAAATTATCATTAGAGATAAAAATTTAATTTTGGGAGTCTGTAAACTTAGCTTTTAATATATTTACGAAAAAAAATGATTTACAAATTCAAAAGGAAATAAATAACAGAGTAGCGCCAAGCGCTTAGTCGATTAAGGGTAAACTGCTTAACAAAATAAACCCGTTTCTTGAATAAAGGTTTTTTTAAATTTTTTAAGCACAGATTCCAAGTAGCTTTTTAAAACCCACTTGGAAACATGTATGGAAACCTATGTTTCTGTTCCCGACACAAATTTGGAAACATTTTCGAAACGTACACATTATAAAAGACATTATTGCAGGTGTTTCTGAGTGATTGGTAAAGTATTTTTCACCCTTAATGGTATCGACTTATTGACTGCAATAAAACTACCGGTTTAATCCCATTGTTATACACAATCAACAAGCAAATACACTACAGGGTTACAGGGTAGGACTTTAGATATTTAATTCGTTATTAATAATATATTATTTAACGACATGACATATCCTTCATCGATACTTTTCTTGAAACCGCTATCTATATGCTTCTTTCTTGATTTAACGGGATTTACTGCAATTCGTCTTACTGTAGTAAGAGGCGCCCTAGTCATATCACTTGTTATACTTGCGGCAGCACTCGCCTCAAGGCCTTGGTCAAGTAAATAACTATATACATTTTTTACAATATTTTTAGCATCAAGTGATAAGTGGTTTTTCTTTAACAGAACACTAGAAGAACCACTATTAATATTTACCCACGAACGCCACATAATATCTGTTTTTATACGTATACATTTTTGGTAAATAATTTAAAATTATTGTATCGTTACCGTAGCACAACTTAAACACTTCCTAAGAAACACAAAGACTGAAAGATGTTATCGCAAGCACAAGATAGTTAAATATTACCTGCTATAATTACAAATTATAATCCGACCCTGACCGACAGTTTATTTGCATTTTTATGGCCGAGCTCTTGCAAAACGTCCCAAGTAGTTAAACGGAGTCAACCATTTATTGTGAAAAACACTTTACTAGCTGTGATTTTCGGTGTTTCGACGTATAATCAAAAATGTTATCGAAAATGTTTCGAAACGGTTGTATCAAATGTATGCATCTGTGGCAGTTTAATCTTAGAGGGCGCTATTTGCAAAATGTCAAAATGGACACAATAAGAAAACGAATAATTCGAATTACCCGCAGGCTGTAAAATAGAAGAAAAATAATATGAAGACAAAGTAATTTCGTCAGATTGCATTTGTCACTGTTTAACAAACCCGAGCAAACTTAGCTAAAGTAATGTCGACTCACATAACCTTAAACCAGATCAGAAGAACCGACAAAAATATTTAATATAAGTTACAACAAAGAATGTAAAATGGTTAAACTGGTGAATCAAAATAAAAAAAAATTAAACATTCAATACACCAAACTAAAAAAAATATTAAAATTACATTCATTGAGGGTACTGGATATTAAAGACCCGCAGTGCGAGTGTATGTTGCTAAAAGTTTTGAAAATTATGTTCTTCACAAGTTTCGTAAATGAATGCATAGTCATACCATTGTTTTGTAACTATTTCGAAGCAGAAAGATACCACTTTGTTTCATTTGTTCCACACAATGTATTTAAAAGCTTTTCGAAAATTTTAGTTAAATGTATTAATACCGTTGTTTGTAAAATTTTTCGAAAGAAACAGTTCAGAAATGTTTCAAGTTACAAAATTCGAAAATGTTTGTGAACGTTTCTTAGCAAAGAATTTGGGTCCAATTTGTGTATGCTAATTGGGCGAAGGTTATGCAATAGTAAAAATTAACTGCATCTCTAAAAAAAGCGCTAGGTAATAAATAATATAAAACTGTTGATGCGTATTAACATTGCTTTTAAAAAGTTAATTAAACTGCGAAAATATTAACATTCTCCTCAACCAATTGACATTTGACCCATTTTTACATGGTTTTGAGTAAAGTTATACTTTGTAAATTAGATTGCATTATCTAATATTTGGAGAAATTTGAAAATTTTTTAAAGGAAATATAGTTGGCGAAAATCTGAACAAATTGTTTTTCTCATTCGACTTGATCTGCCCTGTTTAATATTTGAATCCTTATTAGTTTTTAACATTTTTTTTTTAATTTTCAAAGTATTAAATAATAATATTTTAACAGAAATACAAGTCAGATCTTCATGCACATAGCAATTTATTCAAACCGATGCCATGAAAGATTTGGATGAATCAAATATTTGCTTCTATTGTTTCTAGAACTAATATATTTTATAGGTAAAAAAAAGCTTATAACTTTTGGATAACTGCTCTGTGTTTGAAGTCTGGTTTAAATGTACTTACATATTAATAAAACTTAGCTACTTTTTGCCTAAAAAATCTTTAAGATGCATAAATATATTCTTTAAATGAAAAACTTTTTTTTTAAATATTTTACAATAAAAGAAAATTATTATGTACTGATTTGGGCCTTCTTTATAGGATATTTCACCAATTGCCAAAATATCACAATATTAGAAACCGACGAAGGTATGTTGCGCAAAAGCAGAATGCCTTTTTAAATTTTTAAAACAGCACCGCATGTTTTGGGTATAAATCGTTTAAAGAAGGCACAACAATGTTTAATGAAGAGTTTTTGCTGTACAGCATAATTATTCTAAAACGTAAAAATCTCAGAATTAAAATATAAATGTTGGTTCACATTTAAAACGGTACACTTCTGCAAGTTAGTAGATTAGGGTACGTGCTTTGTTTTTATAGGTTGCCGTAGACAAATTTGTTTAAGCAGCATCATTTTTATCTCTACTACCAATATGATGATTGATTGGTGCCAATTTTAAAAGTAATTATAAAATCAAATCAAAAATGTGTTTATTTCATATTAAAAAGGTCTGAGTATAAGCTAATTTATAAAAAAATGGAAATTGTCAAACAGCCAAGTAAAAAGAACCAAATGGCGACAAACCAACTAAAATAGTCGATCGAAGAAAAATATATGAAATTTTAAAACTCTCACATTACCAGGTTTTTAGAATTAACTGAGATTTTTGCGTTTTCCGAATACTAGCGAAAACTCCCAGTTGTAAAATATGTATAGCTTAAACGGCTTTTTATGATGCAAACACCAGGTACAAACAATAAACGATATTGATTACCAAACACATTTTAATAAAAATTACAATATTATTTTACAACCTTTAAAACTATGACATACATATTGTTTTTATGATCACAATTTTTGAGGTTACGATCATCCTTTTTTATATATTTTTATTTTATTTCTTTTATATATTATTTTTTCCAAATACTCAAAAATACTTAGTCCCGCATGTTATCAGTTATTTACTAATTTTTCTGTAATTTGATTAATATTCTGTATATGTTGTTGTTATGCATGTGTATAATATCCGTACAGTCAATGTCAGGATCTGTTAAATATACTACCTTTTACGGCATAATTTATTTAGTTTGCTCTTGCGACCCTATTTATTTCAATAAGTAATTATTTCGTCATGTAAGACCCATGTTTTTATGATACACAAAGACCTTTTAGAATCTCAAAAGACTATTTAGGTACCATTTATTCTTAAATTTTATTATACCAAATTTATTTGGTGGTAGCCTATATAGTTTAATAATTAGAAATTGCTTTCAATTTGTCATTCTAAAAAAAAATTCACACATTACATTTGCTGAGATGATGAAAATCCCATGGATTAAACAATATTCGAAGAACCATTAAAAATATTTTTTCTCAATTTTTGTTAGTTATTTCGGTACAAAATTGGTTTTTTAATAACTCATGGTAATTCTAATTTTTTTTCCACGGTTTTATGTATGATAGTGAAAAGAAATTTACTAGTATGCTGTAATTACAAATTATAATCCGCTGTAAGTAAAGAATCACAGTCTTAATATAAGGACAACATTTTTTTAAACTCAACCTGTGCTATTTGTTTTAGTTTATTTTTTACCCTAAATATATTTTAGTGTATCCAGTAAACAATTTTCTATAAACCGTATCTATCCTATAATTTGGAATATACAAATATACAGGGTCCTGCAATAGTGCGTTATGCTTCCATAAGTCATATTATACCTAAATTAAACTATAACAAGCAATGTATTTCAGGAAAATATTTTTACATATTCAGGGTTGCCCAAAAAAGTGTGACGACATAAAGTTTTATTTTTAAATGTGATACCATTTTCTTGTATAAGTTTATAATGGTTTAATAACTTGTTTAAATTTAGGTTAGTTGTTTACCAGTCATTAATTAAAAACTAAAAAAAAATTGCGGCCGTGGAAAAAAAATCATAAAAACAATCTAAAAGCATTTTTTTTTAAATTACTCCGTAATGTGAGATTAAAAGCAAGGGGTCAAGAGATATTATCAATTAAATATTTTTTATTTATTTTATACAGGATGTTCAAAATAAGATTTTAAAAATGACACACTTTAAACTAATTTTTCAAATGGAACACCCACGTAAAGTATCTTACTATTTAATGAATAATTTCAAAACTAATTATATTTGTTGTGTGCATATGTTATTGTGCAATATGATAAACAAATAAAATTTGTATTTGCAATTTATTTTAAATTCCAAACCATTTTTAAAATATTAGTCAAACATAAATGTTGCTATTCATAATAAAGTTATATAAACAAAATAACAAATCATTTTTTAAACAAAAAATTATCAATTTAAGTAAACTTAAGTAGGTAGTGTTGCTATTTTGTTTATAAAACTGAATTATGTATGGCAATATTTATGTTTTTTTATAAATACTTCAAAAAGCTTTTTGAAAATTTAAATAAACTGCATACAAATATTGTTTGTTTTAAAATTCTTCAAAAAGTATCAAAATCATATATGTACTTACAGGGTTTTCCGTTTGAAAAACTTCAGAAAAATTAGTTAACAGTGTGTTATTTTTGAAACACTATTTCGAACACCTTGTGGAAAAAAATAAAATCTATTTACTATATAGTAATTATTGACCTCTTGCTACTAATCTCACACAATGCCGTAATTTAAAAAAAATGCTTTTAGATTTTTTTTTCTCCTTTTTTTAGTTTTTAATGTATTACCTTTAAACTACTGAAATAAATTTAATAAAGTTATCAACACTTATAAAGGGTACTAACAGAAACCTACAAATAAAAAAAAAATACAGGGTGTCCCATTTAAAAAATATAACCCTGTTGTCAAACTTTTTTGGGCCACTGTATATAAAAACATATTTTCCTGGAATATACCCCATGTTAAAGTATAAGTCATATAAACGGAATTCCTAACTTAATTCGCATTATTGCAGGACCCTGTATACAGGGTCGTCGACATGTATGGAAACGGTCTCTAAGTACGGTTAGTTTAGTAGTATGATATCATTTTTTTTTACAATTTTGAAAAAAATTTAAATTTTGTGTGATATACAGCGTGTTTCATTAAAAAAGTATTTTTGTGTCTAGGACTATTTGGCTCATCCTTTTTTTCTTCTAATAGACCTAAAAAACCCCTAAAACATTTGTGTTTTTCAGTTTTCGCTATCTCACTTTAAAAGACAATCGACCGTTTCCATACTTATCAGCAACCCTGTATATATTTTATAATACCTCTTACTAAAAAAACTTGTCGTTATTAGCTTATGTGTATCTTGGCAGTTGACTATATCAAGTCTTTTAATGTAGTTTATGTTTCCGTTCTTTCTTAAATGGTTGTTTTGCACGTCTGTTTATTGTTTTAGTTTAACGGTTTTATACTCTTATTTTGTTAAATAAACATATTGTTATGGTTGTATACCTACCATCAGGTATAATATCATTTTAGGACCGTTTAAATAACATTTACATCAAGTTTATTGTTGTTAATGATATGTTTAGATATTCGTATAGTTATTGGGTGTCTCAGATACCTTCTGTTTTTACAGGTTATAGTTTCTGCTTCTAGGAACTGGATTGTAGGGGAGAGCCACCAACAGTGGCCATCCTTTTTTTTTATTTCCACGTATTTCAAAAACGTTTAAGAAATTTATGCTTTTTTTCATTATTTTTGACTACATATACGATAAGGCTGTACAAATATGACTCTATTTAATTTTAAAAAGAATGGAATCTTTTCCTCAACATTTTTTTTAGAATATACCACTATGGCCACTGTACCGAACCACATAGTGGTACAGTGGTTTCTCTGAAAAGCATACTAAAAACTGTTTTTAAGTTGGTAATAAGTAATATGACTTCATACAAAATCCTTTAATTAGGAAATTTATAAGTATATACATCGAAAAACAAAAGAAACATGTATTATATAAATGCAAAAATTTTTATTCAAATAATGTAAGGAACAGTGGCCACCCCTTTATAATATATGAGAGTAGTGGCCAATGTACCCTCCGTTAAGGTGGCCACTGTAAGAAAGGGAACATAAAAAATAAAACCTAACCTAACAGAAAAACAATGCAGATTCTTTAGCCTTTTACCACTGAACTTCGTACTGCAATAGCACATCCTTAAGAAGCATGCAATAAAGTGACTGAAACACTTACCAGCTTTGAATTATTAAAGCGGAAAGTCACTCTAATAAAAAAAAAACTTTCCACACCGAATTTTAATGTTGCACTTATTACGACGAAGCCGGCCATTTAACTGAAAGTATTCGGCGTGCCACGTGCTGGAAACATACTTAAATACGGATACAAGAGAGGGCGCTAGCGGTGTACGCTTTGTAAGAGAATATTTACTGGCGGCCACTGTACCAGCCATGGCCACTGTTGGTGGCCCTCCCCTACACTAATTTATCATTACTTAATATTATTTATGTGAGCTGGTTTAGCGTAATTAATAATTTAAATTTTTCTAGGGGTTGGGAAGAGGACTTTAATAAAAATACTATTTACTTGTTAAACATTCCAAACTTTTCGGTTTATTTTTTAATCCTTTTTCGAGGGTCGGGCTTAGTGTTTCACGAGAAATTTTGCACTTTTTAAAAAACTCTCGAGATGAGATTTTTTCCAAATTTCTTTTTTCGTCTCGTCTCTCGAAATTCTCGTATTTTCTCATTCTCGCAATATGACGTTATAAAAAAATCTTCAAAAGCTTCAAGTACATACGGGTTGTTTATTCTTGGCTACCATTACCACGTGAGTATTATAAACGCATCCTTCTGAAACGATTTTCAAAAGTGTGCTAACATTCAACTCACACACGACCAAAATAGTAGTACTTATATTACATAACAAATACGCATGCGTCACTGGAACTGAATTTCAAAGAAAACGAACGATCTTCACGTGCGCCTTTTTTGAATCACGTTTTTATGGTTGCATTTAAGTATTCAAGACACAATGCGGTAGCGCTGGTTGCCTGTTTGTGGCAGAACAGAATGCATGCAAGTGCAAAAATAGGGCAGTTGCCGGCGTCAGACTTCGGAAAACACGTGTTTATCTGTTTTTTTTTTTTTTTGTAAAAAACATGTGTAATGTGTTTTAAATATAGGTAGTGTAAATTATAGTTTAATATTGTTTTGACTGAAGATAAGTTTTTATTGCTCATTATAATATTAAATTCGTATTTGAGTGTGTAAAAACCCAACAGCAAAAAACAATGTCGGTGTTATAATATTGTAGTCTGCTATAATATTATTGTCTGTATGTAAATAGTGAAAAAGAAGCAAGATTGTTTTGATTAACAATTCTAAAATAATCATACCATAAACTTGCAGTGTTCCAGGGTGTAAATCAAATTACCATAGCTCCTTAAAATAAGGTAAGAAACTTTATCCACCTTGAAATTTCCGGCCAGTTATGATTTATAGAAAAAACAATGATAAAAAGCAATTCCCAGAGACAACTGGACGTCATCTAAATAGTATGTTGTTTACTCCCTACATTTTGCTTAAAGTGGTTTAATATTATACTTAATTCGTGGAAACGATTATCGTTTATCCAATGGTTCTCTGTATCAAACATTTCGATAAAAACGATTAAAGGTTATAAGAAAAAAGTATTAAGGTATAACAAAATGCAAATTTTTAGCCCAAATTTATTACATGCTAACAGGTACCTTAGGAGAAGAAATTACTTATTACTTTTGACTCTAATTTTAATTCACATTGTCTTAAAACTATACTAATTTCGTTTGTCCTAACTAATTATACGACACTCACAAATAGAATTATACATAATTAATAAGTTAGAGTCGTTATTTAAGTTAATTACAATGGGTTGTATATTGGTTTGTACCGTGCGAGCAAAAATTATTTACATCAAATAAGGCTTGGATTAAAAAACGTAGGGCTTGGTTTAGATCACAATGATATGGGGACGATATATCTAACCAAATCTAGGTTACAATTTTGTCAAATTCATATTATGACATGATAATATGCCAAACTAATGAGTAATAAAATAAGTAGACAAATACAAATTTATTTTTGTTGTTTACAAAATTAACAAAGTAAGAATATACAGAAAGAAAAAGAGTAATAATTACATAAATTGCTGCAATTGGCCAGCGCCATGCTCCAAGCATAAATTCACACGTCTCTTCATATTTTCGAAAGTGTTGACCAGCATCTCTGGAGAAATGTTACCACATAACTTCACTGACTACATAACACATTCACATAACCGGAGAGGCGGAACCAGGCTTCATCCGAAAAAAATGTCAGGTCTAATAAATCATTTCTTTCCAATAAATTTTGGGAAAACCATTGAGAGTAATTTCTGCGTCTTTCAAAAATCTGCGGCTTGTATTTCTTGGAATAATTGCACTTTATAAGGAAATAAATTTAGCTGCTCCTTAAGAATAGTCCTGCATGTTCCATAAGATCATCCTACTTTCTAGGACAGGCGTCTTATACAATTTGTTGGCGTATTTTGCATTATTTCACGAACGTTTGCAACAAGTTCTTCTGTTCTACAGATGGTCTTTCTGCTCCTTTTTTGTGTTGTATAGAACCTGTTTCCCTAAACACAGCCACGGTTCTTTTCCGGCAATGATAAAAATCCCCAGCAATAAAAGCATCGTTAGGAAAATGTTCGTAAAATCGTCCATGCACAAACCCGGATTGTATTGCCACTTACAATTTACTCTAACCCCGTTTCGAAAATACGCCCATTGTGTGAATTGTTCAAGAAATTGGATAAATTAGCGATGAATCAAATTACTTGTAACGACTGTCAAAGATGACGGAATAATAACTGATTGATTGTTAATTCAGGCAGTTACTGACACCCAACAGGTATTAAGCAATACGTCCTTAGATGCAAGGCTCTCTTTGATGCAAATAATTTTGGCTCGCACGGTATTTTGGGATGTGCTTTACTAAATAAAATATAATCAATACATCCGATATCACATTCATTTCAAATTCTCTTGTTACTACAGTTGAATTTTTATTGTGTTTTACATGTGAAATATTTACGCAACCAGTTTTTAGAAATTCCTCTTTAAACCTGTATACTGTAGACTTGCTTGGAATAGGGCGATTGGGATATTCAACAGCAAACTGATCCACATACCCTACATGGCATTCCCATGCATTCCCCTAATGCAGCATAAATATTTTTTCATTGTCTAAACAGACATTTTAGCAAATAAAACGCGGCGACAACAATGACTTTAAAAAAATCAAAACAATCTCATAGGCATGAAGGTATATTCGGGTGTGTTTAGGTAACTAAATATACCAGGAGTAAAAAACTGTACCTATTTAATATTTTATTATCAAAGTTAATAATGTTTCCTGAAATTAATACAGGATTACTGAAAAAAAAAGTTCAACGTAAATTGAAAGCACTAAACCTGCCAAGTTCTGACCCAAAATTTTTATTAGAACAAAAGTTAACATGGGGTGAAAATATTGCCATGCAAATCTCATGTCTTGATTTTTTTTTAAATGCACTATAGCCAAAATGTCGAAAAATCCAGCGGTAAAGTTATGCTCCGACTACTTTTAAACAAAAACTTTTTATTCCTTCCTAAATTACGAGCCGTCCATCTAGTCAAAAATAAAGCCATTAGCAGTATATTAGACGCCATTTTTCAGAGTAGGCCGAAAAGCCCAAGATGCGTCAGATTGAATTGGGCGGCTGCACCAACGCTCCCCAGCGGGCAGTAAGCGTACTTTATTTGGCATGTGGCTGAAGGTTACGGTTTAATATCTGCGGTTCAGCGGTCGTCATTCATTTCACTTACCCTGGGTTTTCTCCCCCGAGCCTATTGCAAGCTTTATAGCTTGGCCGCAACATAAACACTGGCGTAGTATGGGATATTAAATGGATTAAAAATGTAGGTTTTAGTAGGTAGAGAACAATTAATAACATAAAGGGAAACTGGACAAGATAAAATAAATATAGTATGTCAAAATAAAATTGATGACTGAAGGTTACATTGAACATTAGAGACTGGCTCTGGTCACACGAAAGTTGTCACCAAGGCAGACAAATTACTTTGTTTAATTACAAACAAACACGTTACGAAAAGCCATGGGAATACCACTGCTTCCCTCCTTCCCGAACTAGAATATCGCTGGGCTATAGCGAAGCAAATGAACCGCAATTACGCCACAAAATTATTTTTGTACATTCAATCTAAATCCGTGTGATATTTTTCATACATCATACTATTATCTGTAACCACTATTGCTCTAGGAATTAAAAATGATGGTTTACAGTTTTAATAAGCTGTAGCCATAACCGTTACTACTTACTATAAAATGAATACCATGCAGCTTGAAAATTTTACTATGTTACGGTAAGCTTATACAAAAAAAAAATTTATTGTGGAGGACGACTTTTAGTTGCTTTTCTTTCGTTTCCATACCTTCAACTCCGCTATGAGCATGGGCTATTTCTTTAAATTAAAAGTATTTTATAACTTCATAAGCACTTTAAAAATAGTCAATAAATAAGTAGGGTTGCTATTTAAACTACTTATCGATATCATCATATTTCTAATTTGGGACACACTGTATTAATATTATCACCGTTGAAAGGGCTTATAGTACGGCGTACTTTTGCGCATCAAGTGGATCTTTATTACCTAGTGTTTGGCTTGTGGGTACATTTAAAGTGACCGCTTTTATAGCACAGTATACAAAATTTCGTCATTCCCGTCAAATAGTTTTTGAGCTTTCGAGACGACAGACAAACGGACAAAAATGGGAATATGTTTTACTGGATCCAAGAGAAAATGTTTTTTTAAGATTAAAATACCCTCTCGTTATACTAATACCTTTATACCTACTAATACTAAGTAATATTATTCTAACTCAATGAAAGGCAATTTATTTTGTCAAATTTCCACCTTTATTGAAAAACTTTTTCTTTACACGACGCGTTTCGCTACATTGTAGCTTCTTCGGGTGTATGGTGCTAACTAATTTTATTTCAGTACAATAACAAAATGGTCTAGATACTTAATTACTCAATTCAGGTATACACATTACAAGCCTAGTTATTTATTTATATGTTCTTAACACTGTTTAGAGCCCGGTCGTAGCTCAGTGGTAGAGATACCGCTTACGGCCGTGGCGATCCGGGTTCGATTCCCGGAGTGGGCATACGCATAATAAAAAAAGTATGACCGAATTTTAGTTGGTTGGTGTAAGATCGTCTTTCGGAGGAGACATAAAGCTGTCGGTCCCGGCCATCTCTGGTCGTTAAGTCACGCTAGAGGCGCTTGCGCGACCTGAAAACTCTAGCACCAGACTTGAGCACCACAAGTTATGCGAACTTTACTTTTTTTTAACACTGTTTAGGTATTGTAAACTTAAATATTATTGTCGGTATAATATATCTTAATCTTATGGGAAATCCAAAGAACCCTATTTAGATTGTTGACACAGATTTAGCAAAGGGGAACTATTTAGTTCTAATTGGTTGTTTAATAATGCACTGGAATTTTTCAATCGATTTATTTCTAACCTTTCCAAAAGATTAAGTTTTTGACCCTTGTTTTCAATATGTAAAATTTTAAATTTGTTATCAAAATTATGTTGTTCCTGTAAAAGATGATCAGAATAAGTTAAGTCGGTTTTATGAGTGAAGAATCTATATTCCAAAATTCTCGTTTTAATTGATCGACCTGTTTGGCCTATATAAGTTTTGGGACAAGAGCCACAATTTAATTGGTAAACCCCCGATTTATTATCCTTGGAAACCCATCGGATAAAATTAAAAAACACCTTAATCAAAGGAATATCAACGTCGCTTATAAAACTAACAATGCTTTTGTAAAATTTTTAAAAAACTATAAATCAAAAAGCAACAAGCTTCATTAGCAATATTTTTTTTGTGATCTTGTAGGTAAGGTTTTTTATAAGAAGAAAATGGGGTGTCCGTATCTACTCTTCTTTTATCAATATTACCGTTATTTTGTAAATAATTAATATATTTCGTTATGTTAATTTGATGAATAATTCGAAATTCCCTGTTCATGCCAGTGTTTCAAATGCAAATACACGTTTTGGATATATTTTAAAATCTATTAAAATAATTTGATACAAATTTTCTTTAATGGAAAATTCATTTAAAATTTATAGCATTTAATAAACTTGTTTGAAATAATTTTAGTTTTAAATTGATATATCTGGCGTGCTATTAAAATTAAATGATTTTGTTTGATTTATGATATAGAATAAAATAGATATACCAATATAAATATAGTTTTAAATGACAAACTATATAATAGTAGGTACACCAATGCAACGATAATTTCCAGTAAAGAATGGGGAACTTCCATATTCCAACTTTGATTGATTGCTTAGTTAATTATAAATATTTATTGATTTCATTGTTTGCTTTTTAATGTACTTTTTCATTCGTATTTGTTAAAAGAAATTATACCCTAAATAATAATTGCATCCCAGATAAGTAGCGTTTAGTAATTGTATCCATACTTTGAAACCTAATCCCGGAAGCAACAGAATCACGATACACGCCTCCCACACACTGCCAAATTATGCATGAGTGCCGGCGATGTATGCAAAGGTAATTGGCATGTATCAAGCGATTGAGGCTGAACTTTCTTTTTAAATCTGAGGAAGAACGATTATTGTAGGCGATCGACTTCATTTATTTTTAATCATAATTATCGCTAATCCCGATCCATATGTTAGAATAATAATAGTAGACAAAATTTTAAAATGGTCCCCTCCTATTAAATACATCATTAGTAAAATTTGCGCCATAAATTATAAATTCTATAATCGAGAGATTTCAAATGAAGAGAGCCTTATTGTTAAGTCTCTGATTCGCTATGGAATTTTGGTATGGGGTGGTCTGTATACGACCGTGGTGCTCTACAGGTTGAACATCACTTAAAAGTCCATTGTAAAGGTTATTTGTAAATAATTTCTGCTATTGTCATTTATGTCACTGTCAAAGTTCACTTTAGTCACAAAGCCACTTAACTAATGTTTAAAATCTTTGTGCCACCCGACATAAATGAGTCAAAACGACATAAATGAGTCAAAATCCAATCTTTCCTAGTTTAAGGTGGGAGTATCAACATGCTTGCCAACCTATAACCTATTTCGCGTAGATTTATTTATGTTTTCTAGCTTTTATACAAAATTTAAAGAAAATCAGTATCGACTTGATATTCTGTAGGTAATAATTGACATATTTAATAAATATCAAGGAATTTCATAACTTATTTTAGGAGAATTGTATAGCGAAAAATATCGGGTAAGATTTTTTTTTAACATTATTATGTCATTGTCACTCATTGTTCTTTCACTATACAATTCTCCCAAAATTAGCAATGAAATAAATTGATATTTTTGTAATATATCAGATACTACCTAAATAATGTACCGACGATATTGATTTTCTTTAAATGTTAGTTATTAAAATAATAAACTCAAAAAATCAACGCGAAATAGGTTATATGTTGGCAATAGATTGAATGACGTTGAGAATTCAACCTTAAGGAAACATGTTTCCCTATTGTTATAAAGCCTTTATTGCCTTTTGATTTTATTAAGCGTCAGGATTTTTATAGCTATGTCAACAAACGATCTAATAAAGGGACAAAGATATTGTTTGTTTCGAGAGTATTGTACTACGTCTTACCAGTTAACTTCACCTTTATAATTAGATTTTGCAATAATTGAAACAAAAACTCAATTCTTTCATATTTTAGCATATAAATAAAAAAATAATTTTCTTACTTCAAAATACATAATATACTGGATAAACGTTTAGTGTGGCGTTCTATTTCAATTGCCGCGTTTACAATATATAAAAAATGTTAATACAGAAACTTAAAGATTAGCAAATGACAATGCCTCTACGATTGGCTCTAAAATGTTTACTTTTTTAAACTAGATACATTTTATAATATTTTTTATTTTATGTGTTATACAATGTGAGGTGCCTACTTTATTTTCTATGCCTTTAACTTGGCTATGCCTATCTTAATAACTTATTTTTTAGTCTCTGCCTAAAACTTTCACTTGTAATGTGAAACTGATTAAACTGGTTTAACAGTTTAATTTGACGTTGGGGTTTTTAAATAAATGACGATATTGTATTTTTTAAGTCCCATGGCTTAGTGGTTATAGGGATAATTATTAATTTCAAAATGTACGATCTTCAACTATTTCTGCCCAAACATTAACCTTTTCAGGTTATTGCGTATGTTCTTCTATATTCCAGTGAGGATTTTCCCTAGACCAATTGCGGCAATTCTGACGATTAGCATGACCGTGAAGTGTAAAGGTGCACGCATCAGGAAACAAAACATGTTCTAATTGGATCACATTGTTGTCTAACATTGCCTTTATTTGTTCACAAAAATACGTTCTCCTATCAAAATCGTATTCCATGAGCTCAAGAGTAGGTATCATTTTATAGGGATAAATTTTATTTTATTGTAATGTTCGAATAATCGATGAATGGCTAACATCGAACATTGGGGCTGTTTTTCGACTAGAATGATGTGGGGTTTCCTCAAACTCAAGCATAATATCTAATTTCGTATCATCACTTATTGCATTGGCAGCTACTTTTTTTATCTGCTTTGCATGTCCAAGCTGGCGAAACTGCTTTTTTAGTTAACAATACAAAATTCTTGATATAAAGAAACATGCCGTTAAAATTTCTTTCTTTGTTTCTTAAACGTATATTTGCAATATTATTTCCTTTTTTCTTACAGTATTGTTAAAAATGCTCCCTGTTCTAATATATAAGATGTGGCGACCCAAATATCAATGTTACATACATAAATGTATGAATCCCTAGGGTCGCCTTGCACAACATAAGGCAACAGCGTACTGAGAAATTGGAAAAAGGATAATAAAGTAAGGGGAAATCGAAATTTGATACACAATAATATGTTATACTGATTCGAGAAAAATAAATAAAGGGACTTAAAAAAAATAAATATTAACATGATTATGAAAAAAATGTATCAAAACGTTTGAATTTACACTTTATCACTTCTAAAATGCTTAAACGATTTTTCGTAAGGGTTTTCAGTGATTTGATTAAACATCTATAAATGTACAGATGTTACTATTAGTTTTATTAATTTTGAATATTTATACTGCGATATACAGGGTCTTGCACCTCACCTCCCGTCTTAGTAATTAAGTTAGAATTTTGATATTTTGCTCACCTTATCTGTTTTTTGGGGCGCATTTCAGGAAAATATTTTTTTTTCATTCAGGGTGTTCCAAAAAAGTGTGGCGTCATAAGGATGTGTTTTTTTAGATTTCATGCCATATAATAAATATATGGAAAATATTATTTTCTTACTTATTTGGGTGCCTCCTATAGTTACCTATATACCCATAAAGTTTTATTGAAATCTTTTTTGATTTTAATGAAACCAAAATATATCAGTTTTGGTTTTAAAAATTAATAAAAAATAAAAATAATAAAATTTGTATACAAGGTACTCATTAAATAAGTTATAAAAGTCTCGTTAACCAAGTTTGATTAATACGAATTGTACAGAGTGTCCAACTTTGCAAACTTTAAAGCAATTTATTTTACTTATTTCAAATATAAACTCCTGTATATTTTTATGTCATTCGATGCAGAATTAAAAATCCAACATTTGTGCTAATTACAACCCTATCGCAATTTCCAAAGCATCAAGACTTATTTGCAGAAAAGTAATTTTATCCACTATTCCACTTGGATGAAAAAATTTTTTTTCCTGAAATGAGTTTTGTTAAAATTTATAAGCTACGGTCCACAACAGCAAAAACAAATGAGTATAAATGAGTATTTTTATACTGATTTGAGCAGCCGATAAAAGTAGGTTTTTAATCTACCTCTTCAAATTTTTGATTTATAGGGGAAGGTTGCCCATATTGGACCAATTTCCAGATTTCTTATCATAGATCCTGATAATAACGCAAAATCGACCTTGAAGCTATACCTTAGTATACTTTAGTATGTTGTTCAACTGCAGGATTTTTAGCAGAGTTTTATTTCAAAGTATCTATGATATACCAGGCTATAAAAAACCCTCTGCAAGTGGTTCAATATAGGAAACCGGTTGCCCAAATTGCACCTGGGGGTTCCAAAATTGGACCACATGATTTAAATCGGAAGCTTAGGTGTTAAATAAATAAATAAAAAATAAAATTGTTGGTATAGGAAGTTTTATACTTATATTTCAAAAAAACATCAAATTTACAATCACAATTTCGGTAGAAGACATCCTAATGCAAAAAAAAGTACCTATTAGTTTCCTATATTGGACCAGTCGAAGTTTCATTTCTTAACTCAAAGAAAAAAGATTTTAGCAATATTGAAATGGTGTTAGTTTATGACATTAACTTATTTAAAGAGAAAAATTATTATTGCACAATTTGGAAAAACTGCCTAAATTGGACCGGTTCAATTTTGGCAATCGCCCAGTGGTCCAATTTAAGCAACAACCACGTGTTTTACAAAACCACCCAGGAAAGAAATAAGAAAAAACAAATATGGCATAGTAATACGAGAAATAGAAAGAGAAAAACTTACTTGATAACTTCCATAAAAAAGATTTTGCTTAGAGTTTTATGGTTCTAAGGTAAATTCTTAGGAAAATCCTAAAAATATTACATTAAAATTGTGTAAATTACGTTTTGCTCACGCCAATCACTAACGGCCAACTAGTTGAGTTTGTTGCCGATAAAAGGTTCTGGGTGGAAGTATCTTACAGTGTTGCCAGATGATATGGCACTTGTTTAGTTTCGGAGAAATGTACTGTAGTCCAATTAAGGTAGCGGTTCAATATAGGCAACCTTCCCCTATACATTTTTTTCGAAATTTCTTAAAACAGGTAGGTAGGTAATTTTCAATGAGTTCAGTAGGAGGCCATGAAAACAATAATTTTATTGTTAGGCTCCATGGCCACCATTCCTTCGTTTGTGATTTTAAGTTGGCGGTACAACGAAAGATCATAACAGTTATTCAAGTGCGTTATAATGAATTTATTTTTTTCCTACGACCACCTATGAAAATGAGAAATAAAGCACGCCTAACTTGGTTAGAAAGTCCTTTATATCACATGCGTATTGAAATATTTTCTTTCAATACATATGTTGATATATAAAACAGCTGATGGCCGACGAATTTGACAGCAAAACTATTTTAAAAAATAAAAAACTTACGGGACCCGTGGAGCGAATTGGGGTGCTGGGTGGGGTAAAGTACACTAGGGCATTACTGCAAATAAAAAAACTCCTTTTTTTTTGTTATTTTTGGGAACCTAAGAGTATTTATGATAAAAATAATAATCATCAAAAAGGGAAAATATATGTCAGGCAACCCACCAAACATGTCAACTGAGTTGAACCACAAAAAAAAGGGGCAGCTATAAAGCAGAAATGGAATACCCTAGAAAATACCGATCTATAATTTTACAATTAGCTCGGATAAAAATCAAGCAGCTAAAAATCAGAAACGAAATTTATTCACTGTGCATAGATAGTAGGTATGATGTGCGTAAGCGGAAGAAAAATTTATTATTTTTATTTAAATCTAGATAAGTTAAAATGTGTTAGTGGGCATTGTTTTTATTTTTTTCAACTCTAGAGTTGAAATAAATTTTTCAACTCTAGTGTTGAAACAATTTGATTAACATAATGGTGATACCTACAAACTATTAAAAACAAATCAAACTCTTTTTAATTATTTAGTATTGTCGTAGGAAAAATTGTGTACATTACTCGTGTGAAAGTGATTTTCTCACACTCGGAGAATTTCCGCACTCGGCTAACGCCTCGTGCTAAATACCTCCTCGTTTGAGAAGTACCACTTTCAACACTTGTTATGTAATATACTAATTTACCACAAATAAATATCAAAAAATTTATTCGGATCCAGAACAATTTCAGACATTTTGGTTCAGCTTTAAAAGCACAAAGAGAAATAAACTTAAAATTAATAATAATTCAGAAATTAAAAAGTGAATTAAAAACTACAGAACAACAACAAGGTCGTTTATCGGAGCAAAAAAAGACGTATCACCATTTTTCCATAAACGTCCCATCCACCGTGAAACACCCTGTATAAGCTATAAAATCGCAAAGAAAACAAAGTTAAGGTTGAAAGTTATTAACTCTGGGGAATTTTTACTAAAGCAATTTTATTAGTTTGTCAGTCAATTTGTTCGTTTTATTGACTACGGCGATACGTTTAAAGATTTAAGATACGAGAAGTAGAACGCTTTATTTATCTCTGATTGTTTTATTTTTTTTTTCAAATATAACCAGGGGTAGATACAAAATGTTTTATAGGATTTTCAGAAGTTTGTTAAAAAGGTATGGGATGGTTGCCTAAATTGAATCAATTTTAGGTTAGGGTGTGGGTTCGAAAACCAGTGGCGCAAGCAGGGGGGGGGGGGCTGCCGGGCTGCAGCATCCCCCGAGCTTAGAAACTTAGCCTATTAATTTAATTGCAAACCAATTTTTCATGTCACGCCTTTTACTAATATTTTATATTCAGCCGCATAATTTACATCAATCATGTTATCAATAGTGAAATTATACTACGGCTGACTAAATGGACCGACCGAAATACTTCCACTGAGGCATCTGGATTACTGGCCAGCATTATATAAGTCCCAAATTTGTGATCGCACTATGTGTACAGAAAGAATATATGCGTACACATTGCCTTTAAGCAAGATTCTACAGTCGATTTAAACCTTTTTTAAGCATTACAGTTAGCTACCGACGTAACAGATCAAGTTAAAGAAATAAGAGGCCTGGCAGATGTTAATTTTCAAAATATTTTTAAGGAAGCTCAAGAACTACTTTCGGAATACGATATTGAAATCAGATTACCTAGACTACCGCCAAGACAAACACAAAGATTGGTTATAAAAACCGATTCCGCTGCAGAGTATTTTAAAATAACAATTTTTATTCCGTTTTAAGATGGCCTCATAGCAAATCTCGAGGATCGGTTTTTAAAACATCGAGAAACCCTTCAAAATTTTGAATGCCTCTTTCCATATGATAATCAAGATTTTGATAGTAAATTTAAATGTTTTTTGAAACTTCACAGCTTCTACAAGAATGAGTTCCTTGAAGAGTTTTCCATTAAAACCATGTTAAAAGCTGAACTTGAGCTGTGGTATAAAAAAAGGCAAAAACAAAAACTGAAGGAAAATTTGGACAAAGTGTATTCCGAATGTGATGCCAATATATTTCCTAATATAAAAAGGCTTTTACAAATTTTTTTAACTTTGCCTATTACAACCGCCACATCTGAAAGGTCCTTTTCAAATTTAAAATATTTAAAGACATATCTGCGTAGCATCACGGAAGAGGACAGATTAAATGGTTTGGATGGTGGTTCTTTATGCGAACCACGATATTGATATTACCGTGGCAGATATTCTGAACGAAAAGGCAAAAACAAAACGAAGAATTTTACTTTAATATTAGTATTATTAGTGATTACTTACTTACTTTATAAGGTTTTTGTTTTGTTTTAGTATAAGTATGATTAATATATGCGTTACTTATTTTAAATACATTTTTACTAATTAAAATGAAATCTCTAATTTTTTATCATAAATATTTAGTTAGGGTCAGCGGCGTATTATTGCAAAAGTTTTAGGGGGCTGTCGCTCTCGTCAATCATACGTATTTTACCCAAAAAAGGGCGTGGCACCCAAAAAAAATTTTACCTGCGGCGCAAAAGAGCGCCCTCGGCGCAAGAGATTAAAGCCCCCCCGAACTAAATTTCTGGTTGCGCCACTGTCGGAAACAGCTCTATAGCGATGTATGTTTCGCGTTTACAGTATTTTTTTGAGCATTTTTTGATATGACATTTTGGCTATACAAAAAAAATATATAAAAATAAAACACCGGTGCAAATGGTTTAACATAAGAAAACGGTTGCTTAAATTGGACCAGTTGATTATTTTATTGGACCATTTACTTTTTTTAAGTAAAATAAAAAATAAAGGAAAAAATATTAAACAAAGAAAATAAGAAGAACTTGTATTTGGTTAAAAACATTTAATTTGTGGATATTAATTCAAATAAAAAAATAAATAATAGATGAGTTCCTCAAGGAAGTATACCTACTAGGTCCAATATGATTTATTTTATACATCAACGATATGCCTTGAGTTTTAAAAATGTGTAAGTTACAAATGTTTGCTGATGACACCTTAATTTACATTGATCTTTTAAATATTTTTGATGGTCTAAATACTCTAAATTCTGAGATAAATATATTATTAAATTGGCTAAAAGTAAATAAATTAAAATTAAATATTTCAAAAACTAAATAATTTAAATTGTCAAATATAAATGTTGTAATTGATGGTGAAAAAATTGGAATTAGTAAACAGTTTTAAATATTTAGGGATAATTATTGATTCAACATTAAAATTTTTTAAATTATTTTAAAAGTATCATATCGAAGATTTCCGGAAAAGTAGGTTATTTTAAAAGAATCAGTTCTAATTTAAGTTTTTTTTCTTAAAAAACTGTATTTAATACTATTATATTACCACATTTTGTTTATTGCTCTTCCATTTTATATTGTGCTAGTGAGAAAATATTTGACAAATTACAAATTTTACAAAATAAGGCAATGCTGATTGTTTCAAATAGTGCAAATATACAAAAATAAATTTTATGTTAAAAAATTTAGATTGGTTGAATGTGAGAAATTAATTTTTTTATTTAGTATGTGTCCAGATACTATTTAGTACATGAAACACATCTATAGGGTAGCCTTCGTTTTATTTGTTGAAGGCTAGCAAAAGTTAATTCAAGAAATACTGTTTTTTCTTAGGTACTGGTTCATGGGGGTTAAATAAAATACGTAGGCTTGAGTTAATACATGAAATGGATGTTTTATTTTTAAACGGTAAGAGACAGGTCATTGGAACATAATACATGTGTTCGACATTACCGCTTTGACACAGTCAATAATCATAGTAACATAAAGGTTATGCTACAAACTAAAACAATTTAGTAAGAATAGCTGCACTTGATTCATTTGATCATTACAAAATAACCTGGATCAGTTGCATGGGCGCAACATGAGTTCGCTAACTCTCATTAGTCACAGGCTATCTAGTGATTTGATCTAAATGAATCCCGTTCTTACTTTGTACCTGCAAGAGAAAGTTATGACATGACACTACATTAAACAGTCAATGTTTTTTACTCCTTGAGTTAGTTTATTTGAAAGGTCCATGCACATGGAACAAACTATACCATTTAGAAATTGTAAAAGGCGTAAAATGATTTCTACTTCAGTAGAACATAAACAAATTTATAATTAAAAAACACGGGTATACCAAAACACGAATAAGCTCAATAAAATGGCTGCATAATAAGGCAACATCAGTGCATTATAAACAAAACAGTGTTTAACTGGTCGTCCAGCAACAAATACATGATATCAAAAAACAAACTTTGTGTTTGGTCGATTAATAAAGCAACGTCAGTGCTAAAACATAAAAAACAACATGGTAGATTATACCTGTATCCAGAACGAGGAGGTATGAAACAAATTTCACATCACTGCTTTTTTCACAATAGAATCACGATCAGTGATTTGCCCTTGTGGGCACACAACTTCGAGAAATGCCTTTCTACAAGAGAACGACACATTATTACTGTAAAAGCGGATAATTTTAGTTTTAATTAGCACTCGCAAAATCAATTTGCATTTTTCCGCGATGGCGGAACACTGTTGCTTCTTCAAAGGCTCCATGAGAAGGGGAGAAAAAGACGCCAACCCGCCCGATTCTGGCGGTCGCATGGAAAAGTACTCAAGGGGTCGATTACATTCGGTCGGCGATGCAAGCGCTTTTATGAATCACGCACGTTTTATCTACTCCAACTCCCGAACGGCCAAGCCGCAGAGAGAGAAGAACATAATCATAGGTTAATGTATGTAGCGCGAGCGCAAGCCGCGAGCCGTTTTTAACGGCGGCTTCTAGGAATAAATGGATGTAAGATTTTCTATTGGACCATTTTTGAAGGTGAAATAGAAGTTGCATACTTGTAGTGCATATATTATGAATAAATACAAACCTAAGCATATGAATTGATTTGTACAATGACTTTATACGAATAGTAAGTTTTACCGATAACGTATAATTAGTTTAAATAATTTGATTAAATATTTCAAATTAAATAATGAAAGAAGACAGGTTGCACTCGTTCTGCAACAGTATTTATCTTTATACGTAAAATTAAAAATAATTTATTGCCTGATTAGGGCTGCCAGACCTCCCGATTTAGGCGGGAGACTCCCGATTTGTTATGGACCCTCCCGCCTTTTAAACCAAGTCATCAAACTCCCGATTTTCTTTTCAACCTCCCGCATCTTAACATAGTATAAAACAAAGTCGCTGTCGCCCGTCTGTCCCCTTTCATATGTGCTTAAATCTTTAAAACTACGCAACGGATTTTGAAGCGGGTTTTTTTAATAGATGATTCAAGAGGAAGGTTTTTATGTATAATACATGCATAATATTGTAGAGAAAGACTGATAAATTTAGAGGTTTGTTCGGGTTTGTATTTATAAATCTTGACGTGATGGTGAACTCGCCTTATTATCTCAGAGAAAGCCTGCAACGCAGGCCGGGTACACGCTAGTTCATTACAAATTTAATAAAATGTGAAAGGGCTTAAAAAACCCACTCTACTCTAAAACAATATAAAATATTATTTGAGCTTTACTAAAGGCAAATAACTAATGTTCTAAGTATCAAATATCGATATATTTAGTCTTCGCGGGTGCTCGCCCGTCCGCTCGTCAAGCCGGTTGTCAAGAGCGACGATGTAGCGCGTAGGAATTCTAGTCGCCCGTGCGTTAAAGTAGGCGGGGTTTCTGCTGTCTCTCTATGCATCTTGTACTAGCAGGTCTGGTGGGGGAAAGCGCGATTCTAATAGGAATTTAAACGTGCGCCGTTATTATTTGGAGTTTTCCCCTTTATTTTTTTATTATTTTAGGGTAGCAAGGACTTATTTTAATAAAAATGAACAGTTTTAATGCCAAAACGACTATATGAATGTGGAATATTTGAGAAACAATTTTAGCTCATTAAGTATTGAGCAAAAAATTGAAATTAAAATTGAGGGAATACGTAAACCTGAAAGTAACTCAACGCAGACCACAAAGTGTAGATCTAGGGACTTTATTGTTATTGATAAGTTTGCTGCAAATAAAAACAGAAGTTTGGACTAATAAAAAATTAATTGGTTTTTTTTATTTTTTTTTTTATCTTATTTTATCTTCAATAAAATAAGTAGGTAATCATAATTTTTTTAAATATTTACTAAAAATTATTGACCAAATTTGGGCGTGGTCTTAAAAATTTCTCATTTTGCCTGTGCCGGGCTTTTAGCAGGGACGGTTCTACGGGGGGCCTGGGGGGGGGGGGGGCAGGACCCCCCCAACATTTCTAAAAAAAACTTTAAAATGTCTCGAGAGAAATACAATCAAGCGAAGGCTACCAAAAATTGTGGCTGCGCCAATGTGGTGCCCCCCAAATATTTTGGGTCTAGAACCGTTCCTGGCTTTTAGTGCACCCCCAAGTTGACAATTCACGATCCGCTACTACCTCCCGCTTTTTAATATTTTAAATCTGGCAGCCCTATGCCTGATTGTTTAAAAAAAAGTTGTTCATTTAATGATGACCATCATAATTATAAAACAATAACTAATCAAAAATTTTTTGTGTAGGTATAGAGTGTCTAAAACATTAGCTTATAAGTCTATTTTTCATACAGGTTTGATAGAATATAATTATTTGGAAAATTCTGTTAAAGCTCAAATATCTTTAATAAAACTTTCAAATTACATTTAATTAAAAAACAAAATGATTCGTAATATTTGATACAATTTGCAAAATGTTTAACTTTTCTGTCTGTTTTTGTTAAAAGAAGGTTGCGTTTTAAAATTTAAAAATAAATCTATAAAAATGTGTTAAAAAAATGTATTAAAAAATATTTAATCGTAGCTTTTTGCTAAATAAAACATGTTACTACGTACTACTATTACTACATTCTCGGTATTTGAGACATTTATTCGTGTCTTCAATGATACATTCCTTACAAAGTAAGCAATACAATTCCTTATATTTTTTTTTTTATTTGAATGGTCTTAATCCAATGTAAGCTACGCTCTTCTTTTTGTCTAGTATCTGTTTAGTTTAAAGTTCATCTTTATATATTTTTAATAGCTTCTAACGTTTTTGTCAAATAAGCTTCAGGGCACTCTCCATACTTGTTACGCTTTTTCTCGTTAGATATTAATACCCAATAAATTTACTCAATTCCATAAGCAACCACATGGTATGTCAATTCTAAGATGTATTATTTAAGCAATCGTTAAACCAAAGGCTCTAATGAAACAATCGCGAAACCGGGCATAGAAAACTTTTTAACGTTCCAAGACATCACTCATCTTTATTTCAAAGATCTTTTAGCTATAACGCCGCCCTAATTTACAAGCGCCTGCCTATCGAGGTGAATATTGCTCCCAGTCCCGCAGCATTTACCTGAACATTTAAAAAATATATTAGGGATAGAAGAGTTCTTTAAGTTTCTTTAGGTTTTTACTGGAATCTTTTTAAAACATGTTTTATTTCATTTTCTATTTTTAGGATTTCAGTATTGTACTTATCATTTCGTTAATTTTCCTCTCGTTTTCTTAGCTTAGGAATTTAGTTACCGATTTGTTTACATGATTAGAGTAAAGTAAAATTCTTTATTTTTAATAAAATGTTATTTGTAAATAACTTTAGAAAGCCACAAAATAAAAACTAAAAGTCTTCCCCCACAAGTTTATTAGAATAAAAATATTCAGTCGAGGTCTCTACATGCTTCGAACGTAAAAATGTTCATCATCAGGAGACAGAAAAAGCTTAGCTAATGGTGATAGCAGAAGAGAAAAAAAATGGAAAAAACTTTAGAAAGAATAATGATACCGAATTACTATTTGCACAAAAATGTAGCTACTTTTGTGCTATTTAAGCTCAATAATAAGAGAATATGTCTTTCTATACCCAAGGATTCAAAGCAAAATTTATGTTCAAATAGATAAAGAAAAAAGCTATCCAAAAGTATTTAAGTATGGTGTTCCTCAAGGAACAATTTTAGGACCATTATTTTTTAATATTTATATTAACGACTTATTTAGTATAAGTTGCGATGGACAAATTCATAGTTTTGCAGATGATACTACAATTTTTTAAACCGATACAAATTGGGAAAACTTAAATAATAAAATTAAAAAAGATTTTAAAATTATAAAAAATTGGGTAGATAACAATTTGTTAACAATTAATTTTAATAAAACAAATTATATTCCTTTTACTTTAAACCTAAATAACCTACCACAAAATATGAATAGTATTCAAATAAATGAAGACATTCAAATTTTTAAAGTTAATAAAATAAAATATTTAGGAATAATTTTTGACAGTAAATTTTTTTTTTTTAATTTATTACATAATTCCCAACGAACTTTAGAAGTCCATTACAGGGAAAATATTACACTAATTTAAAAATATTTTTTACAAAAATATAGAATTACAATACAGAATACAATACAAATAAAATTAATAAAATTGTCAAATTTAAATCAATTTTAAAACTAATTTCCGAATAAAATTAGAGTGCTTTTATTTTTTAAAAAATTACAATTTAGTTTTCTTTTTAAAGAGTGTCATTTTTTTAATATTTTTATACATATTTGGTAGGGTATTATAAATTATAACCCCATTGTATAATAATGATCTTTTACCTATATTGCTTTTAATATTTACTGCTAAAATACTTTTATTTTGCCTTGTGTCATGATTATGTACGGTATTTAATTTTTGGAATGTGATTTTTGATTTTTTTGATGAGTGGATATTGAATGAATAATTACACATATTTTTAATTTATACAAATTTTCTAAGTTTAAATATCCTAGTGGTTTGTATAAATTTATTGTTGGTTCTAAAAAAGGAAGCTTGTAAATACATTTAATAAGTTTATTTTGTAATTTTTTTTAAAGGGTTTATTATTGTAGAGGTAGCAGATCCCCAGACGGATATTAAATATTGAAATTTAGAATAAATTAGAGAATAATAAATATTTTTTTAAAGCTTAATTGGTAAATAATATCTTATTTTATAAAAAATTCCAATCAATGGGTAATATTTTTCCTGAGATAATCGATATGTGTTTTCCAACTTAAATTTTCATCTATATGCAGTCCTAGAAATTTTATAGAATAGGCATATTTAAATTAAATTGGAGTTTTCACTTAGAATACTTCATTAAAAAATTAAGAAGTTTACTACCGATTTTTAAAAACATTAAAATATTTTAAAATGTAAGACATAATATGGAAATATTATATTACTTGTTAGTTAAAACTCATTTAAATTACGGAATTTTAGGTTGGGGAGGAATAAATAGAACTTTAGTTAAAAAAATAGAAATATTACACAAAAGGTTTCTAAAACTTATATTCAATAAAGATTATCTTTATCCTTCAAAAGAATTATATTCAGAAACAAAAAAGTTGAACATAAGACAACTTTACATTTATAACATCTTAATATATATACTTAAAACCTTATACAATTTAAAAACCATAATCATAATACACGTCATAAAAATAAAATAACCATAAAACCTAAAATAAATAAGTCCATAGACCAAAATTTTTTTAAATATTTTTGTTTTTATTTAAACGATTATTTACCAACAAAAATTAATAAATTGATTTCATTAAAAAAATTTAATGTCGAAATAAAAACATGGATATTAAAAACAGACAATTTGAAAATATTTTTAGAAATGCTTTAATTAATTAATATTAATTGTTCTGAAAAATTTAAGTAATATTTTTACTTAAAAATTATAAATTAATAATTTTATTATAGGTAATATATTTCTTAAAAAAAAAGCATATATAAATTAACATTTTTACTTTAAAACTTGATTTTTAATGCATATTTTATGATTTATGATTTTACATACTAAAACAAAAAATAAGATTTGCCCCTAACAAGCTCAGCTTTAGGGGATTGAAGAATAAGTTTATAGAAGACAGCATGAACATATTTATTATATTATTAAATTTTAAATAAACTTATTATTATTATTATTATTATTATTATTATCTCACGTTAAAGTTGATGTTTAAATTGTAAATAAAATTAACGTTGTATTTTGGCAAGCTATTATGCTAATCAACCATTAAGAACCCCGTAACAATTTAAAATATGGTGAATGCAATGGTAAAAGACCTTAGCCCAGTCCTGTATCTGTCGCCAACGTCTTAACGTAAAATAGACCAGAGTTCAACGGGGTTACTTAGTGACGATGCGGCGTGGCGTGTTCTTAGAGAAATTTGACATTAGCAACCTTTTTTTTTATCGACGGAAATGATAGAACCCAGTGTGACATCTTGCGTCCCAGTACGGTACCTTAGAAAAGGTCAGTCGTAAAGGGGTTATTCTGTTAAAACGAAAATTTTGCAAATATGCTCTCAAAACCGGTACAAGTGCCGGACCACAGATATTAAAACCTTTTTTTTATTTCATTTTGTTATATGAATATATTTTATTTATTTGATTTATTTCGCCAGTTTCATTGTTGCTGCTTGTAAAGCTGGAATAATGTTTATAACTCGTTAAATATTTTAGATTTTTGCTTGATAAACTATAACAGCAAATGGTTTGCTGCTGATCATGTTATTACAATGTTCACATTTACCCTAATAATGAAATTTTGGTCAAAACAGATTGTAGTTGATCCATGCATTTGCATGATGAATTTAGTAGAAATTTTAGAGTAATTAAAACCAATTTATGTATAATTATGGTTATGGAAAAGTTAATTTCGATAATGTTAAAATTACATTAATACATTTAAAAGCCATTAGGTGTAATACCTACATGTTTGTATCAAGGGCTTTAGGAGCTTTTATTAAATATATTGAAAATACAGGTCCGAATTTAAAAATTAAAGTTCTGTTTTTTTTTATAAAACGAAACTTGGTATTAAAATTTTGAAAATTCTTCCTAAACCACGTTTTTCCCTCATTCAGGTGATTGTTTTTACGATTAAAAATCGTTTAAAATTTTAAAATGCTAACAAACAAATGAATATAATTATTACAAATTTAAAATTCGCCGTCATGAGTACCTAGATCAAGCAAAGCCGCTTGCGCCTGGTATACTTTTTGTCATAAGGAATTGGTATTTTTAATAAATGATCTCTCCTCTCCCTCCCATAGGGTGTGTGAAATCAAAATGATATAAGGTATCAAAAATTGACGTACGGGGTGTCGTTGAACTTGGAAAGTTGAATCGATATAGCCAAAAATATACAAGATATTCATTCCATTTAAAAAGTTAATGTTGAAGTCATTTCCGGTTAAGTGACAAAAATGGCATCCGTCATGTCATAAAATGCAAAATAATTTATTGCCTTGTTTAAAAAACTTTTGTTGTTTTATTTATATAAGTACCAATATAATACCATCAGAATCATAAAACAAGAAAAAATCAAAATACTTATTTGGATAGAATGTATAGTATAAACCATATATAAATAGATCTATTTTTCATAAAGAACGTTGATACAATATAATGATTTTGGAAATTCTATAAAATCCTAAATATCATCAAAAATTTATAAAAAAAAACTTTAAAATTACATTCAATGAAAAAATAAAATGAAACCTAATATTTGATACAATTTGCAGGTTGTTTATTTTTCTGTCAGTTTTTGGTTAGAGAAAGTTGAGTTTCAACATTTAAAAATAAATCTATAAACATTATTTGTTAAAAGACTGGTTTAGAAAAATTATTTATTTGTAGCTTTTTGCTAAATAAAACATGTTACTTAGGTACTAGTAATATTAAATATGAAAGAAAAAATTAATATAGTATTTTTTTAAATTTAAAAACGATTTTAATATTTTAAATAATATATTTATATATTAAATTTTACACTTTAGTACTATTTAGTTATTACTGGCATTTATTGTTTATAGTGCATGACACAACTTGAGTTCAACATTTTTTAACATGGCTGTCATGATGTAAATATAATATTTAAGTTAATTTCCAAATACTGAAAATACAATAAATTCGCTGATCACCCTGTATACTAAGTGCCATTATCACTAATATTATTAATTGAGAGGATAGGTAACTTCTCTCTACTCTACGTAAAAAAGGTGTTTTTAAGTTTAATATTTGATTCAGTTGTTTTTAGTAATTCAGAAATGTTTACTAAACATAATTTTATTGAAAATAAACATAGTGAGTATGTGGAACATTAATTAAAACATTTGTTTAAAAAAGGTCTAAACCAACCAAATGGAAAAGGAAGTAAAAACACTTCTAAAAAGAAGATGTCAAAGAGAAAATTTAAAAAAAATTGTCTATAAGACATATTATAAGGAAAGAAACTCGTTGTGTTGAAATCTGTAAGAAGAATAAAAAAGAGATTAAAATTAAAAAATTAAACTTGATGAAGTAGTACTTACAAAAATCTCTTCCAAGAAAATTATTTGGGGCAGTGGGTGTTTATCAGTCAATAACCCGACAAAATGTTAATTTTATAAAAATTATATACTTTTCGAAAATATTAATATAAAACGTTTGCAAATAACTCCAAAGGCCTTTACGGAGCACGTGCTGTAACAAAAGTGACAGACAATTAACAGTTAGAAAGACAGTTGTAATGGCGGTAAATTTAAAATAAAAGTAACCGAACAAGAGAAAATGTTCAGGAAGGTAAAGCCAAATTAAGGATGGGTCGATATTTATCATCAAGACTATAATTTAATAACCTAGAATAAATATTAAATAATGTACACCTTAAATTATAAAAAATGAATTATTTAGGGGGCGAAAATTTTTTTATATAGTTAAAGAATAGGTGTTCTATATTTTTCTGGTGACATATAGTAATTAATTATTTGATTAATAACGTATATACAGGGTGACCAGTAAAGTCCGCATCATATGGTTTTTTTTTTATTAATATAGCTTTAATCGAAATTTGATTTTGGCATCAAGTTTTGCTTCGATCGAGATGAAAATTAAGCAAAAAAATATTAGTTCGTGATTCGCATTATCTGTCAAATTTTTTTTTTTTTTTAAGTAATTCAAAAGAGGAGTTATTTCTAAAAATATCGAAAAAAGTTATTAAAAAAAGTTTTTTTTAAATGCAGTTTCTAGCCCAAGTGCAAAACTTTAGCTGCAATTTTGATTTTTTACCCACCACTAAAATTTATTTTCGACTTATTGAACACTTTACTGATGACACTGTGTTCTTTTTTGTCTAAATATTAAGGTGTATTACTTTCAGACACAAACTATGTTTTCAAAAATACTTATTTTATGAAGTTACTATATATACAGGGTTAAAAACAAATAAACTTTGCATCACATGCAACCAAATTTTAATAGCCCAATTTTGATTTGGTAGAAAAACACACATTTAATATGGCTCTACTTTAAAGAAAATGTATCTGAAATAAAGCATTGTCAAAACTAAGAAGTTTTATGTAGGTTGCGTTGAGTCTTATTTTGCAAAAGTGGTGCAATTTAAAATTTGACAGATAATGCGAATCACGTGACTACTATTTTTTTGCTTAATTTTCATCTCGATCGAAGCAGAACTTGATGCCAAAGTAAAATGTCGAATAAAGTTTTTAATTAAAAAAAATCCCATATGATGCGGACTTTACTGGTCACACTGTATGTAAAATGTTTGATGTTTACAATATCTTATAGACAATTTTTTTAAATCTTCTTTTTGACATCTTTTTTTTAAAAGCGTTTTTACTTCCCCTTCCATTTTGTTGATTCGGACATTTTTTTTAAACAAATGCTTTAATTACTGTTCCACATACTCAGTATGTTATAGTTTGTTACAATTTTATCTTCACTATTCATATGATATATCAACACACCACTTTCGATTTCATAAAAGCTCCATTAAGATTATATAACTTTTCCCATTTTCTCTTCTGCTAAAATCATCAGGCAAGCTTTTTCTATCTCCTGATGATGAACGTTTCTACGTTCGAAACCTGAAAAGACCACACTTGCCAAACTAATATAAGCTAAAAGTTTAAAAACAAAAACAGTTTAGCGTAATGGTACTTTATGGACAATTATAAAACTGGACTTTTTTTTCTTAACGGCAATTATTCAAAGTTATTTTTTTTATGTAAAACAAATAAAATTAAACCTTATTGTTCGAGATATACATTTATATTCTGCATTAGCCCGTTTTAAAAATTAAATAAAGTTTTATTTCAAGAAACGTCGATAATGTCATCATTTGAATCTTTTGTAATACATTTTCACTTTAGCGAATTTGCGAGCAAAAGTTTGAAACTTTTTCTTACCCTTAATTTAAAAGACGTTTTTATTTTAGACTCTTATAAATTTTAAACTCATGACATCATACCGAAACTTGGAAGCAAAAATGGTTTAAACATTAAGGAATTCTCAAAAAAAAATACTTGGCACTTGATGTGTGCTTTTTTGACATTATAATGTTAGTGGACGAATTAGTCTGGTGATTTATTTATTATACGATAAATTAAAACATTGCTCCAGGTGGCCTAATAAGAGTGGCCCTCGGCCATATTATTCGGAAATAGATACCGTTGGTAAATGCTGCGAAGAGAAATTGCTTGCAATTATTTTCAAGTTCGTTAGATGTCCGCTAGGGGGCGTAACAGATATGATCAAATAGAAAACCACGTTGCTCTCGTTGTTGCCCAATCAACAGATACTACTTATGCTACAAGGTATGCTGAATCTTCTTTATATTAAATATTTTATCTACAACTATTTAATAATAGGTGCATAATACTTCTGATAATAAGAGCATTATGCTATCCATAATACAACAAGTGTAATTATCATAAAACAACACGTGTTATTATTATATTTCCCATATGAACTCAACGTTTTTCTGATAATAAGAGCATTATGCTATCCATAATACAACAAGTGTAATTATCATAAAACAACAAGTGTAATTATTATATTTCCCATATGAACTCAACTTTTTTTCAGGCACTGTATAAATGGATGGTTTTAGATAAAGTATAGTATTTCACTCGCGTCTAATGAACCATAATACACTCGGATGATTTACAACACTCGCCTTTGGCTCGTGCCGTAAACTTCATCCTCGTTTTATTATGGTCTACATTATACGCTCGTTAAATAATATACTATTACTCTATATTTTAAAATAACATTGTGTGGGAAATTCAAAGTTCATTTCAAGTTTGTAACTGGCAACTGCCGTTGCGCTGAATGGATTTTAACGGACTTGGTCATATTCGATTGAGTTTTTTCTTTCTGTATCCATTGTGCATTAGTTAATTTTCATGTAAACCTTAATTTTCCCGCTAGAGGGCGTTTTATTAAATATCCACATAATAAAATGTCAAAATAATTTGAAGCAATCAAATTAATGGAATGGTACATTTATTTTTTGATAGATAATAGTGAATTAGAAGCTCTAAACGTCAGTCGAAACCGTAGCTCTCTGACGTTTTTCTCACCAAGATATTGACGAAAAAATTTAGAAATGAGTAGTATCGCAATTATATCAAATAATGCCTCTTTTTTGGTGAAACGTTTAAATATTTTTTAATATATAAATAAAGAGTTTCCTAATATCGTCGCTAAAATAATATCATCTTGGAAACATTTTATTTGACATGTCAGTTTAATTAAGATCCTGCTCTTTTTTTCCAAAAGCTTTTTATTTTTCATGCAATCTGCAATTTATACATTTCCTTTATTACTCAGATCCTAAAGTTGAATATTGACACATTGGATATGTGGATACGTAGAATTATCAGTTAATAGTGAAAATAAACTAATTATTGTAATCAGGCGGATTGTATGCACTTAAATTTAGCCAAAATATGCGCATATTTATGCCTTGTTTGCGTTTAAAATATGCAGTTATTTGCATTTTTTTACCAAATATGCATACTGGTATGCAATATTTCTTAATTTATTATAGTAAAATGAGGTAAAGAAACACATTGGGTTCTAAAAAATATGTCTATTTAAAAAAAAAAATAAAAAATAAAGGTAAACAATTTTTCTAACCTAAAATTGTATGCATTTAATACTAAATATTTTTCAAAATTTTCAATTAAAAAGGATTGTCTTTTATTATTAAAGTATGTTTATACAAAGAGAAGCTTCTCTCAACATCTACTGATGTAATCGGACAATACTGCAACTTAGCAAAATATAAGGCCAAGATACAACTTCGTTGGATGGTTTACCCTCATAAATGATTTTTACTGCAGTCAAGTATTTAAATCCTTCATTCTTTTTTACAGTTGCATCCAATTTGTTCCTTACTTGACCTCCTACTTTACGGGGAATGTTGTTACATTTAGCGAAAAAAGTTTCAACAATACTCATTCTCTTAAACTTAAATTTTAAATCGATATAAATACAGTTTGTTTAAACAGGTAATAATAACGAATTATTAAGTGATAATAAACAACCCCCAACAATATACCTGCAAACCCTGGAAACCCCCAATAAATACCTTGTGTATAACCAAAATGTAAATATAATTATTATAATTTTCAGATTGGAAAACCCCTGAAATAAATACCGAACTGGACATTAAACCTTCAACGTATTAAATTTTTTGATAAAGCCGAAAACATAAAAATATGCTCTTAAATAATAATTTATGAAAAATATGCATCTTATTATAAAATTGACAAAATATGCATATATATGCATTTTGTATATAATCCTACCTTTAGTGGGTAATCAGTATTGTAATCATCAAAGTGGGCTAGGCACGCTTATTTATACTTCTAACATTTGTCTGCAATATCTTTGGTTAGGAAAACGTTAGAGAGCTAAGGATTTGACTGACATCATACTATGTGATTTAGAAAAAAGCACTTTATTTGATGATATTTCAGCAAACGACCTCTAGCAGGACAAGTAAGGATTACCTACAAATCAACTAAGCGCAATGGATAAAAAATTAAAAACCCTATCAAATAAGACCACGTTTGTACAAATCCGTTCAGGGCAAACAAAGTTACAAGTTTTTGTATGAAGCAATAATATTCCCCCACTATTTTAGTTGAGTAGTAAAACTTCGCGACCCTTTCTTTGTTCAAGGAGATTAAAGTATTTTGTTGAAAAAAAAGCAGAACTAGTTTAACAAAAGTACCTAATACTATTCAACTAAATACCATCTGGCTAAATCCAAGCTGCTTAAGGTGGCATTCTCAACGTCATTTAATCCATTACCAACCTATAACCTATTTCGCGTTATTTTTTCAAGTTTATTATTTTATTGACTAACATTTAAATAAAATCAGTATCGTCGGCACATTACTTAGGTATTATCTGATATAATACAAAAATATCAATTTATTTCATTGCTAATTTTGGGAGAATTGTATAGTGAAAGAACAATGACATAATAATGTTAAAAAAAATCTTACCCGATATTTTTCGCTATACAATTCTCCTAAAATAAGTTATGAAATTCCTTGATATTTATTAAATATGTCAATTATTACCTATAGAATATCAAGTCGATACTGATTTTATTTAAATTTAGTGTAAAAGCTAGAAAACATAAATAAATCTACGCAAAATATGTTATAATAATAATAATAATAATAATAATAATAATAATAATAATAATAATAATAATAATAATAATAATAATAATAATAATAATAATAATAATAATAATAATAATAATAATAATAATAATAATAATAATAATAATAATAATAATAATAATAATAATAATAATAATAATAATAATAATAATAATAATAATAATAATAATAATAATAATAATAATAATAATAATAATAATAATAATAATAATAATAATAATAATAATAATAATAATAATAATAATAATAATAATAATAATAATAATAATAATAATAATAATAATAAAGACTTTTACTAGCAGAAAATAATATGTACATAGCTGAAAGAAAAAAAGTCTAGCTAACAGAGCTTATAGGTGGGCAAGTATGTTGATACTCCTACCTTAAGATCTGCTTTTTCAAGCCTAGTTTTATGCTTTAATTAAAAACAAATATAATTAATTTGCTTCTAACTTATTTCTAAAATTTTCTTGCTCTTTTAAATATTGATCGTTTGACATTTGTCGAAAAACATTGGAAGGACACAAGGGAAATCTATGTTTTTGAAATAGGATTTTTTTTAAATTTCATGTAGCCTACGCCCGTACGGTTTGATTTTTTTGTTACTCTCTTTCATAATTAGGTATAATATGGTTTCGCATTGAATTTCAAGCTAATTAAATTAATGGTTCTCTTTTGATGATATTGGCTTGCAAAGGTTTCAACAAGTTCTCTAATTGCTTATAACCCAATACTTTTATATTTTGGAAGGTATTTCGTAGATTACAATGCTCAGCGGGGATTAATATTCCAAAAATAAATGTTCTTTGTCGTTATGATTTTCTTTGCTTATGTTTTCTTACTTAGTATTTTGTAGTTACTTTATTTATTAAAAATAAATTTGTATGCTGCCCTCTGAGGCAATTAAATAAATCAGCCACGCCTCATTGCGACAAATTATGGCATGCCAAATCACCGACATAGCTAGGGGTCAGGGGGGGGGGGGGGGTTTGCTTTTGTTAATTTTTTCTAATAATATTTTTTTAACTTAGAACAGTATATAAATGCTACTCAGAGGATATTTGGCCGCTTTTTGAAGAAAACAAAAAATAACCGAAATATTGATAAGAAAATGAAATGGCGAATGCGTTACCTAGTATTTGCTATTAAATAAACGGTTCGAATTTTTTTTTAAATTTATTTATTTAATATCTTACAAACACAAAAAGGCAGTATAACTTCGTTATACAAAAAGGCAGTATTTATAAGTAAGAGAGCCTAAAACTATGGAGTAGAAGGAGACTAAAGACAATTTCAACAATCTTAAAGAACTTTACAACACCTATTTAACATTTAGATCTATAATTATGTTATCTATGGAAGTAAGACTTAATTTCTGTAGCGTTTGAGTTAAAAAAATCTATATTAGACTTATCAATTAATCGATTACATTAATCCATTGGATTTGTGTAAAACAACCTCATATTTCTAATTCTCAAATTAATTTTAGATACCAATATATTTATACTGTTGATTAAACACAAATCTTTGTAATTTGACGAAGTAGTCCATGCTTAAAGTGGAGTTAAAGTACGGGAAAGAAAGAAAAAACTAAAAGTCTTCCTCCACAAAATTTAATAGAATAAAAAATTATTCAAAGGTATCTACATGTTTCGAACGTAGAAACGTTCATCATCAGGAGACATAAAAATTTATTTTATGCTGATGGTGTTAGCAAAAGAGAAAATTAGAACCTTAATGAAGCTTTTATGGACTTAAAAAATTGAAGTGTAGAAGAAACATGATATGAAGAAAATTGATAATGGTTAAACCATACGAAGTATTTGAAAAAGTGAGGAAGAAGAAAAACCTTTCTAAGAAGGTGTCGAAGATTATTTAAATTTAAAAAAAACATATATCTGTCTTTTTATCCTCATAAGGTCTTACAGACATATGTTTTTTTTTTAAATTTAAATAATCTTCGACACCTTCTTAGAAAGGTTTTTACTTCTTCCCCGCTTTTTCAAATACTCCGTATGGTTTAACCATTATCAATTTTCTTCATATCATGTTTCTTCTACACTTCAATTTTTTAATTCCATAAAAGCTCCATTAAGGTTCCACACCATTTTCTCTTCTGCTAAAACCATCAGAATAAAATAAATTTTTCCGTCTCCCGATGATGAACGTTTCTACGTTTGAATAATTTTTATTCTATTAAATTTTGTGGAGGAAGACTTTTAGTTTTTTCTTTCTTTCACAAATCTTTGTACATAAGATTATTAATGTCAGAAAAGACGGCCTGCATAGATTTTCTACTTTCTAAAGTTACAATATGAAAAGATTCAAGCATACTTCTATAGGATTGAGGCACACCAGAAGTCACCAGGAATTCCCTAGATAAACATTGACCAACTTTAACCTGTTGGTACCTAGACATAAGATACGACCTTATAAACACACATGCACTGCTAGAAAAACCTAAATCTCTCAGCTTTCCCAAGAATATACCTTGGTCAACCTTGTCGAATGCCTTTGCACAATCAGTGTTAATCACTTCAATCTGACCTTTGCCATTTATAGCCTCAGCTATATTATTAGTGAAAACATATAGATTGTTTGATTGACCCATGGTGTTGCTGAACGAAGTTATGCTGTAAATTGTCCAATATGTCACTGCAGATAATTGATTCAAACTTTTTAGTTAAAGTGTTGATGATTCAACGAATCAAAAAAAGGAATGTCGAATAAAATATTGGCAACGAATTCCCCTTCTGTAAATAATTAACCTTCATCAAGCCTTTCAGCTGCGTTTCTAAGTTTTGTCAACCCAACTGTCCTAAGTTAAATCAACATATTATATTAAGCCATAACGTTAACTGCCCTTCCGCGATAAACGAATTGACCAATTGCAATCAATTTGCAAAATGTTAATAATTATTGTTTTGTGATGAATACTATAAACAAATAATTTAATTTTCTATTATTATTTTGTATTATTATGTAGTTTTTTGTTGTATATTTCTTTCTTTCAAGATTAATTAAAAAATATTGAATAAAATTTCATTTCCTCTGTTATCCGATATGATGCTCGTAGAAAATTTTTTACACGTGCGCAAAGTGTATTTTCCGCATGCAAAAACTTATCCGAACATTTGCAAGCCGAAAAATACCACTATGCGCATTTGTTAATAATTTGTAATTTTTTCTTGTTTTTTCATGAACAGAATTTTCAATTTCGGCATTTTGACAGTTTCAAATCGAGACATACCGATTTTCACTTAAAAGGTGTAAGAAGAAAATGTTGGAAACAGCACCACAAACTTTTTAGCAAAATTGAAAAACAAGTCAAAATGGTGTACTTAATCATTACTATGGTCCGTTTCCGATTTTTGTACCAGTTATATTTCTTTTCCTTCCACTACAATTTTGGACATTTTAAATGAGATTTCTTATACATGAATGGAATTGCCTCGCAAATGATCGAACGGCTCCAGTTATGATTTTACTACAATTTGATTTTATATCAGGATTTTCTGGTTTAAATAGTAACCATTTATACCGTGCGAGCAAAAATTATTTGCAGCAAAGAGGGATTGGATTATAAAACGTGGTGCTTGGTTTAGATGACAATGATATGGGGACGATATATCTAACCAAATCTAGGTTAAAATTTTGTCAAATTCATATTATGACATGATATGCCAAACTAATGAGTAATAAAATAAGTAGACAAATACAAATTTATTTTTGTTGTTTAAAAAAATTAACAAAGTAAGAATATACAGAAAGAAAAAGAAAAATAATTACATAAATGGCTGAAATTGGCCACCGCCATGCTCCAAGCATAAATTCACACGTAATTCCTGCGTCTTTCAAAATCTGCGGCTTGTATTTCTTGGAATACTTGCACTTTATAAGGAAATAAATTTAGCTGCTTCTTAGGAATAGTCCTGCATGTTCCATAAGATCTTCCCACTTCTCGGGACAGGCGTCTTATACAATTTGTTGGCGTATTTTGCATTATTTTACGAACGTTTGCAACAAGTTATTCTGTTCTTACAGATGGTCTTCCTGCTCCTTTTTTGTGTTGTATAGAACCTGTTTTCCTAAACACAGCCACGGTTCTTTTCAGGCAATGATAAAAATCCCCAGCAATAAAAGCAACGTTAGGAAAATGTTCCATGCACAAACCCGGATTGTATTGCCACTGACCATTTACTTTAACCCCGTTTCGAAAATACGCTTTAACCATAAATGTTTTGTGCTGTTCCGAAAGGCCCATTGTGTGAATGGTTCAAGAAATTGGAAAAATTAGCGATGAATCAAATTACTTGTAACGACTGTCAAAGATGATGGAATAACTGATTGATTGTTCGTTCAGGTAGTTACTGACACCCAACAGGTATTAAGCTCTACGGCTAAGCATTACGTCCTTAGATGCAAGGCCCTCTTTGATGCAAATAATTTTTGCTCGCACGGTATAACACCTGCACTCCGATGCACAATCCAACCTTAAGATCGCGAATTGCAGTTAAAATGTTATCGCGGTCGCGGATACCGCAGAGAGTGCTTTTATTTCCCGTCTTAACTCAGCTAGATTTGCGGCAATACGCTATACGTTCTGTTTCTCCTTAAGTTTTCTTTTTTTAGCCTAGTCTACATGTTGGCGTCGAATTAAATTGCCGTTTCTAGAGCAAAATATATACTTTCAAATAAAAGTCACAGGACAGCGAATTGAACTGTAGATCAATAGAAGGCGGATGTTACAACCGTGGAGAAACAGAGTTGTCCCTGTAGTGCTATATATCAATTAGGTCCGACTTCTTCGCACAAAAATACCTAGACAACACGAAACAGTGAATGCATCGGGTGATTTACGAAGTAAGCTAAAGTGATGGGCGGGCCCGGTGTTTCAGCAGCCTTAGGTTTTCTTTTTTATTTTAAAATGCAAAATTTATTTTAGACCGGACTTAAAAGCGTTTATAAACTACAAAATGTTATATCATTAAATACATAATATACAGGATTATAAAGAAATTGATTAGTGTTCTATATAGAATACCATCTACTTAATCAAGAACGCTCTAGGACCCGTCAAGTAAATTTTTTTGAAATTTTAGAAAAGTCACGCCCTATATACAGGGTGAGTCGGGAGGAACAGACCAAACTCTAGGAGCGTAATATACACGCAAAAACAATTTGAAAAACCCATATGTTCTTATTCGATAATTATTTGTTTTCAAGTTATAGTGCAATACCAAATAAAGAAAAGTTCATATATTAACGGTTTCCTAATCATAGCGTTCTTTTAAAAAATGTTCAAAAATACCACCATTGACTTTTAAACATTTTCTGCTTCGTCTACGCTGCTCTTCTAATTGCTTCATGTCTTTCTTCTTTAAAATTGGCTGCAGTATTTCTAATACGTCGAATTAGTGCATCCCAAGTGTCCACTTTTACTTTGTACACTTTAGTTTTAAACCAGCCCCATAAATAATAATCTAGTGCTGTGAGGTCTGGAGATCTTGGAGGTCAATTAATAGGACCACCGCGACCAATCCAACGCCCTGGAAATGTTTCGTCTAAATGTTGCTTGACCTGACGAGCAAAATGTGCAGGAGCTCCATCGTGCTGGTAATACATTTGCCTTGTGATATTTACAGGAACATCGTCTAGTAGTCCTTGTAACTCATGTTGTAAAAAATGTAGGTAGTTGTCTCCTGTGAGGCGATTCTCCAAAATTAAAGGGTCAATTAAATAGCTATCGAGCATACCACACCACGCGTTAACCGGAAACTTATGTTGAAAATTACTTTCAACTGTTGCGTGGGGATTTTCGATTAACCATACATGAGAGTTATGAGTATTATTAATACCGTCACGGGTGAATGTTGCTTCATCTGTAAAAAGTATACGCGATACAACACGTTGATTATTTATTTACCGACAAAATTCAATACGTTTAGCATAATCTTCCGGTTTTAGGTGCTGTACTCTCTGTACATGATATGGATATAAGCCTTGCTCGTGGAGTGTGTTTAATACTCTTTTTTGTGGAATGCCCAATTGAGTACCAATTCTTCGTGCGCTGGTCGTTGCATTTTCTTCTACTAAATCCAGAATATTTTCTACTTCTCCTAAACCTTGTCGAGTAGCTCGTTCAGGTTTGGCACTGGGAAGCTTACCATTCTCGCACAAATTGTTAAAAACTCTGATAAACACTTTTCTAGTCGGATGTCTGTAAGTGGATACCGTTGACGATATTCTTCAACAGCAAGCTGTAGCACTTCCATTACAGAAACCATAAATAAACACCATATTTGCATATTCTAAAGTTGCATTAAGTGTTTGGCATTTTGTAACACTTTAATCACTCAAACTTGAAAATAAACGTTTAATTACTGCCACAATACACAGACACATTGTCAAGACAACATAGATGTCAAATAGTTTAGAGTCTTGTGCATGGCATACTCTAATTACGTAAAAATTTTGATAAAAGTGGAACGTAGAAAAAAATTTAATATTGCGCTATAACTTGAAAACAAATGAATATCGGATAAGAACATATGGATTTTTCTACATTGTTTTCGCGTGTATAATACACTCCTGAAACTTGGTCCGTTTCTCCCGACTCACCCTGTATATTATCCTGAACCAGAAACCACTATGTATGAAAATTTGTTTAAATATTTTTAATTAATTTTATTATGTTTCTTATCTCCTGGACATAATTTGACGAAACCTTAGCCCTGATCATGGCCTATTAATAGGCGGAAAGCGCCAGGCAATAATAACTAAAAACTTACGCTAAATACAAAAACTTTTAATTTGTTAAAAGACGGCGTACAACCGACTCTTCCTTTCATACAGGGTGGCCCTTTAGTGTGGCAAAGTACAATAGCTTCGTTACTATTTCAAATACATTAAAAATATTAATACAAAAGTTGAAGGGCAGTAAGTGACTTATAACGTAAAATTATTTTTAACTCTATAGGGTGGCTCAAAAAAGCGGAACAAGGAAAAATGTACTTTTTTCAAATGGAACACCCTGTATATTTTTTCATTTTTAAATTCTACATAGAATTATAATTATTTTTTATTAAATACATTATTAGTCTATACTTTATAGTTTCCGAGATATTGACTCTTGAAAAGTGACATTTTTGAACTTTGACAGCTTCTAACTTTCTAACAGTACGTCTTAGAGCAAAACGGCTTACATGTCCCTATCTTCAATTTTTATTATCTTCCCAAAAAAATCAACTTCCAGTTAAACCGGAACAACTATATTTCCTGCTTTCGAGTAACATCCGGTTTAACCGGAAGTTGATTTTTTTGGGAAGATAATAAAAATTAAAGATAAGGACATGTAAGCCGTTTTGCTCTAAGACGTACTGTTAGAAAGCTAGAAGCTGTCAAAGTTCAAAAATGTCACTTTTTAAGAGTCAATATCTCGGAAACTATAAAGTATAGACTAATAATGTATTTAATAAAAAATAATTATAATTTAATGTGGAATTTAAAAATGAAAAAATATACAGGGTGTTCCATTTGAAAAAAGTACATTTTTTATTGTTCCGCTTTTTTGAGCCACCCTATAGAGTTAAAAATAATTTTGCGTTATAAGTCACTTACTGCCCTTCAACTTTTGTATTAATATTTTTAATGTATTTGAAATAGTAACGGAGCTATTGTACTTTGCCACACTAAAGGGCCACCCTGTACTATATCTTGAATCGTGTACGAAATATTAACTTTTAAAACAAAATAGATAAACGACAAAGTATAAAAATAAACTATTTTAATTTTGGTAGTTTAAGTATGTGTTTAAAATGTTGTGAGAAGTTGTTTGTTGTGAAACATTGAAAACATTTTAAAGTTTGAATCGTCAATTACGTTGATTTATAACGATTTGTTTATTTATTAAGGTGTATATTTTGTGACAGTCTTGGATTTTTAAGATAGGTTTAATTTTTATTTACCACTTCTTGTCATTTTATACCACGCAGCTGTATTTATAAATCCACCAGTGGCGGCGTGGCATACCTGAAAAAGAAATAGTCAATTTTCTCGCTTACTATTAACAAAGCGACATTTAAAAATATTTATTTACACTTTGTTTCCATTTCAGAAGTTGCTGGTGTGACGTCACCTATTTTGCAATTTTACATCTAGAAACGATTAAATTAAAACAGCAGTTTCAAAAATTTGTTTATTTCCATAAAGAATATTTGTTATTAAAATCAACATCAAATTTTAGATAATTGTGAAAACAAAAAAGTTATTAACATACGAATAAGAGATGGTTCAAATGTTCAATCACCCTGCAGCTAAAAAGCCTTTTCTAACGGTAACCAACAAAGGGCAAAGAGTTGGGTTATGCTTATGCATTACAATATTACAGAGGTGGTATAAATGCTTGATAAAATGTAATTTTCACAGACGAAAATATTTTCCAATCATATTACAGCGGGAGAGTAAGGGTATATAGACCACCAAATACCCGGTTTAATGAACGCTACACTCAGAATATTTCAACAAGCGGCCGTTTTTCTGTCAACGTTTGGGGGTGGATGAGTGCACAGGGTATAGGAGTTGGTACGCGCATATAAGGTAGATTTAATGCACAAAATTACATACATATATTATGGGAGAGCGTGATGTTGCCATCGGTTAATGATATGTTTCCCAATACTAATTACATTTACCAACATGATAACTGCCCAGTTCTTACTGCCCACGCAGTATCTGATTGGATGCAACAAAGGGACATTCAAGTATTACCCTGGCCTTCTAGGAGTTCAGATTTAAATCCGATGGAAAATGTTTGGGGTTACATGATCAAGAGAATTAACAAATATAATGATTTTCGTCCAGAAAATAGAGAACAATTAGTGTGGCTGAAAATACAAGAGACTTGGAATTAATTAACGCAAGAATACTTTAATGGTCTGGTGGCTTCGATGCCTAAAAGGTTAACTTCAGTTATTTATGGTAATGGAAATATTAAATACTATTGGTTTTATTTCCTAGTAGTTTCCTAGTAGAGTTAATTTACTTTCTTTTAAGCTATTTCTGTATTGAATAACAAGTTATTATTGTCTAGTTTACTTTACCAAAATCGCTTTACCACTACTTTTACCTTCCAATATATGGTAGTAAAGGTAAAACTTGAATTACCAAAATTCAGGAAAAAAATGTTGGCCATCAGATTAGTGCCCGGATTTTTGTGACTGTAACTGTACCAAATGTTTTAGCATGATATGGACAGTAATATCGTCTAAACACAACTAGCTTACTATAGTACATTGAAAGGAAAATTCGCCTAATTAATTTTCTATCGATTAACTGTAACAGAATTGACCTGAACATTGCATGTGCCTTATAGGTTTGCCGTATTTGTCAAAAAATTTCAGATTGAGCATATTTTCTATTGATGGCACAATTTTATATCTACTAAACGATAAACCCATTAAAATGAAAGTTTTAAAATGTGACTAATATTTTTGCCAAGTTTACATTTTCATCTTCGCATGGTTAGTTAGAGTTAATTTGGTAAATACATTTTTCTTTTCAGGTAAGCAACACAGAATCTTATGCCGGGTCAAATAATAATCTTGGCTTAAAAACTCTACCATATTTTTGTAAGTATACATACCGAATTTAAAGCGAATATCTAGGATCAATTTTAAATTTATTGACCAATATACGCGTTTACGATTGACGAGGCTTGCTTCTGCGAAAAGGTTGGTCAAAACTAAAAAAAAACTTGTATATTTAAAAAAGTTTTTTTTAACAGAATTTATCGAATTGGTAACGCCAAAGAATGGGTAATAAGTTTTTACGTTTCTTGTTACCTTTTTAAATTTTGGTCCAATTCTATTTCATTAAGAACGACGTCAAAAACCCGTTTTACAACAGCCAGAATTTAAAAATATATGTTGGACAATTTAAGCAATAATTTGAAGATAGAATTCACGTCCTTCAAAATAATTAAAACTAAAAATGTAGTGGCAAACCGGACAAATGTGTAACTGTATTTTGTATTAGAATATACAGAGAAGCCAAAACAGTAGACTCCTTGGGGCATTTGTATAGTGAAACGTGGATAGCGTTTCCTATACTGTGACTATGTTGCAGTTCGTTGTTTTTATTTAGTAGATTGTGATTACCAGTTATGGGGTCCGATCGCAATGCATTGGTCGCAGTCTTAAGTTAGCATCATATACAATTTACCTTATACGTACAGCTTATCTCCTGCGCAAACAAAAATTACGTTTTATGGGTGAAAAAATACGTCCAAGCGCATGACTCGCCGGTCAGCTGTCTTCCCTCTGGACACCTTCGTGCATGCGCACAAACCTCGTGTTATCGGCCTGTCATACTTTACCGATATGCTCAAAATACACTCCAGAACCGGCTCGGCCGCCATTTTTGTTGTTTTTTAAGGTTTCTCTGTGGATTCCTTGTAGTTTTCTTAGTTATTGTGGATTGTGGGTGCTTAATATTTACGGATTTCTAGTTTTTGTGTAGTTTAGTGAATTGTGTCTGATTGTGAGAAAATTAATTATGTCAAAGTTGCTGGTTGGTTAATTTTTTTGTTAAAATCTGTACACCCCGATATTAGGCTTTTAGTAAAGCCAGTATTCCACGGGTCAATTCCTCGGGCAAACACTTTTCAAATTCTTGAACAAGAAATTTAGCTTGAAAATGTTTTACACGTACCCAAGTTTTTGCCAAATTGTAAAAATCAATACAAGTTATATACCAACTAATATTTGACTTAAGGTTAGGCACGCGATAATACCGTAGATTGGTTATTTTGCTGGTTTTGTTTGTTTTCATATTCGATTTTATAAGACTAGTTTAATTCACTTGTTCTTGTTCTCTTTCTGTTCGAACTAAAAACACGACGACGAATCAGTTTTAAACAAATTTTAAAAACAAAACCTTAAAAACAATTTTATATCCTTAAAATCTGATAGGTTTACTACTACTAAAAATGCCAGAAATCACTACCTTTTTTCACAACTTGATCAAAAATTGAGAAGAAAGTCCAATTTTTTGGCAAGAATTTAAATTTTAAAGCCCGGACCTATCTATTTTTCTATTCGTCAAACGATAATGTTGCAGTGCGCATGTCTAATAGTGTCTAGCTTTGTTTACATGCGCGAGGCCATAAATCTGCCACTTTCGTGATTGCTTATCTAAAGGTAAATTGTCTATGGTTAGCATCGGTAATACAGCTGTACGAATTCGCCGCAAAATGACTTAATTGTGCCAATTGGTATAGGAGCGATAATTATTTTTATTCAAATTAATTCTTTGAGAAACAAATACGGATCTTTCTATGAATTCCAAGTTACTTTGTCATACTTATACGGTCTGTATGAAGTTCCAACGACGCTGCTTATCGGAAGATCCAAGTACATTTATTATTATTCCTGCTGCTTGGCTTTGGACGCACTTATAAATTATTATAGCTTTGTTGAAGCCCAGCAGGAGATTTATTCCTGATCGGTCATTTCCAGCATGTCAATTACATTTTTAACTTAGCAATCGATTGTTGCCTTTGCATAGTAGTTGGGCAACTGGAAATGACCGATCAGCAACGAATGTCTTGTTGGATTGAAACAAACCTTATATTTTATTTAAACTTTGTTTATCCTTAAGATTTATTGATAATTTTAATTGGGGCATTAAATCCTCGTTTTCTATTTTATGATGCAAATGGCTAGTCGTCGGATAGATCGATAAATATAAAGGGCCGTATTCATAAAACTGAAGGATATCCTTGTAAGTATAAGCTAGAAGTATAAGGTTTTGAGTTGAAAAAAAGGTTGCAGTATAAGCATTTCCTTTTTTTCGTATTCATTATGATTACCTTATACTTGCAAGCAGGGCCGGAGCTAGAGCTGAATAGGCCCCGGGGCAAAACAAATTTTGGGGCCCGTTATTGAAATTACTTTTGATAATACCACAGTATTAATGTCTGGTAAGAATAACAGTATTTCGTTAATGTAGATATTTATTGTATCTTATACCAACTTGTTGGAACAGCTATTACTGTAATCTGGCAATCTTCTACACATAGAATCTACGTAAACACCGCGGCGTGGGAAATTTGAAATCCCTTGATAACATTAGCATTAGGTCCGATCAGCAAACTTTGAGATTTGCTTTTTTCTATTACTTGAGCATGTTTTTTAACTTTTTTTTTAAGTTTGTTAGAGTATTGACAAAAAAATTGTTTGCAATGTATTAATGTATTCAAATAAAGCTAAATATTTTCCTCTTCCCAACCCCTGCCGGGGGCCCCTCTGGGGCGGGGGCCCCGGGGCACCTCCCCGCTTGCCCCGCTATAGATCCGGCCCTGCTTGCAAGGATATACTCCAAGAATAAGTAAAGGGTATGTGAATAAACTTATTATAATTATTTGAATTCGAATTGTTGTTTAAAAACCAAAATGATTTGATATTATTATGGCGTAAATAATAAAACTAAATTAAATGGAACTTTTATTTTATACAGTTGTATACCTACATTTAATTATCAAAGTTGTTTATTACAATGCTCAATTTTTTTCTGACTTCTTGTCCTTGCTGGCGAAGAAGTAGATTAAATTCGTCATTATCATTGACATCTTCTTCTGGCACTTCTTCTTCAGGTGCTTCAAAATCGATGCCTTTCAAAGTTTTTGCCACGTTATGAAGCACAATACAGGCAACAATTATTTTTGGCACATTCTCCTATTTCACTCGGCAAACATATTGCAAAATGGGAAATCGACGTTTCAGTTGACCAAAACAACGTTTAATTATCACTCTCTTTTTTCAAAAGTTTATTATAATTTAATTCAGGAGCTCGAGCGGGATTTCTGAATAGAGCCACGAGCCACGGCTCTATACCATATCCACCATCAGCAAGTAGCACGCGTTGTTTTTATTTTGTAAATGAACCTTTATTTGTGAATTTCTGCATATTCTTGAATCGTGGACCGATCCAGGCCAACTAACGTCCATACTAGTGAACATTTCTCTTGCATCACAAGTGGCTTGCCATTCAGTGTGGGATGACCTTTTCGGTTGACATACACCATAGCGATTTGGTTTTAGTATTCCTATGTGGGTACAGTCAACTAACTACACCAATTAATTATATAAACCAAAAATAGGTAACTACTGGTATTTGTATTTGTCCTCCACTACAGCTACCATGTCAAATTTACTTAAGATCTCATAGTAAACAGTCCAATAAATATAAACCGCGTAAAGACATATCCGTTTGGTAATAATCTATAATATCCCAAGAGGATTGATAACTATGAGATAATTTTATTACAGATTTCGAAAACACGTTACTTAACAACAGGCCGATGCCGTAGGCAGAGGGCTGTTGTCAAAAAATAACATGCTTGGGGAAGTAATACAATGTTGAGTTATTAATCAATGCTCGAGGGATATTCGGTGAGGAAATTTAATGACATTTTAAATTGTAACAATTACTGAAGTTTTACGTAGGTAGTCCATTATCTCAAAGTGGAGTTACCAAAAATTTATTGACTCCAACCCTTAGAGAACCAAAAAGTTTCTACATTTTACCCTTTATGGGTAACATTTCTTTTACAGCCAAAAATATTCTAAATGAGTTCAGCATTTCTATTGCTTTCCAAACTAACCACAATATTGGTCAATTTTTGATCAACTCCAAAGATAAAACCTCTCTACTAGATAAGTCGGATGTTTATAAACTCTCTTGTAGTACTCTAAACTGTAATGTCTGTTATATTGGCCAAACAGGGCGTAAACTTTCAACCCGAATCAACGAACACTGTAAAGAAATAGATTCCAATTCCGAAACACTGATTTCTCTAACCACAACTTCAAATCTAGTTTTGCTTCTCATATTCTCTGCAATAATCACTTTTTTGACCCCTTAAATAGCACTAAACTCCTTCATTCCTGTAACAAAGGCGGTAAACTTAATCTTCTTGAAATGATGGAAATCCATAAAGCTCTTCTTAATAAAAACCTCAACTGTGTTAACGATCAAGTCATCTTCTCATGCCTTCCTTATCTTGAATCCCTTAAGTTTTTTCTTTAATTACTCAACTTTTAACCCTTACTCATTCTTCATCTACCATGACCCCCATAAAGCTTTCAATTTTCACTAACGCACGAACTTCTCTAATAACCGTTACCTTCCTTCTTTCCTACCTCTAATTTAGACACACAACTACTAGGTGGCCACACTAACTCTAACTTTTCTCCTGCTTCCTCTATTGTTGAATGTTGGAATGACTAGTTTGTTTCTGACTTCACTTGTTCTAGATCAGTGATTCCCAAAGTGGTCCACGGAAGACTCGGCAGGGGTCTACGTTGGCGTGACAAAAAAATGGGGTTCACAATTCGTAAGCGGTGGTCCACGAAAATTTATATGGTTTCCATAGTGACGAACTAAATTTTTTTGTTTTTATAGAAGTTACGTTACGTTATTAATGTTTATTTTTAATTATATTACGACTGTTATCATATTATAATGTAATGTAAACCTTACAATGTAATATGATAACAATAATAATTAATAGTATAATAATTACTTTTTTGATTGGCCAACTTTACTTTTTTGACATCCACAGTCAATTAATTAATTAACCATGCAATTCTCACTTTTTTTCGAAAACTGTTAATTCTTGGTTGGAATTCAACAACGCCAGTTTCCATAGTTAGATCGAATCTTCATATTTTTTGTCGAGTTTTGGGAATACGGTAAAATTGTAGGTGCAGGGGGTCCACCGGAACCAGCAAAATTTTTAAAGTGGTCTATGAGAAAAAAAAGTTTGGGAACCTCTGTTCTAGATGATGGCGCCGCCCATCCATCTTGTATCCAAGTACGTCAATCTAACTGGTCCTTCCTCTTTCTATTCATTCTAAATTTATTTTAGCCATTCGGTGCTGATGATGGTACTTTCTAGTACCGAAACATGTACACGACATTAATCTGACCTTTTTCAATATATTTGTGGAGACGACTGCAGGTTTTTTTGCCTATAAATTACTGAAGTGTTAAAAATATTTCGTTGCAATAAAATTATTTAAATTTTACCGTTCAATTACTTAGTTGATCGAAAAATTAACCGATTGATGTTTAACTCTGATATAAGCTAATATTTCACAATAACAGTTAAGCAGACAAGGAAACACATAATTTTTAGATACCTATAGCATATTCCCAACAAAGCGACGACAAAGGAGTCGCTAACAATTTAAGCAACGTTTGATAATTCAAATAAATGATCGCAGAGAAAATCATTTGGATTGTTTCCCTAAAACTGAGCGAAGGAAACCCTCGCGTAACACAAAGGCCTTTCTTGTAATTAGTTGCCCGTTAACCGTACGGTTAGATAAAAACCTTTTGTCTCCGTCCTGCAGAAAACCGATTATCTAACATTGGTCCGATTATAAGCGCTGATTTTGAATCGAAAGAGAAAATATAAAGGCGTATTACCAATTACAAATAAGGTTTAATTGAAAAACAAAGAAAAACTAACTGGTTAATTGCACTACGTTATTGAAAAATGTAGTTTGTGTACGATTCAGGCATTTGGTTATTTATATATTTTTTAAATAATACATTATAAATATAACTTCTGTGCTTACCTGTACTACTCCAGAAGCCTCTCTTAGTTTTAATTATCGTTAATGTTTCCAGTTGTGGAAGGGGTAGGAGATTGGTATTGGTGCAATTTTTAAGTACTGTCACAACCATCTTAAAAAGAAGCCACGAAGTGACATCGGGCAACGCCGCATCAGCTGGGAGTTGCGGATCCACAAACTGTTATTATGACGCGCGGCACCGGCAAGTTTTTTATTCTTTCAAAGGGTAAAATCCATTTCAAATCATTGTAAGCCAATTCATTACCTTTAAAAAAAAACCTTTACCTTCATATCAATGTCCACTAAAACCTGATTAACAATATTTTTACAGTCATTGGTCAAATCTAAACTGTAAAAATATATTTTTGAGTCACTTACAATTTTTACTTCCCAAAATTCAGAAGTATTAATTATTTGTGAATAATTACTGAGATCGTCAAAACTTTTTATAAAATCTGATTGCTCGAAAGCTTGATTAAGTTGAGAGGTACGCTCTTGTTGTTCCTCGTTTCTCTCCGCTGGACTTTTTCTTGGAATGGGAACAGTTTTTGACAAGTAAGCAGGCAAATTGGGATAAAAGCACGGAACAGCTGTTAAATTTAGTATCACTTTAGTTGGAATTTTTTTTGCGGTGCCATCAGGCAAAAGATAAATATCTACACAAATAATGTCATTGGGAACAAAATGCTTAGCACAAACTATAGAATACTGTGTGGGAGACCAATTAGCTCTTGAAATGGCTTTTAGCCATAGAATTTTCAGGTTTTCATCTTTTGGGAAGTGAAAAACTGATACACTCTCTTCACCTGCTTTTAAAACACTTTTATAGTTAGAGTTACACCCAGGAATGCAGCGGCTTGGCATATTGACAAATAAACAAACTAAAAGAAAAAAAATAGTATTTACCTAAGTACCTAGGTATCTAGAGGTATCCATAGAAAAATAAAGGGTTTATTGAGGTATCCTACCTACTATCTCTACTAGTGATATTTTTAAACTAATTTACATATAGGTACCTTCAAGCTAAATAAACACTTCAATATTTAATAAATTAGCTGTAGCCACAAAACAATAAAGTTTATCCCAAAGAGCTAACCAGAATACAAAAAACACAACTTTTAAATTAAAACAAAATACAATTCTGCCGCCATTATTAGAGCCGTAAACAAACCGCTTGCCGGTCAGGCTGTTTGATTTCTCACTTTATTAATGCAAACCCGTACCAAAAATTTTCACTAGTATTTTGTAGAGGTTCTAAGCAATCATGACACTTAATTTTCTATTAGATATCAATCGAAAACCGGATAAAAATACAAATTAATACGACACCTATACCTACATCGCGCGTAAATTACATACTAAACCATGGCTAACCTCAGAAAAGTCACGTGACATATGAATCTTCAAGCAGTGTTGTCGATGTTTCCGTTCCACGGCTTCTTTCAAGGTGTTGTGGTACTGTGATTATTTACAGATTAAAGTTTCAAATAAACCTTCAGTTTTCTATGCTCCAGAAATCTTAAATCACATGATTTTTATGTCGATCTTCATGCAACAAAACAAATAAGAACTAAACCATTCTATCATTACTATTTTCGGATAAAGACCACGTATAAAGGCAATAGAGCTATTGTTTTGTGAAATCGAATCTAAGCGGAACTTGTCGCAACAATTGATTCTCTTGTAATAATCACTCTGCAAATCAGCTGATAGGGTAAAAAGAATCAAAACGCTTCTTTTATAGAAAACAGAGCTATTGACAAAACTCGGATTCTAACTTTTGAATAACTATTTTTTTTTAAATTTACAATCTGTTAAACATTGGTGTTGCGCTATAGATATTTAAAACTATGGTGATATAGCTACATTTTTGCAGCAATATAGCCAAATAACACAATGAGCTATTGGTGATAATTATTCAGAGTTTCATTGTTTTGGCCATTATTTCATTTCATAGACTTTTTCTTTAAAATTATACTTTGTTAATTAATGTATACTGACACAGTCCTGTGTCGAAACGTAGAACATCGCTTAGACTATATCGTCGCCTTAAAGCAACAGTAAGATGAGAAAAATCTTTGTTCTTCAGAAAATTAAATTTAAAATTTGACGTTATTTAATGCTGAAATAAAATAAACTTGTAAAACATAACTCTAAATGATTTTAGCGGCACGTGTACAGAATTTTAATATAGTTAAGAAGATGTAACTGTAAAATACGCTAACAGTATCGAATTTAGAAAAAATTAGACATATTCTACTGTTACACTGAATACTTTAAAAAAATAAGGATATCTAATACTTGTCCTTGTGTTTCTCTCAAAATTCACGCCTAGAATAAAACATAACCTTAAGTTTACAATTGCAAAAAATTTATAAAACTTACAGAATACTCCCAAAATAAGACTGAAAATAATGATGAATAATTTTTTATAGTTTTGATCAAAAATAACAAAAAAAAAACTACTATTGAAGGACAAGATAACGCTTTATTTAAAAAAATAACTTAACTGAATAGTAATTTCATTCACTGCCACACTCTTTGTTTTTTGAAGATGATTATATAAGGGACATAAAAATGTGATGTTTTTTAGGAATTAAATTATCGTTGCATAAACTAATGAGGTCATTCTTTTTATTTGCTGGAATAGCCGGTGCGTCTGGTTTTGTTCGTCTCTTCTTTGTGTTTATATCGATAATATTGTATTCTTTATCGCTGTAAGATGTCTAGAAAACTATAGGTTAAGAAACCATTTAGGGGCATCCTAAAACATACGTAATCCATCCATATTGTCCAAAAGCTTCTTAAATTTAATCAAAAATAGTTAGATTATTACACATCGAAGCCATTTTCATCATTATCGATTAAATATTGAATGTAAATTGATTAAAATATAATCAGCAACAATTCATATATTAATGAGTTTTAAATAAGAGGGCGTAATCATGAACTCTTTGATTTATTCAGTAGGCAGGCAGTGTTAATTTTCTAAATCAATCTGGTGTGTATCTGGATTTAATCAGTACTGAGTTTATTTTTTTTAAGTTCGTGAAAAAATAATCCCAATAATGATATAGTATTAAAATTGTTAGAAGTTGACACAACTTGTTTCAGTCTTTTCACTCGGATCCGAGAAATATTGACAAAAGTTCAAAGAGAATTTTATTTGATTTTGGGTAATGTAACAATGGCCATTTCTGTAATTATCGGCCGGCCGACGGTGCCAGGCAGAAAGATAAAACCTTTTGTCTTTAGTCTACAGACTAATTTATAAAGGGTCAATTATCGTAAATTACGATTTTCTTAAGACATGCCTTATTCAGTGATCACTTTGATAAACTTTCTTAAATCAGTTGACTTTGAGTTAGACTAATAACATAAGGTAAAGTCTGCATTGGGTTCTTCCAACAAATAAAGCTACCTGAACTTAAACTAACGATTAGTAAAAAAGTGAGACTCTGGATTGGTGGAAAATTACCGACCTATAGCTATAATTTTTATTTTTTTCAAAAGTTCATGAATGTCTGCTTAAAAAACGTCTTTATAATTAAAGGGAAAGAAATAAGACACTTTAAGTCTTTCTCCACTGGTATATTAGAAAATAAATTTCAAGGTATAATACAGGGTTGTTTCTCTACATGTTTCGAACGCATAAGAATTCATCATCAGGAGAATAGAATAAGGAATTTAGAAATATAATAGGGGCAAACAGTCCTAACGGAGGTACGGATAATGGAAAAAACAAGCAAAGTGCTGGGAAAATCTTTCAACGTAACGGTAAACCTACCGAGAGGACATTCGTGAAATATTGGCAGAGAATAAGTTAGGAAGGTAGTATGGCAGTAACTTAAGTGTCATTAATGAGATAACACCATAAGTGTGAGGGGAGAAGGATAGTTGACATTGGAATATTTGGAATGGTAGATGATGTAAAAACTTTAATTAAAATCAGATGAGGAGGAGCTGAAAAGTCACATATTAGTGGACTATAGTAACTTAGGTGTGAGAAGAAGAAAATTTAAATTGAGGAGTAGCTAGGTCACATATTAGTGAATAAGTGACGTAAGTGTGAAGAGAAGAATATTTAACTACTCCCTCACACCTAAGTTACTATAGTCCACTAATATGTGACTTTTCAGCTACTCCTCGTCTGATTTTAATTAAAGTTTTTACATCATCTACTATTCCAATGTCAAATATTCTTCTCTCCTCACACTTATGGTGTTATCTCATTAATGACACTTAAGTTACTGCCATGCAACCTTCATAACTTATTCTTTGCCAATATTTCACGAATGGTCTCTCGGTAGGTTTACCATTACGTTGAAAGATTTTCCCAGCACTTTGCTTGTTTTTTCCACCATCTCGTAGCTCCGTTAGGACCGTTTGCACCTATTATGTTTCTAAATTCCCTATTCTATTCTCCTGATGATGAATGCTTATGCGTTCGAAACATGTAGAGAATTACCCCGTATTAAACCTTGAAATTTATTTTTTAATATACCAGTGGAGAAAGACTTAAAGTGTCCTATTTCTCTCCCTTTAAACATACACTCCACCTAAAGTATGGACTATTTCTTCAAGTCTTTATAATTCTTTTTAGACTGTTTGTTTCATTTTTCTTAGTATGGGTTTACAAGTAAAAGATTGATTCTGGGAGCCGTCTTAGAGGGCTGTGAGTGACATAGTCAAGGGCTTGACGTCTGAAGAGATCACGTCAATAACTTTGTGCGATCTAACAAAAGCTTTCGACTGTGTCTGTTACAAACTCCTTTTGAAAAAACGATACCACAATGACATGAGAGGTGTTGCTCTAAATCTTATTGAGTCTTATTTGTCTGGTAGGCGGCAGTTGGGCGGGAGATTGAGAGTATCAAATCTGGTTTAGAATATACCAAATATGGAGTGCTACAGGGATCCGTCTTTGGACTCCTATTTATAAATTATATAAATCATTTGTGTTATTATATGCAACGGATTTGCAATTTGACTATATTTGCAGACGACACTACTTTTATTACTTTTGCCTCTAGTCTGGAAAAATTCATTGTGGCTTCACAACTAGGCCTGGGCAAAAATTCGATATATCGATATTTTTATCGATATATCGATATATCGATAAACGATATTTAAAAAATAAAATATCGATATATCGATATTATTGATATTATCGATGATATCAATATTATCGATATTAACGATATTTATCGATATTATCGATATTCGATTGGAATTTCAATATCGTCCTTATAACACATTTAAGGACTAATATTTAATTCAATCTTTTTTCTTCATGTTTTCATAATTAGAGTCTCCCCTTGAAATGAAGGTACGGAGTTTTACAGGGCACATAAGACAATATTGATATACAGTGTCACCAGTAAAGTCCGCATCATATGGGATTTTTTTTGATTAATAGCTTTATTTACAAAATCAAAATTTGGCTATTAAAATTTGGTCGCATGTGATGCAAAGTTAATTTGTTTTTGACCCTGTATAAGGTAACTTCATAAAATAAGTATTTTTGAAAACATAGTTTGTGTCTAAAAGTAATACACCTTAATATTAAGACAAAAAAGAACACTGTGTTTTTTAAGTGGAAAATAAATTTTAGTTTAACAACGTAATGTTTCTATTTTCAACGATTTAATTTATAACCCCTATATTATAATTTATTATTAAGCTATGCCATAATAACGTTTTTGTAGAAAAAACACACATTTAATATGACGCTACTTTAAAGAAAATGTATCTGAAATAAAGCATTGTCAAAACTAAGAAGTTTTATGTAGGTTGCGTTGAGTCTTATTTTGCAAAAGTGGTACAATTTACAAAATATGGGTAAAAAATCAAAATGATCTTATGCAGCTGAAATTTTGCATGTGGGCTAGAAACTGCATTTAGAAAAACTTTTTCTAATAACTTTTTTCGATTTTTTCAGAAATAACCCCACATTTGAATTATCTTTTGGAAAAAATTAAAATTTGACAGATAATGCTAGATTCGCATTCCCTACTATTTTTTTGCTTAATTTTCATCTCGATCAAAGCAGAACTTGATGTTGATAAATAAAAGTAATACTCAAGATCTGGTTGTCTCGAGTAATCGATTATTCAATAAAAATAATAATGGGTTTCACTCTGAATAGTTCCTTATCCTGGGAGGTCCACATAACTGAATTGCAACAAAAATTATCAAGTACGACATTTTTTCTTAGAAATTTGCGTTCAAACGTTTTGAAATCGCTTTACTTCGGTATTTTTCGTTACCATATTGCGCATGGGGTCATATTGTGGGGAAACTGCGCAGCTGCACAACAGATTTTTCGACTAGAAAAAGAACTTTAAGACTTGTAGCTAACGCAGGGTATAATAGGGATCGGCCTATATGCATAAAATTTGGCATAATGCCGCAGCCCTGTGGTTACATTTTTGCAAAGTATTGGCATTACACTCCCGCAGAGGAAAACTTACACGGCATTTGGATATTCACAGCTACAATATTCGAGGCTCAGACAGGACATGATAGTGGCTCAGCGATTTAGACTAAGTCAAAAAATATTTTTCTTAACTGTAATTTATACCTATAATAAGATCCTAGCACGGTGTCGAGTCCCCGGTGATGCTCGATTAAAAAATATTTTAAAAAAGTATTTATTAGACCACTGCTTTTACACAGTGAATGCGTACCATTTGGCCTCATGGCGATCATTGCCTGGATGCTGTACATTACATATGCATTTGCCATTTTGGAGTCTGCTAATTTTATTTTTTTTGCATAATTTATTGTTATTTATATATTTTATACGACATATTGACCTATACCGGGTGTTTTTCAAAACCCCTAAAACTGTTCTGTATTTATAGATATTAAAATTAAATTTTGAGATTATGCATAAGAGATGAGTCTGCATTTATTGGCATAATTTTCAATTTGTTAGCACTTCCGGTTTGACCGGAAGTGACCTTGATTTTGGTATTTTAAATGGGACATCTTGTATATTTTTACTTATTGGGATTCAGTATAACATTATGAGTGAAATGACACCTCACTTGTCATTATTTGACGTGTTATAACATTTTTATGTTTATTTTATATTTTTAATCTAGAGTGCTACAAATTAATTAAATCTGTTAATTTATAGTCAAGTAGTATTATGAAAATCAAAATTATGTCATAATAATTGACTTTCTAAGTTTCACAAGCGTTTAAAAAATGATATTTTGTTTTCTTGACTTTACTCCATTTTTCCAAATGGAACGATGGTAGTTCACTAGGATATATTTAAAACGAACATTTTTTTCCAACAATTTGATACCATACACTCATATATGCTATTTTAAAATTGACACTAAAAATTTGCCTTAAATTCCAATCGCAAATTTAAAAGCATTATGCATTATTGCCGCCCTTTCTTTTGGAAAGAAATATAAAGGCGGCATTAAAAAACAATGGAATGGTTTTGAAAACCAATATGGTTTTAAATTAAAATTGTAATGTCATTCGTTTATTAAACTTACCTTGTAAATCAGATAAAATGGTTAGTGTTACTATAGAAATGAACAAATTGATATGCTTCTAATTTTTGGAGTGACCAGAAAAATTCTTCTGAAGCCGAAGATTGTATGTATTGTATGTCCGGTCAAACCGGAAGTAGGTACTAACAAATTGAAAATTATGCCAATAAATGCAGACTCATCTCTTATGCATAATCTCAAAATTTTATTTTAATATCTATAAATATAAAAAAGTTATAGGGGTGAACGTCTTTTGAGAAACACCCGGTATATTATTATCTGTGCCGTGCTATAAACAAACTTATGTAAGTTGCAAATAAACCTTTGGCTCTGACTTTGATCACAATGATAGAAGAAGATATTTGGTTGTTCACTTGATAACCTGGGACTGCAAACTAAGTATTTATACTGCAAAAAATTACTTTTAAAATTAAAAACACCAATAGACAATAAGTTTAAACGTTGTACCAAAAAAAAATGTTAGCAAAGTCGAATCATCCAAAATCTAACCTTTAGACCTTTAATATTATTCATATTTCCCTTTTGACAAATTTTCGGTTGCGAATCATTAACGCTTGGTTAAAACTCCATTGCTGTTTAACAAGACAGTCATCGTCAATTTAAACTTTAAACTGAAATTAAAATAATTTTGTGTGGTAGTTAATTGCGCGCTAACATGATTATCCGAAACTTGTCGGAAATTTCGTTGATCATTAAGATTTCGTTTAGTATAAATTATAGCTCAAAAGTTTTGAAGTAATGATAAGAAGTAGATTGAAACTATGTAACAAGTGGTTTTAAAACGATTTTATTTGACGAACTGTTTATAGCGTTTTTCTACAATCTATCCGTAGCACTTTGTATGTTGTTTTAATTTTTAAAATTAGAGGATTAGTCAAAGTCAAAGATGATAAAGACTCTGTATCAGTTTGTTAATATACCTACGTAACATCTGTAAATACTAAATGCAATTTTGAAACAATAAACCCCTGTTCTGCAAACCAAAATATAATGAAAAGGAAAGAAAAACACGAAGTCTTCCTTCACAAAATTTAATAGAATAAAAAAATTCTCAGTACCCCAAAAACGTTTTTTGCCACATAATGTTATTGTGATACTGCACTTTTATCCTCATAATGTCTTACAGACATACCTTTGCTTGATAAGTCTTTTAAAATGTAAATAATCTTCGACACCTTCTTAGAAAGGGTTTTTCTTCTTCCCCATTCTATTTGGTTGGTTTAGACCCTCTTTAATAACGTTTTCAAACACTCAGTATGGTTTACCCATTATTAATTTCCTTCATATCACATTTAAATTTTTTAAGTCCATAAAAGCTCCATTAAGGTGGGAGTATCAACATGTTTGCCAACCTATAACCTATTTCGCGTATATTTATTTAATTTTTCTAGCTTTTACACAAAATTTAAATAAAATCATTATCGTCTTCATATTTTATAGGTAATAATTGACATATTAAATAAATATCAAGGAATTTCATTAAATATTTTATGTCATACCAGTAGTACCTTATTGTGTTTTTATACCTTAGATACCATCTACATAATGGATTACTTTATGCTCGTGCGGGCATAAAGTACACATTATGGTCCGCGCGGGCATTAAGTGTTTCATTAATGCCCAGTTGTATAGGTTCCGGTTAATCGGCATTTCATTTTTATAGGTTGCGGTTATCTAAAAATGTTCAGATTAACCGTTGGTTTGGAATTATAGGTTGCGATTAGCGCCAAACTTGGGGTTAAACTAACAGTTAATTTAACAGGCCAAAAAGCACCCGTTGAAAATCAATCTTAGGATTAAAATAGGAAAAAGTGACATACTTCTAACATATAACCTAAAATACCTAAAATATGATGATGTGATTTTATTATTATGTTAAATAATCTTATCGAAATGGACGAATTATTAGGTGATGATGACGAGGACCTTATTGTCATTGTGGAGGCTCCAAGAGCGCCTCGCATTTTTAAAATTCGCTATGAAGTTAGCGACTATTTCGTTTAACCGGGACTTATAAAACTGATATATTTTATTAATCTTAAGATTAAAGTGGTACTTAATCTTATCTTTAGCGTTCAAATTAATCAGAACCTATACAACTGGGCATAAGTGTGCATCTTGTTCCATTTTTGATTTTTGACTTTGACACGTTAAACATTTTAATAATGTCAAGGTAATGTCGCAGGTAAAAATAAAAAATTGGTAAATCAAATTAAATTAAAAAAAAAAATTATTATTCAAAACGAACTGGTATGACATAAAATTTTGTATGCACCACGGGTACTTATACTTAGATATAATATACCCTCGGGCGACTTACGAACCCTCGGGCCAGAAGCCCTCGGCTTTGTAAGACTGTCGCCCTCAGGGCATAATCATCTACTTAGTACCCTTGATACATAAATAAGTATTAGGAGAATGGTATAGCGAAAAATATCGGGTAAGATTTTTTTAACATTATTATGTCATTCTTCTTTCGCTATACAATTCTCCCAAAATTAGCAATGAAAAAAATTGATATTTTTGTAATCTGTCAGATATTACCTAAATATTGTACCGACGATATTGATTTTATTTAAATGTTAGTTAATCAAATATTAAACTAAAAAAAGCAACGCGAAATAGGTTATAGGTTGGCAATAGATGGAATGACGTTGAGAATTCCACCTTAAGGTTCTAATTTTCTCTTTCTAACACCATCAGCATAAAATAAATTTTTCTGTCTCCTGATGATGAACGTTTCTACGTTCGAAACATGTAGAGACCTTTAACTAATTTTTATTCTATTACATTTTGTGGAGGAAGACTTCGTGTTTTTCTTTCCTTTTCATACTTTCAAGTCCACTTTAAGTATAGACTTTTTCTTCAAATCAAAATAATAATAATATATTGTTTTATTAGGAGTAAAAGCGGTACTTTTATGACGAGTACGCAGGTCACGCAACTCACTTCGTTCGTCCGGCAATTTCAGACTAGTCATAAGAAGTTGCTTTTATCCCGAAGAGAATCTTTTAAACTTTTTGAAGCAATATATTGCCCGAAAAATAGGCGTACCTAATTAGATTGCAGGGCTGCAAATAAAATATACCAAAACATGCATCGGGATAATATGTCTTTGTGTATGTTTCTCTTTATATTTTATATATCGTGTGAGCAAAAATTATTTGCATCAAAGAGGCCCTTGCATCTAAGGACGTAATGCTTAGCCGTAGAGCTTAATACCTGTTGGGTGTCAGTAAATACCTGAATTAACAATTAATCAGTTATTCCGTCATCTTTGACAGTCGTTACAAGTAATTTGATTCATCGCTAATTTTTCCAATCTCTTGAACAATTCACACAATAGGCTTTACGGAACAGCACAAAACATTTATGGTTGAAGCGTATTTTCGAAACGGGGTTAGAGTAAATGGTGAGTGGCAATACAATCCGGGTTTGTGCATGGACGATTTTTACGGACATTTTCCTAACGTTGCTTTTATTGCTGGGGATTTTTTTATTGCCTGAAAAGAACCATAGCTGTGTTTAGGGAAACAGGTTCTATACAACACAAAAAAGGAGCAGGAATACCATCTGTAAGAACAGAAGAACTTGTTGCAAACGTTCGTGAAATAATGCAAAATACGCCAACAAATTGTAGAAGACGCCTGTCCCAAGAAGTGGGAAGATCTTATGGAACATGCAGGACTATTCTTAAGAAGCAGCTAAATTTATTTCCTTATAAAGTGCAAGTATTCCAAGAAATACAAGCCGCAGATTTTGAAAGACGCAGGAATTAGTCTCAATGGTTTACCCAAAATTTATTGGAAAGAAATGATTTATTAGACCTGACATTTTTTCGGATGAAGCCTGGTTTCACCTCTCCGGTTATGTGAATTCTCAGAATACACGCATGTGAAGTAATGAAAATCCCCATTTTTTTTGTAGAGTCCACATTGCTCCCTCAAAAAATTGGTGTCTGGTTAGCTGTTTCCCGAAGAAGAGTTGTTGGTCCTATATTTTCCATGACACAGTTACAGCACAGCGGTATAGAGACAATATTTTGAATCCATTTGTGGAGCAATTACTTGACGACGAACTACGTTTTGGATATTTTCAACAGGACGGTGCAACCGCCCATACAGCCGCCGAAACTATTAACTACTTACGCAATTTTTTTGACGACAGATTGATCAGTTTTCGATGAGAAATTGAATTCCTACCTAGATCACCTTGTTTAACGGTTATGGATTACTTCGTTTTTCCTCATTTAAAGAACACTGTTTTTAAAACACCAGTTGCAAATTTAGAACAATTACAAGAAAGGATTATCCAAGGATGTGGTAACATTTCTCCAGAGATGCTGGTCAACACTTACACGAAAATATGAAGAGACGTGTGAATTTATGCTTGGAGCATGGCGGTGGCCAATTTCAGCAATTTATGTAATAATTTTTCTTTTTCTTTCTGTTTATTCTTACTTTGTTAATTTTGTAAACAACAAAAATAAATTTGTATTTGTATACCTATTTTATTACTCATTAGTTTGGCATATCATGTCATAATATGAATTAGACAACATTTTAACCTAGATTTGGTTAGATATATCGTCCCCATATCATTGTGATCTAAACCAAGCCCCACGTTTTTTAATCCATGATACAAATAATTTTTGTTCGCACGGAATATCAGAGCCGTATTTAATTATTAAGACTTTTACAAAAGTTTTTTTTAAAATAATTTTTAATTGGCTTATTAGAAAATCATTAAATTGTGTGTGCGATTTCATCCTACAAGGACCTTAAAAAAAGTTTAACACAATTTTGATGTAAAATTCATAAAGAAACCAATATTTAAGGGAAGCAAAATCTACATGGGATTTCCCATTACCAGTGTGGCGGTGCACTTATTTAATTGTTTAATTGTGTATAAGAGTTGCACAAATTTGGCTATTAGTATGCATGCCGGCCAGATTGTTGGTTGTTGGTTATTTAGCTAGGTCGCGTGTTCAAATTCAATTAATTTTTTTTAAATTTTAATTATCTACTTAAATGTTTTCTTAGCTTTTTCCTAGGTCAAAATTTGTACAGTTTTGCTATGAAATAGCTTTGTTGTAACCCAGCAAAAGTATGGTTCTGAAAGGCAATTTCCAGCATGTCAATTAAATTTTGAACAGCAACAAGCAATCGAATGCCAATGGCAAATTGGTTGAACGACTGGAGATGATGGTTCATGAACGATTCTCTTGCTGGGTTGCAACAAAGCTAATTAAATCGTAAAAGAGGTTTAGTATGAGTGTCGTGAATTTTTTTTTTATAAAAAGCAAGTAAACAAATATTGTAAGTAAATGTGGACAATTTAAATGACCGATTTACCGTGCGAGCAAAAATTATTTGCATCAAAGAGGGCTTGGATTAAAAAACGTGGGGCTTGGTTTAGATCACAATGATATGGGGACGATATTATTATATCTAACCAAATCTAGGTTAAAATTTTGTCATATTCATATTATGACATGATATGCCAAAATTTATTTTTGTTGTTTACAAAATTAACAAAGTAAGAATATACAGAAAGAGAAAGAAAAATAATTACATAAATTGCTGAAAGCATAAATTTACACGTCTCTTCATATTTTCGTGTAAGTGTTGACCAGCATCTCTGGAGAAATGTTACCACATTCTTGGATAATCCTTTCTTGTAAATGTTCTAAATTTGCAACTGGTGTTTTAAAAATAGTGTTCTTTAAATGAGGCGAAACGAAGTAATCCATAACCGTTAAACAAGGTGATCTAGGTGAGAATTCAAACTGATCAATCTGTTGTTGAAAAAATTGCATAAGTAGTTAATAGTTTCGGCGGCTGTATGGGCGGTTGCACCGTCCTGTTGAAAATATCTAAAACGTAGTTCGTCGTCAAGTAATTGCTCCACAAATGGATTCAAAATATTGTCTCTATACCGCTCTGCTGTAACTGTGTCATGGAAAAAAATAGGACCAACAATTCTTCTTCGGGAAACAGCTAACCAGACACCAATTTTTTGAGGGTGCAATGTGGACTCTAAAAAAAATGGGGATTTTTCACTACTCCACATGCGTGTATTCTGAGAATTCACATAACCGGAGAGGTGGAACCAGGCTTCATCATGGAAAATGTTCGTGAAAATCGTCCATGCACAAACCCGGATTGTATTGCCACTCACCATTTACTCTAACCCCGTTTCGAAAATACGCTTTAACCATGAATGTTTTGTGCTGTTCCGTAAAGCCCATTGTGTGAATTGTTCAAGAAATTGGATAAATTAGCAATGAATCAAACTACTTGTAACGACTGTCAAAGATGACGGAATAACTGATTGATTGTTAATTCAGGTAGTTACTGACACCCAACAGGTATTAAGCTCTACGGCTAAGCATTACGTCCTTAGATTCAAGGCCCTCTTTGATGCAAAGAATTTTTGCTCGCACGGTATAAAATATACTGGATTAAATCGGTACCTACCTAACGATATTTTATAGAGTCAAAATTAAGATTAATCTTTGTGTGTCGGGTTGAATCTTAAATATAGTAAGGGCATTTTAACTATCATAATTAAGTATAGTGTATTTAAAAAACCCGTTTTATACTTAGTTTAAAGGACTAATTATAATGGCTGGCCTTTCCAGATTTGCTACTAGTGTTTCATTGTAGTAACAAAGATAACTAAGCTCGTTTTTGCGGTGTCCTGGCAAAACATTACACCTCGCTTGCATGATTATATGTAAGCCCTTACCAAGATAATGAGCATATGATGAAGTCAGACATTGTTTACGACAAGCTGGAGCAGGATTTCACTGTCATTGTTCTCGTATACATTCTGGTATAATTAAGAGAATTTTGCGTCCACAACTCAATAATTGTGAAAATAGGTACGTAGGTAGAAATTCTATTATAGTCTGCATTTTAGAAATGCAGTGTTTTTTTTACTGTACCTACCGGGTGTCCACGGAAGGTGGTTAGAAGGTCTTTAAAACACGCGCGATTTTGCAAGCACGACGGCGCAGCCGGAGTGCTTGAAATAGGGCAAGTGTTTTAAAGACCAGTTATCCACGAATACTTTACATTATTTTTTTTATTGGTATTTATATTACAGAAAATGGAAATAATAACTTAGTAAGTAAGTGAAATGGTCGAATTCGCGATGTGATATACCTGTCGTTGTCATGAAAATGAGGAGAACAAAAAATACCTTCCAGTCTGTCATATAAGATTCATTGTTGTCACCGTTGACATTGGTTGTCTATTGCTTAAAAAAATATTTTATTTGACGTTAAAAGGTAATTCTGTCAAATCAATAATTCAAAAGTTGACATATTTAGACTTCACGTTTCACGGGTTGTTGATGTTGCCATGGTAACTTTAAAACACGCGCGTTTTTGAAAGTGGGATTTAAACACGCTGAGGCGTACTTTAAATAAGTGAAATAGGGTATCAATAAAAAAAAACTATTTTTTTAAACGGCAACATGGTAGCTCGTCGGGTTAAGAAAAAAGAGGATTTTTTTACGATTATTTTGATGCCACACACTATTAGGTTTTAGAAAAGCTGCCATTAAAAAACTTTAAAAAGTTAACTTGGAACTTTTCTAAAATGAAGCATCTTTTGAGAATAAATTTAGATTTACATGTATCAAGCAGCCATGACCAGCAAAACTGATAAAACAAAATCATGTCTTGAAGAAAATTGAGATGCCGACAGCTTGTGCCAAAGTAAATTAATTTGTTGTTTAAAAAACACGGAAAATAATAGTCTTACAAGGAGTGAAAAAGTTGATATGTTATTAGTGTTTGGAGAATGTAGAAAGAATTTAACCGATTCTGCAAGACTTTACGCACAAAGATATCCTATATAATTGGCGTCATCCAACCCGGCTCTATTACCCAAAATTGAGTCCAAAAATGCGAAATGAGCCTGACAATAATAACATATCAGCTTTTTTACTCTTTGTAAAACTATTATTTTCCATGTTTTCTAAACAACAAACTAATTTCCTTTAGCAGAAGCTGTCGGCATGTCAATTTTCTTCAAGGCATGATTTTGTTTTATCAGTTTTGCTGGTCACAGGCTACTTGATACATTTAAATCTAAATTTATTCTCAAAAGATGATTCATTTTAGGAAAGTTCCAAGTTAACTTTTTAAAGTTTTTTAATGGCAGCTTTTCTAAAACCTAATAGTATGTGGCATCGGCAGCGGCGCTATTATGAATATCTGTGAAAACCGCAAACCAATATCTTTTTTAAACAGGACATATGGAAAATGTGATATAAAAATAAGTTTTATAAAAACAAACTGATGATTTAGTACCGTATTTGTCGGCAAGAAGTTACAAATACAATTGTTTCTTCTACAAAGCTATAATCGATCTTTAAATTAATGCTCTGTAAATTTAAATTATTTACAACAAAAATTATAGAGGAAGGTTGCATTAATGGAACAAATTGCAGCAAAAATTTTAATGGGCTAAAAAACAAAAAAAGGGAAGAAGAATTTGATTAAAAATATGAAATAGTAGGTACGTGTCAAACTTTTAGCTCAAGTTAAATTTTTATTTCTTTCAGCGTGTGTGCACAGCAGTGCGACAGCGTCGATCACTCATAATATGATACAATAACCCTTTATGATAAACTATAAACAGGATCCTACGCTGAAAAAAATACCGTACGACGTGCGTTATGATTGTCATCATAAAACGTGAAGTCGAAGCTGCGACTGTGCCATGGCGCAATAATTGTACTGACACAGTATGTTGATAAAAAAGCAGTATCAACACCCGAAAATTTATGGTGTTAGCCATGCCTAAAGTTACCACCTGCAGACCGGTTTTCAACTCTTTTGTTTTCGTCAGTACAGGATAGGTGTTCATCAAAATTTTGTTCATACAAAGAATACCAAATATGATCTTTAAAGGTCTTGACGTCATGTGGTTATCAAAATTTATATTCGTAACTATGGAAACACAATGAAAATGACCAACTGTTTCTATGGTTATTAACTCACCATGTGCCTTTAAAGATCATATCCTGTTAAAGTGTATACGATCTTAGTTGAGACAAACAAAAAAACTAAAAAAATTTTGATGACAGACTTGTCAAGCCCACGTGGACTATCTTCGGACATCTGTATAGAGAGCGATCAATACAAATTTTGTTATATTTGTATTGTAGTTTCAATGTGTGATGCAGTAAATTGATCGTACCCCCAATATTAACGTTGTCTCAACTGACTTCGTATGAAGTATAATGGTGTTCATATACCATCTAGGGCTTTTTACAAAATACCTGTCACAGGTATTAAGTAACAGGTATGGGTGTGGAACAGTCAATAACAGGTACAAGACACAAGATTTGAAATTTACCTATTATATTGTTTTAATATGTATTTAACTTTACGAACATTAGATTTTATTCTGGTATTTATCTATAACATTATACTTGTCAGGTAGTGGTAACATAATATGCGGAACATAGATATCCGTTATAATTTCGAAACAGCGATATTCCAATTAAGATTGCTTTATTTTATTATTTAAATAAATTAGATATGGAATAATTAAAATACAAGATATCTAGTTCTAAAATAACCAACACTGAAAACATTTACAGGTTTCTATAATACCCAGTTACCAGACCAGTTACAGTATATTTGAACATTTACACTAACTGAGCACATGCTTATAACTTATATGAAAGCTTAAGTACACATACGACTATATGCTAAGTAGGAGCGTTTGGTCTCCAACCTGCATCCTCCTATGCACATTCGCTTAATTTCCAAATGCCATCCAAATAGTAGGCACCTTTGAAATTTCAGGTTAAATATCATAAGGGCGAACGAAGTTTAATTATATTGCAGGTTATGGTACTTAAGACTCTTCTGTATTGGAAGTTTTGTGAAATATGTCGTTTTTAACCGACGTCATTTTAGGTATATTTATAGAGTAAAATGGGACTTATTTTAAGTTTTGAAACTAGTCGGTCTAGCCAATACGTTGACCAACAATTCCTCCTAATTTTGGTTAGTGATTATAAAATGGGTGTATAGTTGTATACATAATAATGTCAATATATTTATTCAACGTAGTAATTCTAAAAGTTTTTGCCCATTCTTGCAGAATCGACGATATGCAACAAGAAAGTAATTATCGACATAAAAATATTCTTCTCTAGTATCTTACTATCACCAATAGTTATTTTTAGTTGTTATATGTAATGTAATTTGTATGTATGTTATAATTTCTATATTTTGGCACAAATAAATATCTTTATTATCATTATTTTAATTAATTTAAAATTTAATAATTTTTTTAAGTGTGTATTGTTAAGTACCTATTATCTAATTTTAATATGAAATTACCTCATGGGGTAAATGTTAAATTGGTATTATTATTACTTAGGAAAACATTACAATAAGTTATCAGTGCATCAGTGAAAATCCTGTCTCGAAAATACTTTCCCTACCACCGTTGGTTAATGGTCATCTCGAGTGCAAATGTAATACTTTAATTAATGTATATATTTTTTTAATTGCAGGAAATTATTCGGATTTTCCCTACATTCAATATTTAACACGTAAGTCATAACTTTTGTTGCATTAAATTAATTATTTCAGGTCAATAACGTCATAAATTATATAGTTATAAGAATATAATAGAATTTCATAAAACGTGCTCTCTGAAAACTATTTTTATAGAATATTTTTCAATTGGAAAACTGAAAAAATTAGTTTTTAGTGTAGGTATCCTAGCAGCAATTTAGTTTTAATTGAGAAAGCGACTCAAAGTTAACTTTAATATTGTATAGGTATTTTACCACTGTTAAGAAATTCCCCTTCAGTTTCAAAAAGTTTTTCTCTTTTTGCCAACTTCGTAGAAGCGCTTTCTCCAAAATATTGTTATTCTCCTTACATATCCAATTGTTTTAAATGAGAAAAGTAAGAGCCGTTGTTGAAAGACAGAACATGATTGAAGCTGGTACTTTGGACTGCTAATTTATGGAAAACACGCTTCATGAGATCGTATTATTTATTTGTGAATATTTTCAAAAGGTGCTTATTGTCTTTTCTTTAAAATTAGTTCAAAATCCTTTTAACTGTGTGTGTTCTTTCTCTGTAAATTTATTTTATGATGGTAAATTTAATGGCAATTGAATGCAGATGTCTAATTGGCGGCATATTTATCGTTTAAACTTTTTTTTTAAATAAAAACCAACAATCCAATGCTTATTACGGATGTTTTACATAACTTTTCCTATAATTTTTAACGGTATACATCAAGTTTCTTTTTATTTGGTTTATAGCCAAGGTTTTAAAATTATTGGTTTCACTTAAAGCGAAATTTTTAAATTTCAGACTTGGTCGGTTCATATCATAAAGAATATAATTATAAATAATTAGAAGACAATATAGTGTCCGCAAAAATAATTAAAAGCAAATAATTGTGGCATATCGGACAAGTCAGTGTGTAACTGTTTTTTATATTAGAATATACAGGGATCCAAGCCCAATGGATACCCTGGGGCGGGTAGATCACGACGGCCGTTTCGTCCTTGGTAGGACTCCACGGGCAGCCATAACCCAAACAATCCCGACAACGGCGGTAAGATGTATTAAAAGCCTTTTACAAGGGCAAAGCGGCCATCAATACACCGTAGCGCCATCCCAGCGGAATTAACTCCATACATACATCTTACCGCTGTTGTCGGGATTGCTTGGGTTATGGCTGGCCGTAGAGTCCTAACAAGGACGAGACGGCCGTCGTGGTCTACCCGCCCCAGCGTATCCATTATCCTTGGATCGCTGTGTATTCCAATATAAAAAAAAAACAGTTACACAGTTATCCGATATGCCACAATTACTAGCTTTTAATTATAAATAATGTCACTTTGGAATTATTTCTGTCGGCTAATATGGATATTTACAATAGTATTAAATATCTATACTATTATTGCAAATTCATATTAGAATACATTTTTTAATTGTTTCACCATAGGTAAGAAAAATATAAAGTTTTTAATTTGACTTGGTTGTGGCGTCTGAAGAACGAAGCGTCGAAATTCGAAACTGATAACGCCATCTTGGAGAACCTAAAAAGTCAAAAATTAGACCGCAAAAATTTCAAAAAATTTTAAGCCCCAAAATACAAAACTTTTCCTTAATTTAACAATCTTCGCCTCTCTTACCGTTTTTAAGATCCCCATATAGGCGCACGAATTTTTAGTACCCTGTATAGACCATGGTTTAAGATTTTTGTATTACTGATACTGACTTGCTATTTTCATCGAAATCAAATTCGTCGACTACGGCGCCGGTTTAAGGTAAGTTTATTATTTATAAATGTTTCTGGCGAAACTGAAATTACAGTCTGTGTTGTTATAACAAAGTACTTCAAAAGAATTAAAATAGTAAAATTTGAACAATGTAGGTAGTTTAATCAAAATATTATGTATAGATATCAGTGGCGGCTTCTCCTATGATGCAGGTGAGGCAGTGCCTCACCAATAATTTTGCAAATTAAATAAATTACAAATTTATATTACTTTACTATTTGCATAAATATATATCCATAATTAATGCCGTCAATCTTAACGCGCTTCGCTAGAAATATCATCTATCATCCATCTTATTTCTGCATGCGGTCGTATATGGTAGAAGCCTGTCTCGCGCTTCCTTGTCTTTTACGATCCCTTGCGTGTTTTGTTTTTATATCATCCATCTCATTTCTGTATGCGGTCGTATATGGTTAGAGGCCCTGCCTCCCGCTTCCTTGTCTAGCGTATTAGTGAAAATATCTAATGTCTTGTATGATACCGTAATAGTCCAGTCGAATCTAGCTTTAAATAGCGCATAAAAACATTCTTCTGAGGCCAGCCTCAACTCTCTACGTATATTTAATGCGAACGCGAGGGGACTAATCTAATCTATAAAGATGAACGCCGTGACACGGTATTTGGAGAAATGCCATTATTAGATTAACAGGAACATGTTGTCCGTTGAAAGTTTAGAGAGAGTGCATAGTGCATTGTATTTTATTATAGTTTTCGGTAAATACTTTTGTGGTTTTCCGTACTGATTTTTGTTTTGCTTTTTTTCCAACGGTGGGCAGTGATTTTTCTAAAATATTAATATTACATTACTTTTATTTTACTTAGTAGTTTATTTGTTTTGTGCTTACTAGCGAAATATGGATTCAGCGGGACCTAGCACAGCGTCAGAACTTCCCCAGGTAAATGTAAACATTCGCAATCCTATACTTGTTATCTTGTTAATTTTTTAGTAAATGAGCAGAATCTTTCAAGTATTAATTCCTATGAAGATAAATTGTACATAGTAAAAGAAGTAAAGCGACCTGTTCCAGATTTGAGTAAAGGTCTTGTTACTATCGGTGGGGTGGGGAAATCAAATCGGAGCTTTCAAAACACTTGGTACGAAAAGTACGACTGGCTTACTGGTAGTGTAACGTTAAACAAATTATTTTGCTGGCCGTGTATTCTGTTTGCAATAAATAATAGCGACAAAGTTTGGTCAAAATGTGGTTATAGCGATTTAAAAAACTTGTCTAAACTTTAAAATCTAACCTTGCTAAAAAAAAATTTCAACTGTGCCTCACCACTTTCAAATACCACGAGGCGCCCCTGATAGATATATGTTTCTTCTTACGATGTCCCAAACTACTTAACATAACTTTGATAAGGTGCAACCCAACGAACATCAAGTAGTATAGATAGACCAAGCAAAGTACTTTTTCGCCAAGCCTAAAACTCACTGTTTATAGAATACATTCCATCATATGATATGTCTATAAACACTCACCTGTAAAATGGAAATCCTGGCCCTAAATCAGTTACTTCACAAACCTGTTACACAATAAAAATTTCAATTGTTTAACAGGAAGGTATTTCTGATTTAATCTATTTGATTACATTTTTTGATTTAAATTTTAATTAATTTGTAAATCAGTTGTATAATTGGACGTAGATATGCAGAAAAGAACCAAGCGACAAAAAGTTAATTTGGAGAAAAAAGGGTTCAAAGTTTTTTAAATATAATTAATTCATTGTAAAATTTTAAACACTATTTTTTGTTTTGCCTTTCGTGGAAAAATTAGTTCTTTTCAAAGGCATTATTTAACTGTGCATTTTTTTTTATTTTACGGTTTCTTTGCAAAAAATGTCGCTTGGTTCCTTTTTGCATATCATAGTTTAATTGAATATTGAGTAAGAAAATACATTTCATTCAAAATATGCGGCTTTATTTATAAAAAAATACAAAAATGAATGCTTTTTAATCTTGCTCGAAATTCAGAGCACCTTGAAGTCCCTCTAAATCATCTTGGATTCTTTGATCTGCAAAAAGTCCAGAATAAAATGGTTGGCAATCCTTGGATATTAAGTGGTAAATGGATCTAAAATCCTTCAGTTTCTCTTTCGAAATTCCTTTTCCTACGGGCAAAAGTTGATTTAGGTCATGTTTGTAGATTCCGTTATTAGGAAGCCCACGTGTTCTTTTTGAAATGTCGACTTCTACTGAGTCTTGGTCGTTAAAACTTTGATTCATAAATATTGAAAAAGGGGTTTTCCGCCATACAGTAATTTCTCGTGTATTTAACCAACTAATAACTTCACCATTGATACCCTTTTTCGATTAGTTATCTTGGTTTTGGATTTTGTCAGCTACCCCAAAAAAGTTTTCTTTTTTCATTGGGTTTACAGAAAATTAATTTTTTTTTGCGATAAGTTTGCATTACTGCATAGTAATCTTCGGGAGTATAAAGACGCTGTTGCATTCTCAATGCAGCCTTAACTTTCCCAAAGTCATCGTCATTGGGTAAATAAATATGACCTGAGATTAGGAATCGTAATGAAATTTTTTCTTTCCAAAACACATTTTAACATGAGAACCATTTTCCTGTTTCGGTTCTAACCGCCACAGCTATTACTCCATAATACTAAATCTGTAACACCATCAGGTACTTTCTCGTTAATGTGTTTCAATAAGCACGAAGCCACTTCTTGTGCGCCGCGCCCTGCTGTTCCTTCGATCCACGGATAGAAAAATCCTCTAACTTACCAGAGAGCACACTTAGGTTGTACAATCAAATTATTTTATCATATTTTACTTACCCTCAATTCCGGCATCTGTAGTTTCATTTTGCCACCTTTTTAATATATTTAAGGTTCGCAGTGATTTCATTTTTCTCATCAAAATAATAATGTCCACAGGACTACCCTTTTAAAATGTACCGATTACTTTTATAAATCAGTCGCACTACGCACTACTGTGCCTCATGGAACCAAATACATATTATCGTATATTGTGAATTAGCAAAAGAAAACCATGTCGTCTGGATCTTTTTCGCAAAATACACAACAGTGTAGTATTTTATTTTGCAGAAATGATCCATGTCGCTTGGTTCCATTTTGTACTATGTCTTATGGTAATTTTTAGTTTTACAATGGTTTTACATGCTAAAGTCCAGTTATGATGGTAATATTTAATATGGTTCTTTCCTGCATAAAAAACTACTTGCTTTTTAAGATTGTTTAAGGTCAAAATCTACGTTTTTTATATTTTGTCGCTTGGTTCTTTTCTGCATATCTACGTCCAATTTATACTATTATCTACGCAAAATAATCATATTGGATTACTTTAAATCGATACTGATCAATTTTATAAAATAACCGTACCTTTAAAATTATGTTTCATTTGAGGAAATTGACGTATGCGTAACACTCAACACTTTAATCAGTCGGGAGTACCACCCTATAATTTTCCTGTGGTACGTCAACAGGTGGCACTCGTTGGCTTAGAACGTTACTCATCGTTCAGATGGTGCCTATTAGTTATTAGTTCCTTCAAATTCAACAGACAGCTCTTTTAAAACAAGTTTATGCTAGTTCAGCCCGTACAAAAGTACGAGAAAAAACCCTTTGGGGGCGTCGTCAATCAAAAATGATTTAAGATTTAATAAAAAAAAAATATTACAAATTAATTTTATCAGTTTTGATTAAAATATTTACTATAAATTGATTAAAATTTAATGAGTAATGATTCTTCCATTAATCAGTTTTTAATGAGACGTGTAAGTAACATCATTAAAGTTTTAATAATTTAAACTATTCTAGTTACGCGCGCTAATGAATGTGACGTCAAGCCGTGCGTCGATAACACAGAATACAAACAAGTCTATACATGACGCGAGAGCGGCAGACATGGCAAAACTATGGAAACTAATTAGTATTAAGGCAATTGTTTAACTCGATAGGGCGCTGCAGTTTGACATTCTCTGACAGACACACTACATGACGTCACACACGTGCCCGCGCCATGACGTTCGCTTTGACTATTCGGATTGACGCGCGAACTTTAATTATTACAAAAAATTTAGCAGTGACATTTAAGACGTAATATGTTATTTTTGGATGTGGCTGAATATATGCGATAAAAGAAAATATTTGAAAGTTCACTATTATGCTACATCTGGCAACGCTGCTAATAACAAACCCTAAATTGTACAAGCGTCTTGGGTGCACATAATTCGATATAAGAATGTGGACTGTCTTAGGGAGCCGGCGGGCGGCGGTGGACAAAAACTACAGTAAAAGACACAGGGGACGTGAGCTGTGATTGGTTAAGATTTTGAATGACATTTGATGTAGAGATGGGAAGTTCGATTATTTTTGGTGAATCAATTATTTTCATTCATTCAGTTAAAAGATTCGTTCTGAAATGATTCTCTGTACTCCGTCGGCGTCGACCTTTTTTTTGTACTTCTGTAGAGGAAATACTGACTGAATCGATCTTGTCCTATATAAGAGTATTTGTATATTTAATGGCTTTCATTGCTAATAATAATAATAGTAATAATAATAAACAATCTTTATTCAGATAAACATTTTAGAAAGATACAAGAATAAAAAAATAAATAAATATTAATTTCTGTTCAATATCTTAGAGGGCAAAGTTCATCCCATCCTGGTAGCAATGGTTGGTCTCCCATTTATCTATTAAGTACTAAAGGTAAAAATTAAATAAATGGACAACCTCTCAAGGTAGCATCTCCTAAAATTCTATCGACATATACACCAGACTTCAATTTTTTCACAATAATATCTTTCTCTGATGTAGAAAGATGAAGACTTCTTAACTCTTTTTCATGGCCAGCATGAGTCTTTCAAAAACTTATAGATATGGTCCATTGTGGTAAAACCTACAAATCAATTGTGAAGGGCACATACCCTGCATTTTGATTGTTCCACAAGACTTTTCAGTTCTTTCATTATATTTTGCTTTATATCCCAAAAAATATTACTCTCTGTCTCAATATTGTACTAAGTATATCTACTCACATTTTTAGTTACACTACCTTATCTTTAGAATCGCTTCTATTGCAAATATAATATAATTCCTTGTGGTCATTCGATTTGTTCTCTGTACCGAGTAACTGGTTTCAATATTCTCCTCTTGTTTCCACGACTCATATTCCTGTACGCTAACAAAGTGTGATGTAAATAATTCGATACCTATAGCATGTTTTTCTTCAAGATGTTTACGTAAAAGCTGATAACTTTTGAGTTCATTTCTTTCTTCGCACATCGGACAAATGATTCGACATTCCTTTGAAGCAGCAACAAGTTTGTGAATACGCTTCTTGTGACGGTTAAGTCATTTGATGCAACTGAATTTCTTCAGACAAATAGTACACATTGCATCTGCAATGATGTTGACATTTCTCTGAAGTCCCTGGATCCATTGCATTTCTATTTAATTATAACTAATTGTTCTAACAAACCTCACCGATCAACAATTTGCTAATCTTGTAAAAAAATGTATTTCGCATACAAAGACTACACAGAATGCAAAGCAAAATAACAAATAATCAGAAATTAGAATAGGTACCTCGATAGGTACAAACTTTATTTCTGTTACTGTGAATAACATTCCGCGCCAAAAACAATTAAAATGAAAGCCATCAAATGTCATTCTTGTCAACAAAATCTTAACCAATCACAGCTCACGTCCCCTGTGCCTTTTACTGTAGTCTGGTGGACAAGGGGTAGCGGGCCAACGATTCCTCCAATTAGAAATGTGGCGGTCGCCGAGCAGTGAAGAACAAGAACAAAGGCATTTTTAACAGCGGACAATGAGTTTTGAAAGCAGCTACAGCGACGCTTCTCAGGGTTTAGCCCTTTTCAGTATCGAGACAAAGACGGGATCTGGAAAAATCAATTTCTTTTAATTATATTTTAACTGGTTGAAATGTCTAGAGGATTTACTGGTTGGGGGGCCAGAAGAGATATTTAAATTTGGAAGTGCACTTATTGCGATGCCGCCACTGATCTTTGACGATTACATTAATGTATTCTATTAAAGAGGTTATGGCGATGTAAACACGGTTACAGAATTACATGCACCGTTATTAGATTTAACATTTTACATATAAGGAATGTAATAAGCCATTTGACAGAATTTTCTCTCGAAAGTAGAACAATGGTAATTTTACAATAATAAAGAAGATACACATACGCTTTACATACAAACCTAACTTTTGTAATAAAACTTTTTCATTCGAAATGGGATCTATAAAATGACAAAATATTTTACGTGCATAAAATCTGGCCTTCGGGATGAGTTTGTCGTGTTGCCGAGATTTTTATGGTCATTTTAACATGAATATATGCAGTGAAGCCGGCGGCCATACTGCTGCATTGTGTTTAGAAACAACAACCGGGAATATAGTGACCAACAAAAAGACCAACAGCTTGTTTCGAAATCTTTTCAGCAATTACGTTTGCAGTAAACTATCTGGATGTATAGATAATAACTGGGGTGTAAAAATTGTTTACTAGAATAAAAATGGTGGCAACTGAGTGGCTCTTAAGAACCAAAATCCCTACATATTTTCTAATATTGCCAAATTTTGGGTTAGAAGTGGTTTTTGTATCTAAAGCATAATTTTGCAAATTCCAGATGAAGTTATTGTAAACAAAAATCAGTGAAAAAGGAAGGAACTCCATGGAATTCCATCCATGTAAATTAAGCACCTAAAAGCTACAGATTGATTATAGGAAAAGTTATTAGAACTGTGTAAGTATAATATCTTTTTCTAAAAAAAAATGCATTTCAAGAAAATTATTTGACTGGTCTTAGCAATTCTTAATTAAGTTAGCGGTATTCTATATTAAAGGCTGATCCGTTTTTTTTCATAACCCTGTATATAATTAGAATAATAGACCATTCAAAGACGACAAAATAACAGGAGATATATACAATTTTCCCATAAAATATTTTATTAAGATCTAAAAGTCGACAAAATATTTTACGCGTATAAAAATACCACGATTTAGATGACTTTGCCATAGTTTCAAATTTTTATGATCACTTTAACTTGCACAAATGGCTTTACAATATAACATTATTTTGCTCTTAAAAGCGAATATTGTGGCATATCGAACAAGTTTGTAAGTGTTTTTTATATTGGAATAGACAGTGATCTAAGCATAATGGATACGCTGGGACGGGTAGACCACGACAGCCGTTTCGTCCTTGTTAGGACTCTACGGGCAGCCATAACCCAAGCAATCCCAACACAGCGGTAAGATGCATTAAAAGCCTTTTTACAAAAGCAAAGCGGGCCTCAATATATCGTAGCGCCATCCCAGCGGAATTAACTCCAGTATAAATGGCAGTCACATAACACAATCGAAAGGTAGACAATTAAACAAACCACGAAGTGCATCACAATTCAGTATAGGGAACGCTTGTCCGATATGCCACAATATTCGTTTTTAATTATTTTTGCGGACACTAATCTATCTTCTAAACATTTTTATGGCTTTTCTTAAACGGATTGCGCGCATTCTAGTAAGTGCCGGCGTTGATCTGTTTCTCGTCTGCAACACGGCAGATGTTTCGGTAAAAACGCAAATAGCGTTCCCTATACTGGATTGTGATGTACTTCGTGGTTTATTTAGTTGTCTACCTTTCGATTAGCAGTGTGACTGTCTTTTATATTGGAGGTAATTCCGCTGGGATGGCGCTACGGTATACTGATGGCCGCTTTACTTTTGTAAAAGGCTTTTAATGCATCTTACCGCTGTTGTCGGGGTTGCTTGGATTATGGCTGCCCGTAGAGTCTTAACAAAGACGAAACGGCCGTCGTGGTCTACCCGCCCCAGGGTATCCATTGTGCTTGGATCCCTGTGAATTCCAATATAAAAAACCGTTACACACTTGTCCGATATGCCACAATGTTCGCTTTTAATTATTTTTTCCAGATTTGGCTCTCCTACTATAAGTCACCAGTTAGATAGCATATGGCATTAAGCGCCGTGTAAGTTATATTTAAACTGTTGTATCTACAATCGTATGTCATCTATCACTCAAATTTATGTAATTTTAATTTCTGTGGTCGCCATGCCGAGCGGTAAACCGCAGTCAGCAGCATTTCTTGTACACTAATGCCTTCAAACCCCAAATTCCGAATTTAATTTCTCCTAATTCCCATACTAATATCTTTAATACCTTATAATTCAGTTACCCATTAATTCTTCTAATACCATCCGGTACTAACGCCAATGATAAATTACACTTTAAATTAAATATTTTTTATCGTCTTAATGGATCTGTTTCTACTCTGCAAAATGGCAGATGTTCCGGTGAAAACGCAAATAACGTTCCTTATACTGGATTGTAATGCACTTCGTGGTTTATTTACTTGTCTACCTTTCGATATTACCAGTGTGACTGCCTTTTATATTGGAGTTAATTCCGCTGGGATGGCGCTACGGTGTATTGGTGGCCGCTTTGATTTTGTAAAAACGAATTTAATACATCTTACCGCTGTTGTCGGGGTTGCTTGGGTTATGGCTGCCCGTAGAGTCTTAACAAAGACGAAACGGCCGTCGTGGTCTACCCGCCCCAGGGTATCCATTGTGCTTGGATCCCTGTGAATTCCAATATAAAAAACCGTTACACACTTGTCCGATATGCCACAATATTCGCTTTTAATTATTTTCGCGGACACTAATATTATCATCCAATTATTTTGCTCTATTGGGAAATACTAAACATGAACTGTAACGAATATGCACAATGGCATGCTGTCGTAAAAGGTTGTATACTTGTATTACCCTTAATTTCTACTTTATAAACATATCTTTCCATGGTAAATTTTCCAGATTTGGCTCTCCTACTATAAGTCACCAGTTAGATAGCATATGGCATTAAGCGCCGTGTAAGTTATATTTAAACTGACAATCGTCTGTCATCTATCACTCAAATTTATGTAATTTTAATTTCTGTGGTCGCCATATGCCGAGCGGTAAACCGCAGTCAGCAGCATTTCTTGTACACTAATGCCTTCAAACCCCAAATTCCGATTTTAATTTCTCCTAATTCCCATACTAATATCTTTAACACCTTATAATTCAGTTACCCATTAATTCTTCTAATACTATCTGGTACTAACGCCAATGATAAATTACCCTTTAAATTAAATATTTTTTATCGTCTTAATGGATCTGTTTCTACTCTGCAAAATGGCAGATGTTCCGGTGAAAACGCAAATAACATTCCTTATACTGGATTGTGATGCACTTCGTGGTGTATTTAGTTGTCTAACTTTCGGTTTACCAGTGTAAATACCTTTTATATTGGAGTTAATTCCGCTGGGATGGCGCTATAGTGTATTGATGGCCGCTTTGATTTTGCAAAAAGGCTTTTAATACATTTTACCGCCATTGTCGGGATTGCTTGGGTTATGGCTGCCCGTAGAGTCCTAACATTTGTCTACCCGCCCCCAGAGTATCCAGTGTGCTTGGAACTCTGTGTATTCCAATATAAAGAACAGTTAGGTACTTGTACGATATGCCACAATATTCACTTTTTAATTGTTTTCGTGGACACTATATTATCTTTTAATTATTAATTAATTTTCACTTCTAACATTTTGATTTTTGTCCCTTTCCTCCATTCATGCTCCAATATCAAACTTGGACTTCTTCAGCAAAGTTTCAGATTCGGTATTTATTAAAATCAACATGCTAAAATTTACCACTGACACAAGCCAATATAAGAAGAAAAATTATGATGTCACAAAATTAATTTAACAGAGAATTTCGAAATGAAACCCAAGAATAACATTTTTAATGCAGACATAATACCGTTGAAGATTAATATCCGCAGATTATATCTGCGTTCATAACAAATTATTAATTGCTTCTCCGCTATATATTTTTATTTTGCGTAACGGATAGAGCGCTGGATTTAGAGAATCTGAGAATTAAATGTGTTACATTTAAATTGCAGTTATTAATTAAAGGAGAAACGCTAATCTTAAGCATAAAATATTATATCATAAATTATTATTCTGGATAAACGGGCGCGATTTTTAAATATTCTCCTGAATAGAGGGATTAGCTGCACATAAAGGATTAAGGAGATTTTCAAGGAAATACAATTAATGCAATATATTTGAAAATGCATGTACGGGAATTATGGATAATTTGTAATATAAACGACATATAAATTCATAACTCAATTACAACAAAATTGGGTAAAACGGGTTTCTCACCTTGCTGCTTATACCTGGATAGAACACCAGCTATATACATAGCTGTAAATTATTTTTACCATAAGTAATAATAGTTATTTCTAAATATTTTTGTGTTTAAATTACAGCCGCGAAATAAGAAAATTATAAAATAATACCAGGAAAACTACAATAGTAAAAGGGTAAATTTATTAACAAACAACAAACAAAATACTAATATTTAATTGCTGCGCCATTGGATTCTAACACTAATCGTAATCTTTTTGGTATTGACAAAATAATACTTCTGGTGTAATCCGGAGTTAGCCCTTCCCAAATTTCTTCTATTTTATTAAATAACTCTATTTCATTCTGGGGTTTAAAATTTCTTTTGTACATTTTTTTACCATTAATCCCCAAACATTTTTAATTGGATTTAAATCAGGACTTCTTGAACACCAAGGCAGACATGTTTTGTCTAAACCAGTTTCCTATATTTATTGCAGTATGATTGCACAGAGCAGTTATCCTGCTGAAATATAAAGTTATTTCTTTCAAAAACTAGCGCGGCAAAATCTGAAAATATACATATATTTTTTTTTTAATTTTTATTTATAACTGACCCCTAAACAGTAATGTGTTTACTGGTACCAGGGCCTTAAATTTACAATTTATTGTATTTACAATCAAATATTATAAAATATACATACTATAAATTATTTATATAGGAACTATTTTAGGTTTAAGTCTTTGATTGTAGGTACTTTCTGAGATCACGACGCATGCTTTTCTTGGTTGGTAATGCTGTTATAATTTCTGGGATGGAGTTAAATGCTTGAATGCTTCGGAAAATTGGCGAGTCCTGTGCAGTTTTAGTTCTTACATATTCATTTCTCAGTTGGTTTTTTGTTCTTATATTATGGCTGTGTATTAATTTAACTTGCTTCAATTCTGTATTTGTTTTTTGAATATTATTTTGAATTGAATAAATTAGTTTCACCTGTTCACATGTTTTGATTGTATTTAATTTCCAAATTTTATTATTGTACAGATCTGCACTGGGTGTGTATCGGTTTAATGAGTATATTGATTTAATGGCTTTGTTCTGAGTCCGTTGAAGTTTGTTTAGATCACATTTCGCAGCGTTTCCCCAACATGGAATCAAATATAGTAGATGTGGTAAGATGTAACTATTATATATTAATTTTCTGGAATTGTGATTTAATAAGTGGGCACATCTGTTTACCGCTCCTGTTTAGTAATCCACCAATATTCCAGCATACACCTGCACCGTAAACACTATTATCCATGCCCACACATTAACGGAGAAACGTCCACTGGTTTGCTTTCTTTGAATATACTTCTCATCATATCGGAGATTTGGTGGTCTATACTCTAATCCTTCCAATATATAGACTGAAAAGTTTTCTTATCGGAAAAGATAACATTTTGCCAAAAAAAATCATTTTCTGATAAATATTACATATATAGCAAACCCAATTCTTTGTTCCTTATCCCTATTTTTTAAAAACGGTTTGGATGCAGCTGCTCGATTTCTTAATTCGAAACATTGTCTTACTCGGCGTTGCGCAGTTCTAGATGAAGCAGGGAATACTGTTATGTGCATAGCGGATACTGCAGTTTCAAATGAATTTTGCCCTAAATACTCCACCAAATTTCGGTCTTCTTCATTTGACGATTTTCTATTATTTAAACCAGACCCAACAGACCTTTCAAGTGTTTGATAATAGCGCCATTTTTTTACAATTCCTTGAACAGTACTTCTAGGTACTCTAAAATGATCAGCTATTTTTCCATAAGACCACAATATTTCTACTAAACATATTATTCTTGCTATTTCAATTATACTTAAATGAGGCATTTAATTAACACGTTACAAAGGTAATAAAGGTAAAAAAGTTGCATTTACAGTGTCACAGTTTAGTGTACGAAATTATCTGTCGTCAACTGTACAACCATAATAAAAATAAGAAAAAAAAGTTATAAGTTCAATCTACAACTAAGCGCAACTTTTTTAAAATAACAAGTCAAAAAGTGCACAAACAAATCTAAAATGCAATCAAACTAACTTTGTTTGATGAAAACATTCGCCTAATGCGCTATTTCTAAATTAATACTTTATCACCAAAATATTACGTTTGTTAAATAATTTATGTAAACATAACTTTAGGCCCCCTTTAAAAACAGGGTCTAGTGTAAAAGTAAAACCCTGTTAACTATTTAAAATTAATAGATATTTGGTAACTTCAAGAATTTGATTTATATTTATGTGTTTTTGGTTTAATATCCAATAAAAAGTAAGTCCATAATATTCAATCAATTTCAGTCGGATTTTATTGGACACGTATAAACTTTGAATTGGTTGTAGTCCCTGGATATAAAAGTTGAGCTGTAAAACGGAAATATTATTGCCCGAAGCCAGGGTTGGGCCGGCATTTGGGATGATCACATTTGCGGGGGATGGTTACATCCGGAGAGGCAGAATCGCAGAATATAAAGCTATTATCCATTTATATATTAATCTGAATAGGTTTACTTAAATATTTAGGTTATTTTGTTTTAAGTTATTAGTTACAATATTTGTGTAAATAACGTCAATTTATAATAGAAATAATAATAATAATAATAATAATAATATATTGACAAATAATTATTTTTCAAATCAACAGCAGCTCGTTGGTCTCTATGAGTATTTGGGTGTATTTATGATTATACCGTGCGAGCAAAAATTATTTGCATCTGAGAGGCAAGAGGGCTTGGATTAAAAAACGTAGAGCTTGGTTTAGATCACAATGATATGGGGACGATATATCTAACCAAATCTAGGTTAAAATTTTGTCAAATTCATATTAGGACATGATATGCCAAACTAATGAGTAATAAAATAAGTAGACAAATACAAATTTGTTGTTTACAAAATTAGAATACTTGCACTTTATAAGAAAATAAATTTAGCTGCTTCTTTAAGAATAGTCCTGCATGTTCCATAAGATCTTCCCACTTCTTGGGACAGGCGTCTTATACAATTTGTTGGCGTATTTTGCATTATTTCACGAACGTTTGCAACAAGTTCTTCTGTTCTTACAGATGGTATTCCTGCTCCTTTTTTGTATTGTATAGAACCTGTTTCCCTAAACACAGCCACGGTTCTTTTCAGGCAATGATAAAAATCCCCAGCAGTAAAAGCAACGTTAGGAAAATGTTCGTGAAAATCGTCCATGCACAAACCCGAATTGTATTGCCACTCACCATTTACTCTAACCCCGTTTCGAAAATACGCTTCAACCATGAATGTTTTGTGCTGTTCCGTAAAGCCCATTGTGTGAATTGTTCAAGAATTTGGAAAAATTAGCGATAAATCAAATTACTTGTAACGACTGTCAAAGATGACGGAATAACTGATTGATTGTTAATTCAGGTAGTTACTGACACCCAACAGGTATTAAGCTCTACGGCTAAGCATTACGTCCTTAGATGCAAGGACCTCTTTGATGCAAATAATTTTTGCTCGCACGGTATATTCTACGTTAATAAAGGGAAACCTTGTATAATATAAAAAAATACCAGGGAGACCAATAAAAATACACGTGTCTAGCAAGTCAGACTCTGATCGAAGCATTTTCAGCAACACTTGTCCCAGATTAAAGAATGCCTTTTTTAGATTGAAGTAAATATTGATTTAGATTTTTCCGATATGTTTGCTAACATAACATTCGTTCCAATGTTGGGGCTTACGCGTCACATATTTTGTTGAATAAAGTTTCTATAGACGTATTTATATTCACCATGTACCAGTGTGTATTAAGTATTTTAAAAATGTATGCTTCATAGAAAAGGTCAATATTATTTGGCGCATTCCAATATAACACGAGTTTTGAAATTTTAGTTTATAGAAAAGAAATAAACGATTATCAACTTTTCACTAGTCTGTATACACCTGGGGACAGGGTCCGGTAAGGCGGCAATGTTTTGCCGAGGACAAGTCCACTCTTCTCAAATTTAAAGCTGTGAAGCTTCTACTTTCAACAACTACCATTTACCAATTACCAAAACATCTTCTGCTACCGAAGAAAATATATCGTTTTTAAAAAATAACTATACCAACATCATAGATCAATAGATAGTTGAAGCTTTTCCTATAGATCGCAATAAGCATTAACTACGTTCAAAACCGGGTACCTATTGTTTGGGTTTGTTATACAGTATATCTGGCAATGTAGTAGAGAGAGGGCAAACGGACCAAAAATTTCATTTTCCGAGGAAAAATATGTTTTTATGAAAAAATACGATTGCCGATAGTGTTGCCGCGAGACGAGACGAAAGAAGACCTTCTCTCGTCTCGTCTCGTCAGACGAGATAAAATGGATCTCTCGTCTCGTCGAGAGAGGGCGAGACGAGACGAGAGACGACCTTCTCTCGCCTCGTCTCGCTTCTCTCGTGATTTAAACCAAATATAGTAAAAACCAAGCAAAATTTTAACGCGTTTAGATTAGGTTCTAATATTTGACATAAATTGTGTGCAATATAATATGTCAAATATGACAGAACCTAACCTAAATGCGTTAAAACTTTGCTTGGTATTTACTACAGGGTGGCCCATTAGTGCGACAAAGGTCAATATCTCCTGTACCACTAAGATAGCGGAAAACTTTTGACGATGCTTATTAAGGGTTAAGAGGTGCCTCTTATAAAATTATTTTTGTCTATTATACAGGGTGCTCCAAAACACCAGCACGGTAAGAAATTTTCATTTCCAAAATATTGACTTTTAAAAATGTCATTTTTGAGTTTCGACAGATCTAACAGTACGTCTTAGAGCAAAACGGCTCACATGTCCCTATCTTCCATTTTTATTATCTTCCCAAAAAAATCACCTTCCGGTTAAACCGGAAGAACTATATTTCCTGCTTTCGAGTTACATTCGGTTTAGCCGGAAGTTTGATTGATTTGGGAAGATAGTGAAAATGGAAGATATAGACATGCGCAGTTTTGCTCTAAGATGTACTGTTAGAAAGCTATAGGCTGTCGAAACTCAAAAATATAATTTTTCAAAAGTCAATATCTTGGAAACTATTAACTATAGAATAATAATGCATTTAATAAAAGTAATTATAAATTTATGTAGAATCTGAAAATTAAAAAAATATTTTTTTTGGGACACCCTGTCTATTATGAGATTTTTAAAATCTTCTTAAATTTCTCTTATCAAAAATATATAATGTCCATATTTGGACCGACGGTTTTCGAGTTATTTGACTGCAAATAATTTTATCCAGCGATAAAACGTCATAATAATATGTTGTAGTTAAATAACTCGAAAACCGCTGGTCCAAATATAGACATTGTGTATATTTTTGCAAAGAGGAATTTAAGGAGATTTAAAAAAGCTCAAAAAAGTAACGTTTTTTGCTCGAGAGAGATCCGAGAGAGACGAGAATTTCTCGACGAGAGAGGGTACTTCTCTCGTCTCATCTCGGAGCTTTATTCGAGAGAAAATATCTCTCTCGTCTCGCCGAGAGAGGGCCAGACGAGACGAGAGACAAGAATCTCTCGTCTCGGCGGCAACACTAATTGCCGATAAAAATATATCATGCCAATGTGTCCATAAAGTTAAAAAATTAATTTTTTGTGAATAATTACTAAGATCGTCAAAACTTTTTATAAAATCTGATTGCTCGAAAGCTTGATTAAGTTGAGAGGTACGCTCTTGTTGTTCCTCGTTTCTCTCCGCTGGACTTTTTCTATGAATGAGAACAGTTTTTGACAAGTAAGCAGGCAAATTGGGATAAAAGCACGGAACAGCTGTTAAATTTAGTCTCACTTTAGTTGGATTTTTTTTTGTGGTGCCATCAGGCAAAAGATAAATATCTACACAAATAATGTCATTGGGAACAAAATGCTTAGCACAAACTATAGAATACTGTGTGGGCGACCAATTAGCTCTTGAAATGGCTTTTAGCCATAGAATTTTCAGGTTTTCATCTTTTGGGAAGTGAAAAACTGATACACTCTCTTCACCTGCTTTTAAGACACTTTTATAGTTAGAGTTACACCCAGGAATGCAGCAGGGGCTTTGGCATGTTGATAAATAAACAAACTAAAAGAAAAAAAAATAGTACTGACCTAAGTACCGAGCTATCTAGAGGTATCCTACCTACTTACGAACTATCTCTACTAGTGATATTTTTAAACTAATTCACATATACCTTCAAGCTAAATAAACACTTCAGTATTTAATAAATTAACTGTAGTCACAAAACAATAAAGTTTATCCCAAAGAGCTAACCAGAATACAAAAAACACAACTTTTAAATTAAAATAAATAAAATTCTGCCGCCATTTATAAGACCCATAAACAAACCGCCGTCCGGCCAGGCTGTTCGATTTCTCACTTTATTAATGCTATTAGAGCAAACCGGCACCACAAATTTTTACTAGTAGTTTGTAGAGGTTCTTAGCAATCATGTCATTTAAATTTTTTTATAAGATATCAATCGCAAACCGTATAAAAATACAAATTAATAGGACACCTACACCTACCTCGCGCGTAAATTATATACTAAACCATGACTAACCTCAAAAAAGTCACGTGACACATGGATCTTCAAGCAGTGTTGTCGATGTTTCTGTTTCACGGCTTCTTTCAAGGTGGTTGTGCTCACACCTTAACTGTTACCAAAGGTAAAAACTATAATCAAGATCGAGAGGCAACGGCAAAATAATTATTTTATGAATAAAATCCATTAAAATCGATCGACAAATTTCAAATGTTGTCGATGCATCGCTTAAAAACGATACATCGCATTAAAAATATCGATATTTTCGATGCATCGATGTGGCTACAGCTCAGTAGCCCCCAATGGGTACGCCAGTGCGTCTAAGGACCGTACTCTAGATAATAACCACACAAAAGCGGCCTTGCAGTTAACCTTTTATTTTTTAATTAATATGTTAGTGTCCACACTAAACCGTAAGCTTAGGGTAAACAAACTGCGAATTCGCTTTTATAGCCAATAAACGGTTTATCGCTGGCATTAAAAAGACTGTGATTTATTGTTTGTAAATGGACCCTACATTGAGAAAATATAGGTCGGTTAAATCTTGCTCTTGTTTTAGAAAACTTTCCACATTTAAAAAAGATGTCGTCTAAAGCGAAATAACTTTTATACACTTTTGGTTTCATCAAAACGACACTACTGTTAGTTATTTTGTCCCTCTAACTTCCCTCTTCTTTTTTCTTTGAATGGAATCTTCAATGTAGCCTTCCACTCCAACCTACGTGGCTTTTTACATTAAAATATCAGCCCCTGTCTCAACCAAAAGAGAGGCTAAATTTCTTCTAACAGAATGACCTGTATACCTTTTAGCATTTGGTAATTTTAGAAACTGTGCAATAGATGATGGTATTTTTCCAAAAGTATGAACACCAACAGCTTGTGAGGAACATTTCCCATAATGATAATTAATAAAAAACGTTTGATGACGTACATTGAATGTTCTGTAGAGCACTTATATTTTCAGTTATTTCATCAGTTAATGTAAATATTCGTTTTTTACCCGTTTTCGTCTCTGGAATTGTGATTACTACCAACAGTGGCGTAGCTAGGATATTGGCTTGGGGGGGGCATATAGTTGCATAGAGGCGTAAAGCCAGGACCACGCCCAAATTTTGCTAAATTTTTCTATTATCTATAATTGTTACGTAATCGCCTATATACAATCCGCAACTGAAATAATCTAGAAGTCCTACAAACAAACCACAACCAAACGTAATTACCTAGGTTTTCCTACGATGTTTATATCTTACTTTGTCTTATTTACGTAAATAAAAGAGAGAAAAGGAAATTTACACCACCAGACACCAGATCCGCGAATGTCACATAAAACAAGACGACGGGGATGTGATGACCAAAACAGACGCGTTGTTTCTTAAAGTAAGCCTACCTACGTTAAATTTAAAAGGGCAAAAAAATTAAATTTAAATATTGTTTTTGAAATATTGTTGATAATTACTTTTTTTCATGGCTCTTGGGGGGGGGGGGGGCAAATGCCCCGATGCCCGCCCCCCTAGCTACGCCGGTGACTACCAAGTGTCCTTTGTCATAAATGTCGTTTGTAGACATTTGTATTAGCTCATTTCGCCTACAAGCACCAGCCAATCTAATTATCAAACACACCCAAAAGTAACACGATATAATTAGTAAAAAAAATAACTTACCTTTTGCATTAAATACTTCTCATCTGGAGCTTCTCGTAAAAATTTATTAACATTATTTCTTTTAAAACCGTCGACTTTTTCGTCTCGTGACCCACACTTTTCTTTTTTAAAAAACAAGCAATTTTGGAAATTTGCTGACGGCAATGTTATTTTTAATCATTGTAAATTTGAACATCGAATAGGTGGACTATACAGTTGATAATCTTAAAACTTGAGCCCTATCCATAAAAAATGCAAAAATGATTTCTTCTTTTAAATTTTTCGTTTTATGTACATTGCACCATTCCATAAAAATTTCATAGTATTTTAGATAGATTTTCTGGGATTCTTCTGGTAATAAATTTAAAGCCGCTTCATTGGCTTCTAAAATTTCATCTGGATTGTCACTATTACTCATATTGCTTTTTAATATTTAGGTACTGATTTTAATTATAATACCGTGCGAGCAAACATTATTTGCATCAAAGAGGGCCTTGCATCTAAGGACGTAATGCTTAGCCGTAGCGCTTAATACCTGTTGGGTGTCAGTAACTACCTGAATTAACAATCAATCAGTTGTTCCGTCATCTTGGACAGTCATTACAAGTAATTTGATTGATCGCTAATTTTTCCAATTTCTTGAACAATTCACACAATGGGCTTTACGGAACAGCACAAAGCATTCATGGTTAAAGCGTATTTTCGAAACGGGGTTAAAGTAAATGGTGTGTGGTAATACAATCCGGGTTTGTGCATGGACGATCTTCACGAACATTTTCCTAACGTATTTATTACCAGGGATTTTTATCATTGCCTGAAAAGAACCGTGGCTGTGTTTAGGGCAACAGGTTCTATACAACACAAAAAAGGAGCAGGAAGACCATCTGTAAGAACAGAAGAACTTGTAGCAAACGTTCATGAAATAATGCAAAATACGCCAACAAATTGTATAAGACGCCTGTCCCAAGAAGAGGGAAGATCTTATGGAACACTAGCGTGTACCCGGCATGCGTTGCAACCCGCTGGTATAAATATAAACCCGAACAAACCCGATATATTAGTACCCAGCATGCCACTTTCTGAAATTGCACCCGTGCAAAGCAAAGGGTCGCTAGTTATACATAAAAACCTTCCCCTTGAATCACTCTATCTATTTAAAAAACCGCTTCAAAATCCGTTGCGTAGTTTTAAAGATTTAAGCATATATAGGTAGGGACGGACAGACAGCGACAGCGACTTTGTTTTATACTATGTTAAGATTAAGAAGATGCAGGACTATTCTTAAGAAGCAGCTAAATTTATTTCCTTATAAAGTGCAAGTATTCCAAGAAATACAAGCCGCAGATTTTGAAAGACGCAGGTACAAGTCTGACAACTGAAAATGTTCTTGTCCTTTTCATGTCTTTATTTAAGATTTTTTAAATAATTTTTCTTTGTGTGAGTGACACTTGGGCCCGGCCCAATGGTGATGCTGATGATGATGCTTTCTAGCCTCGAAACATGTCCACCCTCTAATTAATTAACCATTATTATGTTTGTAGAGACGACTGAGTTTGATTTTCCTTCATAAAACATTGTTGCTTATTTTTGACTAACGATTTACAAACACTTAACTTAAGGTTTATTCAATGTAATTGTTTTGTTTGAAATATGATTGCTCTATTTGGCTATAATATAAATTTTCAATCCATTCGCTATATAAATTATGTAAGTTAAGGGTAAACACAATAATTATACTGTCATGTCGGTCAATTTCACCTGCATCGAAAAATATTGTTACTGCATCAGTAAACTTAAAATAGAATATTGTTTCTAGTTATTTGCACATTATTTGAGCATGTGTTGAATAGTTGATCACATCAGCAATTTATGTATCCTCGCAGTAAATAGTACCTATATTATACAGGATATGGATGTGTATATACAACTACTGGCGCAAATAGGCCGACAACGAAATGGATCAGCCTTTTATATAGAATACTACCAACTTAATCAAGAATCGCTCTGACCTATCAAACTAATTTGTTAGAAAGGCATGTTTTTTAGAAGAAATATATTATCCATGGTCCAAAAATGCTATAAAAAACGGCACGAATTCTCTCGTTTTAAAACAGATGACAGCAGAAATTTGTCATCGATCAGCTGATATTGGGCGTTTTCACACTAGCCGACACGATACCGGCACGATCACGACACGGTAGCGACACCGACACGATAAATCGGCGAGTATTTTCACATTTGTCGACAGCCATCTTTGTCGTGTCGTAGTGTTGTGCCGGTAATCGCAGACATGGCTCCTGCAAATAAATTGTATTTGCTACATTTATTGCATTTAAGACTCAAAAAGCAAAGACCGCAAAAAACATTTTTGATACATCCAATAATAAAGGTGCGCTACTTACACGGCACCTATTACACTCTTTTTGAGACATTGACTAAGGATTCTGACAAATTTTTCGACTACTTTCGGGTTTGTTCGGGGTTGTTCATGAGTCATGAAACATTTAACTATGTGCTGAGCAAGTTAATTAACGAAATCAAAAAACCAGAACAGAAACAACTAGGAAAAGGAAAAACCGCCAACGACACGAGTGGAGCGCTTGCTGCTCGCCGACTTGTCGGTGCCTGTAACGACACGATAACGATATATCGGCAAGTGTGAAAGCATTCCCTTTACTTACATGAGATTACGCGTCCACCGGTGTCGTTGTCGTGTCGGTATCGTGTCGGCTAGTGTGAAAACGCCCTAAGGGACATAATAATATCCCCAGATCAGTAGTGGACCGTAATGAACCCAAACACCGAGTTATAAATTGCGTTTTTGTGCTTTTTGTTACATTTAATTACGTTTTTAAAACATTTATTGGTTATGGTGCCATTTATTTTTACTTTCATTGAAAAAAAAAGTAAAGTTCGTGTAACTTGTGGTGCTAAAATTTTAATTACTTTTGTGTGGCCGGTCAGTACCTACAATTATTATTCATTTGACCAAAAATTTACACGTTAAAATTTTTTTAAATTCTATTTCATTAGGGATCATAATTATTAATGTGTGCCTTGCTCGTTAGTTGATTTCATCGATAAGTAATAAGTTTTATTTCATCTGAACACTGTTTTTGTGGAAAAATTCTTTTCTGTTTCAAGGAAAATAAGTATAGAAATTATTTCTCTGACTTAGGTAGGTATGGGGAGAGTTGGACAAAACCGGGCAGGTTGATAAAACCGGGTACCGCCTAGTTCTGCCAAATGCCAAAACAGCTTTCCATATTATTAACCTTTAAAAATCAGTTATTTGATTTCGAAGGAATTATTTTTATTATTGTTATTATTATTATTATTGTTTGGCAATACTAAGGTTGAACTAAACTATTTAACATTATGTTAGCCTATATAGTAGTTTGTAAAAGTTAACCATATTAATATGTAATAGGATGGCGAACAAATATATAATTCTATTTTTTGGGTCTAGGTACCTTACATAACATGAAATTATTATTAGATATTACTATTATTATTGTTTGTATGGCAATAAAATAAAGTTTTTAACATTAAGTTAGCCTTTATACAAGTTTAGAAATGTAGCTGTATCAATAAATTGCAACGAATTCCATAAAAACCACTTTTGAGTCTACGTACCTTAGCTTCAACTTAGCCAGGGATTTAATTTTTCTCTCAATGGAAACCCTACTTTAACAGTTTTTGACTTACCTAAGGTACGTAGACCTAAAAGTGTTTTTTATGAAATTTGTTGGTTATAATACAGTTACATTCCTAAACTTGTATGTGGGCTAACATAAAGTTAAAAGCTTCAATTTAGCCAGGGATTTAATTTTTCTGTCAATGGAAACCCTATTTTAACAGTTGACTTATGTAAGGTACGTAGACCCAAAAATGGTGTTTCTCCACGACCATTACTGAATGCAATAATTCCAAAATCATTTTTGATAATAGAATGTAAAAATTCTCGCTCTTGAGTTGGAATATTTATTCTGAAACACTTGCTTCTTATGCGTTTTGCGTGTATTTTTATTCCATAACAAGATACGGAATGAATATTCTGTAATTGATATAAACGACATAGGTTGCCATGAATTTCGAAACTGTCAGTGTCAGATAAAAATGGCCGCGTTGTAATAATTAAATAAAAAAAATAAAAAAATGAGTGAAAAATCGGATGAATCAGATATGGAACTGGATGGTCGTGGAGAAAATATAGTCTGCTACTCGGTTAGAATGAAAATTCGATACTTGAGGTTCCTCACGCTCGCTACGCTCGCGTTCGGAATCTTCCACACGGATCGAATTTTCATTCCAACCTCGTTACAGAATCTACCATTATAGAATTTGTTCGTTAAAATGCAATTTATTGATACAGTTACATTTCTAAACTTGTATGTAGGCTAACTTAATGTTAAAAACTATATTTTATTGCCATACAAACAATAATAATAATTTCACTTATGTCTAAGGTACGTAACAAAGCTCTAATAATAACAATAATAAAAATAATTCCCTCGAAAATAATACCTGATTTGTAGGTCAAATAATATGGAAAGCTGCTTTTATTTTTTTAAACTATACGGTAGTGCCAGGGGTGCAGGTAGGGGAGAATTAGATAAAATCGGGTATCAGTCCGATAGATGACCTACCTAGATAATGCAAGATGCAAAAATTATACATTGGAAACCTAACCTTTACGAACAAACATTTTAAAAAGAAAAATTTCAGAAACTAACTTTGCGACAAAAACGGCGTTCAGATGAATTGAAACTTATTACTTATCGAAGAAATCAACTAACGTGAAAGGCACACAATAATAATTGTGATTCCTAATGAAAACGAATTAAAAAGTTTTAACCTGTAAATTTTTGGTCGAATGAATAATAATTGTAGGTATAGTGTTTCTTAGGTCAATTTAATGACATTAAACTGTGGGAATTTCCCAACCATAGGCGTTCCACACAAATAATTAATATGCGTATACACACTTGTAAGTTTGTTTTACATTAGGTGTTTGTACAGGGTTATTTTTTATATTTGCGTACCCACCTACAGGGCTTAATATAAGTGACAGAAAAAAACTTTTAATACAAAAGTTGCATAATGTTTCCCGTCATATCTTTTGGACTTATTAAAAAAAACATCTGCACATCGGAAAGTTAAAAAACAAATGAAAGTATTCTTTTTTTAAATAGAACACCCTATATATTCTTTACCAGAGCGAAAGATCTCTTTCTCCTGATTTCAAAAATATATAACATGTCATCATTTAATCCAGTCGTTTGTGAAATATTTGAGTTTTTGATTAATTGAATTGACTATAATCTAGTCGGCATTCCGCATACTTCAACGTGACATATTTGTCACTTTACTTTAAATTGAAAGATTCAGTAAGGAAAATGGGATATACACGTTGAAGTATGCGGAACGCCGACTAGATTATAGTCAATTCAATTAATCAAAAATTCAAATATTTCACAAACGACTAGATTAAATGATGACATGTTATATATTTTTGAAATCAGGAGAAATAGATCTTTCGCCCTGGTAAAAAATATATAGGGTGTTCTATTTAAAAAAAGAAGACATTCATTTGTTTTTTAACTTTCCGATGTGCAGATGTTTTTTTTAATAAGTCTAAAAGATATGACGGGAAACATTATGCAACTTTTATATTAAAAGTTTTTTTCTGTCACTTATATTAAGCCCGGTAGGTGGGTACGCAAATATAAAAAATAACCCTGTACATACTACACTTTATAAATCCACTGTATATATAATAATATTATATTAAAATAATAAATATAAGGTAACTCAAAAATTCTATATACAAAACTAAAATCAGAAAAATAAACCTGATACGGCACGACACTGCTCAGAAAATGCTTTAATTTTTTTTACCAGAACTTCATTCTCGTTAACCAGACTCCGGCCCGTTCATCAAGGCATAACCACGTATATTTTATCTCCGTCTCTACCACGCCATCGGCGGTCACTGGCCTATCTCTGTCTGGCAGAATCGATCGTTAGACGGGCCGGGTACCGGTTCAGCTTATATCCTGGCGCTTCCAACCGCAACAAATTACATGCTGTTGCCAATTCTGCAAAATTTTCGGATTTGTAAGCACAATGTAAGTATATACGAGAAACAAGGGTTTGTTAATTAGTTGTTTTTAAACACTGAAAACACTTTTTGTCTTGATTTCAGTTATATTGTTTCTTAAGGACTAAAGAATGTATTATTATAACAATGAATGGCTTGTTATTTTTTTCTGTCACACTCAAAACTCCTCGGTTTAAAGTATATTTGAAAACTAGCTTTCAAAGAAAGTTACTGACTAACAATTGAATACTGATATAAATGAAATATCTTTAATAAAAAAACTTAAAGAATTGAAGAAGAAAGATCTGACAACCCTGGTTGTGCGGTCGGTCTCTTTAAGACTGTTTACCGCCGTATGGAATGATTGGAATGTCCTCAAACTGAGATTGGATAAATAATACTTACTGGCCACACAAAAGTAATTAAAATTCAATAAAAGTATAAATAAAAGGCATCATAACCACTAAATATTTCGAAATCCTAAATTAAATGTAACAAAAAGCACAAAAACGCAATTCATAACTTGGTGTTTGGGCTCATTACGGTCCACTACTAATCTGGGGATATTATTAGGTCCCAATATCAGCTGATCGATGACAAATGTCTCGTTTACTATAGATATGCTCCATTAAAAAAAGTTAAGTTGATACACATAACATTTTTATGATCCACCCTGTATAAAATATTTTTTCTAAAAATATGCATTTAAAAAACTTTGATGGGTCCTGGTCCGAGCGATTCTAGTTTAAGTGATACAAAAGATACACAAGGCTGATCCGTTTTTTATTTTAAATTCATATACAGGGTGTTCCTTAATGACGTGCTAATATTTGAAGGTGTGGTTCCTCAAGTCATTTTATGAAGAAAAGTTCATATAAACATATGTTCTAAACGGCTTAAATTTTTTGCTACAGGGTGTTGAATTTTTTCTTTTTTAATGAGTTTTTTGTAATATCTCCGAAAGTACTTTAGATAATATTTGAAATTTTGGCATGTGCTAATAGGATATAAAACCACATGTTTTAGTTATAAAAGTTATTTTTTTGTTCCACCAGTGGCGTCCCTGCAAACATGTCCTATGATATTTTTTGGAAAAAAAGTGGTACGCCACTGACATTTTTCCATGTGGATATTATTTCTGATTAGCCTGATCAATTCTACATAAAAATGGTTTCTTGCATTTTTCTCCTTAGGCACACTGTTCTAAATTAAAATAATTAAATTAAATTAGCTTCATTTTGCAGTATTGACGAATAATTTGTGATTACATAAATCTAGTTATCCTGGAACGGTGACGTTCTTAAAAACATAATTTTCATAAAATGATTATTGACATAAAGTCGCCACAGTGGTTCTTTTCCCGTGCGTCATCACTTTTACGTCATCAAAATCGTATGAATTAAATCAAAATTACGAGACGAAAAAATAAATTAGGTAATAAAAAAATCCATAAATACTTAGCGCCAAAACAGATGGTGGGTATAATTAGCTCTAAAAAGAACTATTTTTAGAAAAAGGAACAGTTTTAAGGCACACAGATTTACAAAATACGAATTAGATTGGCAGATCAAAATAAGGTTGACAATGACGTTCTAAAATACAACGGTTGTCAACTAAACAAATAAAAAAAGGAATTAATTGACGTTTATAGTTTTATTCTTGTCTAGCACATTATATTATTGCGGAATCTTGGAGACGTTCTTTTATGCTTTTATTCAAACTTGGTACTGTAATAAACAAGGATGCAGAGTTATTAACCCAGACATTACTACCGTCCTTTTAAAAGGCACATTCAAATTTCGGGCTAGATTGGTAGCTGAGCTTTATTTAATAGATAGCGACACTTTTTTACTTTCAGAATAGTATACTAAGGTAAAAGTTAGCACGTGCTTCTGTGAGTTAAATTTAGCATAAAACTCGTTTTCTTATACTATAATTAGTTTGATTTAACATATTATTGCGACTTTAAAGAAAAAAATAGTTTCAGTAACATCTGGGTTAACCACGTTGAGTCCTGATCGTTGATTGATGACGCACGGGCAAAGATCCACTGTGGCGACTTTAAACTAAGTTGTTGATGTTTATAACCATCCCATTGTATTATTTTTTCGATTTTTAGTGTTTAATTGAATCCATTTAATTTTTTTGTTGTTTTTATTCAAGTATTTCATTAAATATGGTGAACTATACGAATGCAGAAATGGCGGTAATGCATTACGTCTATGGTCTTGCAGACGGTAACGCAACAGAAGCGAGACGTATTTATCAGGAAAGATATCCTAACCGTGCCTTATCAAAACCTTTTCAAATATTCATCGCCGTCTTAGTGAAACTGGTAGTTTTCATAAAGGTAAATCGGAGGGTAGACTTCAAACTGTCAGAACACCCGAAATTGAGGAAGCGGTGCTACGGGAAGTTGACGAACATCCTGAGACAAGTACGAGAAAGATCGCAAGAAAGAACTCTAAATATTTGTCATAAAATTATTTGGCGAATTTTGTTTGATTATTTGTTATATCCGTACCATATTTTAAGAGTACAGGCATTACTTCCCAGGGATTTTCCACAGCGTGTGAACTTCTGTCAGTGGTACCTTCAAAACGTTACACTAAATCAGCAGTTTCAATCACAAATTATGTTCACAGACGAGGCAAATTTTTCTAGGAATGGTATTCAAAATTTCCACAATAATCATGTGTGGGCGGACGAAAACCCCAATGCCATAACCGAAACCCGTTTTCAAGAGCAATTTTCGGTTAACGTATGGGCAGGAGTTTTTAATAATAATCTTATAGGCCCATTTTTTCTGCCAGGACGCCTTAACGGGCAGTCTTATCTGCATTTTCTCCAAGAAGAACTACCTGTGTTATTTGAAGATATACCATATTATGCGCTAAGGAATCAAATGTGGTACATGCATGATGGAGCCCCTGCTCATTTCAGTGTAATCGTTCGCGAGCATTTAGATGCAGTTTATCCGAATCGTTGGATATAGGTCACGGAGGAGCTCAACAATGGCCAGCAAGATCCCCTGATCTCAATAGTTTGGATTTTTTCTTGTGGGGTCATCTCAAAACTCTAGTGTATAAAACTCCCATTAACACTTTACAAAATTTAAGGGAGCGAATAATTGCCTCCTGTGAAACAATACGGAATTCGCCTGGAATATTTGAACGAGTGCGCTATTCGATGCGAAGACGGGCGGAAGCATGCCTATTAAGTGAAGGTGGTAATTTCCAACAATTTTTATAAAACAAAATTTTGTATTATCAATGATAATAATAATAAATAGTAGAGCTAATTTAATTTAATTATTTTAAATAAGAACGGTGTGCCTGAGGAGAAAAACGCAAGAGACCATTTTTATGTAGAATTGATTAGGCTAATCAGAAATAATATCCACATGGAAAAATGTCAGTGGCGTACCACTTTTTTTCTAAAAAATATCACACGACATGTTTGCAGGGACGCCACTGGTGGGACAATAAAATAACTTTTACACCTAAAACATGTGGTTTTATGTCCTATTAGCCCATGCCAAATTTGAAAATATTATCCAAAGTACTTTCGAAGATATTACAAAAATCTCATTAAAAAAGAAAAAATTCAACACCCTGTAGCAAAAAATTTAAGCCGTTTAAGACATATGTTTATATGAACTTTTCTTCATAAAATGACTTAAGGAATCACACCCTAAAATATTAGCACGTCATTAAGGAACACCCTGTATAGAGAAATATTATACAATATAAAATAATCCATCCATCTAATACCTAATTATGTATACTGGTAGCGTCTGGCAATTTTAGCGTCGAAACCTAATCTACTACTTAACTTTTTATTTCGTTGACAATTTCCAATGAAAAAACAATTTCAAAAGAATTATCCCGTGGCTTAAGACTTTCGAACTATAATTCCTGCGAAATTAAAAGAAGCGGCCGAAAACTCGAAAATAAAAGTAATTTTAAAAAGAGCGAAAAGTGATGAAACCTGGCGAATAAGCAAAAACATAATTTAAATGTAAATAAGATTTTTTTAAAAACATGTTTTCAAAGCCCGAATATAACTAACTTTTTAAACAATGCGCTAAAAATTAAGCTGTAGGGATTAACATTTATTTTAATTAAAATGGTAAGCAGGTTACTTTTGAAAACGTTTATAGAGCATGATTATTATGCTGCTTTAAAAAATATGTATATACAGGGTGTTCATTTGAAAACTTCCCACCTCGATTTTCCTGCTTTAAAATGAAAATGTGGAAAATCGCTCGGACCCGTCGATTTTTATTTCGAGGGGGACATCTTTTGCGTATATTGTCAATCTTGTTACTTTAAGCCCATAGGAGGGAGAGGGGGGGGTAAGAACTAAATCTTAAACGGATACCCCTATTTTATATAATTTTTTTGGATTCTGCATAAAATTCTGAACATTTTTTAATAAAAGCATTATTAGTCTATACTTAACAGCTTCCGAGATATTTACTCTTGAAAAATGACATTTTTGAACTTTGACAGCGTCTAGCTTTCTAACTGTACGTCTTAGAGCAAAACGGCTTACATGTCCCTATCTTCGATTTTTATTATCTTTCCAATAGTGGCAACTTCCGGTCAAACCGTACTATATTTCTTACATACGGTTTAACCGAAAGTTCACACTATTGGAAAGATAATAAAAATCGAAGATAGGGACATGTAAGCCGTTTTGCTCAAGCTAGACGCTGTCAAAGTTCAAAAATGTCATTTTTCAAGAGTCAATATCTCGGAAACTGTTAAGTATAGACTAATAATGCTTTTATTAAAAAATGTACAGAATTTTATGCAGAATCCAAAAAAATTATATAAAAAAGGGGTATCCATTTAAGATTCAGATCTTACCCCCCTCCCTCCTAGGGGCTTGAAGTAACAAGATTGACAATATACGTAAAATATGTCCCCCTCGAAATAAAAATCGACGGGTCCGAGCGATTTTCCACATTTTCATTTTAAAGCAGGAAAATCGAGGTGGAAAGTTTTCAAATGAACACCCTGTATAAATATTTATAACTAAGTTTTTATTGTAAATTTATTTCCCGTTTTGTTTCATTTATTGGTTATAAATTGCAGATATAATATCAATTAATGATATCTCATAAACAATTACCGTTATACAAATTAATTGACAGTTTAAATAAATCAAAATTTGTTATTAAAATTAATATCTGATTACTGGTAAAACGAATTTGGCAATTTTTGTTACAAAATAAATTTATTAACTCTGATAGCTGACATATTTACTAAAACAGTTTTATCATCATGCCATTCTTTACAACTGGGTCATTGTCATTAATAAATATATTATAATTTAAAATAAATTTAAAACATTTTTAAAACGTCTCCGAGGAATTGTTGTAAATTTATATTTTAATATGAATTATATTGATCATCAATTTTCTAAAAATACTTTTTTTTATTAATGATATATGTTCATTTTACGATTATAACGACATAAAATAAAAATCATAGAAACATTAGCTCTGCGTTGTCTACAATAGTAACGTTCAATAATAACAAGCTTTTTACTTATGTATTAAATTTAATTTTATTTGTTTATTTCTTTGTGTTATTTTGCAACAACAAAATTAGTTTTGTGAAACTAAAACATCGCAGTGTCATCAAATTTATAAGAAAGGAAACAAACTTAGAAAAGTTAGAGACATTGTTAAAATATAAGCAATAACCAATATGTTTTGTCCCTCCATTCATCAAATAGTTTAATAGAGAAAGCAAATACCCAGCCCGTTACATGGTAGAGTAGCTTTTATGTGTCAAATTTAGCTAAATAAAATATATGGTTATTTAATCCCGAAGGGCAAATTCCCGCACAGGGTCCAAAAGGCCGTCTTAAATTTCCTTTTATAAAACCTTATCCCAATTTTTTTTATCTGGGAATATTTGGTTCGGACGCATATTTAAGCTGGATATCATAAATCTAACCGAAGGAATCTCATTCATCATTCTGCATTGAAAACGATATAGCAGGTAATATCGCGCTCATCAAAAGCCAATAACGGAGAAAATGGGTATTCACATTCCATTTTAAAACGTTCTTTTCGAACGTCAATAATCGCTTAAGCAAGAACTATGGGTATTAAATATTTAGAGCTTCCTTATAACTGAAATCCTATATTAGTAGAGGTAGGTTGCGATTTCGCAGAATGCTACTTTGTCACTGCTCCGCTCTTGTCACAGTAACGTCCTGCTCCGCTTTCATAAAAATCGCAGTGATATTTCTGAACCGTCAGACCAGGAAAAAATGTATGTCTATCATTTTCTTTTACATGCAAATAGATAGAAATACATATTATTGTTACTTATTAATGAAATTTACAATGATGACTCTATAGTCCGGTCAATCTAGACAATCGAAGGTACATAAATTAACAACAAGCTGAAAATCAGTATAATTGTTCAAAATATAATTATAAATATAATTTATAAGTTCCCCATCATTCCCGTGCTTGGAAAAAAATTTACTCAAGGTCAAAGGTCAAAAAAATGAGTTTTTCGCGATTTTTAGCAAAACGGTAAGTTTTATCATAAAAATACCTCAGACAAAAATTGTAGAGCATAAAATTATCTAAAAAAAAAAATGTATCAATACTTTTTTTCCTACGAGCCACCGTTTCTGAGATATAACGATTCAAAAAGTTTTAAAAGTTGTTATCGTCAAAATGAAAAAATGCCCGGTTGGAATGGTTTTATTGAACGTTTAACAAATAACCGTATTATTATGAATTATTCTAAATCTCAAATTTCATTTTTACCATTTATTCACCAGCCAGTCAGTAACTATAATACTATCTATACGACTTTACTTTGTGCATTAGAGAATGCAAAACGGTATGACCACACTGTGTGCATCGTGACTTTCGACCAGCCCCTGTATGCTAAAGCTCGAGAAATGGTATTAGCATCAGCCACACCTGAGGGCTCTGAAGTATCATAAATTATCATCAGACTCGGAGGATTTTATCTACTGATGTCTTTTCTGGGAGCAATTGGTCATATTATGCAAGGAAGCGGCATGATAGAAGTACTCGCAGAGATCTATGCGGTAAAATCATTAGAAAAAATAACGTGTGCATATTATGAGGATAACAACTTTTCCAACTTTTTGAATTGTTATATCTCAGAACCGGTGGCTCGTAGGAAAAAAAATATTGATACATATTTTATAGATACTTTTATGATTTACAATTTTTGTCTAAGCTATTTTTATGATAAAACGTACTGTTTTGCTGAAAATCGCGAAAAACTAATTTGACCTTGAGTACAATTTTTTCCAAACACGGGAATGATGGGGAACTTATAAATTTTATTTATAATTATATTTTGAACAATTTTACTGATTTTCAGCTTGTTGTTAATTTATGTACCTTCAGTATGATTTTTTGGTCTAGATTGACCGGACTACTAGTCTATATTGTACAACGAAGTACGGCATTTTCGGGTTTGTTCGAGTCGACCTGTTTTTCTAAAAATAAATTAAATGTAGAGCCGCAGAGAAATAAAGAGCTGCTCCGGTAAATCGCTACTACTTTTTACAGTGACACAGCCGAAGCAGTCGCATTGTGTTCCTTTAAAATCGCAGACTGACTCACCTCTATATTTAACATCTATTAGTTAGATATTGTTGGACTAAAGTTTGTAGTCGACTGGGTTGTGTAGCTTAGATAGTTTAAAAATAGAGATTTATAAAAATAATTATTTAATCGTCTTAACGGACTGCGGACGGTTGCGCTCTAGTTCTTCACTGAAACACCAAGGAATTTTTAACAAGTTTATTTAATGGCAAAGAAAAGCAAAGCAATGATTAATTGTGGTAAAAATTACAATCTTAAAAACTAGGAAAATAACCAAGCAAACATGTGTTACAAAAATATTAATTTAGAGAGTTGCTTTAAAGAAGAGTCGCCTTCTTAAGACTCACTTCAGGAATGGTGGTTTAATCCAAGTAAATCATAAGAAACCACTATGACTTTACAGTTAACTCAAGCCACAAGAAGATTAAACAGTTTGCGCCTAAACACGTTATAACTTAATGAATAAAGAACACTTACGCAATGGGAGCAAAGTAGATTGATTCTGGAGCAGTGTTTACCATAACTTCACTTAAATTGAGAGAACTTATTACTTTGCATATGCAAACGGGCAGAGGTTTCCCTTACACTTGAATACTTTTTTCAACTCTATGTCGTATGTGCTCTTTAGAGTTTTTATAGTGTTTTGTAACCCCTGCCAATTGGAAGAAGGGGTTCCTTTTTTGCTGTGTCATGAATTATTTTCCAAAACTGTAAAAGAGGGGATTTTCCTGGATGTACTATTCAAAATGAAACCCTTTATTTCAACCAATTACAAAAAAGTATTTTTATAAACATTCTTATCCTGACTCCTCCTACTAAACTCAAATGTCACTGTCTCTCTTCTACATACTAATTTTTTATCACACCTTTTTTTTTATAAGCTCCGCCATCTTAAGAGTCTTTACACTGCAGTTAAGTTTTAACTATTTCATCAAGCGTTAAGGATGCCAATCCATATCCGACAATATATTTTTTCTCCGTCCATCCTACGTGCAAATTATTTTATTTTTTTAAATTTTAATACACTACATGTTTTTGTATATTTTGAATAGGTTGTTACGGAATTACCTTATTAGATATATTTATACCCGTAAATATTCACATCGTAGGAAAATATTTTTAAATGTCTGTTTGCTATAGTAAGCGAGAAAATTGACCATTTCTTTTTCTGGAATGCGACGCCACCACTAGTAGATTTATAAATACAGCCGCGTGGAATAAAATGACAAGGAGAGGTAAATAAATATTAAAGCGGCCTCAAGAATCCATGACTCTTACAAAATCCTATCAATATTTTACAACACGCAACTGCTCACAACATTTTAAATACAAACTTAAAGTACCAAAACACTGTTTTATACGTCACTAGCTACCCGCCCCGGCTTCGCACGCGGGTCTAAAATGTGTTTATTTACGACATCACATTAGAAACCTCTAAATTTATCAGTGTTTCTCTACAATATTATGCATGTATTATACATATAAACCTTCCTCAAGAATCACTCTATCTATTTAAAAAAAAAAACGCTTCAAAATTCGTTGCGTAGTTTTAAAGATTTAAGCATATATAGGGACGGACAGACAGCGACAGCGACTTTGTTTTATACTATGTAGTGATGAACAACTATACATTGAAAATTCTTTAAACGCGAACATTTAAATCCTTTATTAAATAAAAAATAGTAAAAACAGACCAGTCGTTTACGATGGCGTACGTAAACTAAACTGTCAACAAATCCTCAGTATTATTTTGTGCGACATAGAGCAACACTGCAACAGAGGAAGGATTGGCGCAGAAACCCTGTTATAGGAGAATGATAGGGCAAGCAAATAAACACTTCACACCATTTCTATATGGTTAAAAATAACTATAAAAGATAGATATATACACTGACTGCGTGCCAAGTTGTTTTTATGATTTTAATCTCCTAATCCCGAATCTCAAGTGTTCATGCACAATGTCATATTATATGATAGGCTTTTTTTTTATAAAATAACGGTACTCTTTTAAGACCATTTGGGATCGAAATATTTCACTGCTTTTTTAACTAAATATATACCCTAAGCCCAATAAAATATGGTTATTTAATCCCAGAAGGGCAAAAACTCGCCCTAGGACTGAAAGACTACGGCTTCTTCTTAAGTTCCCTTTTATAAAACTTTATCACCAACTTTTTCTCTTGGAGAATTTAGTTCGAGCGTACATTTTAAAGCTGGCATAATAAATGTAACTAAAGAAATTTCATTCATCGCTTTACATGAAAAAATGAGGTTATTATTAAGTTGCCATTTTATAGATTGGCTATTTTCACAGGCTGTATTAGAGATTATTATTAAACAGCTATAATTGTCTAATGACAAATTTAATTCTGCTATCATTTCAAATATGTTTTTTTTAAACATTATATTACAAATAACAGTATTAGTACAATAATTAGCGGAATATACTGATTTTAACCTAAACCTAGATGATGTCTTAATTTCTTGCCAAATAAATTAAAAGTATTTATATTTTTAATAGACTGAGGTAGTTTATTATAAGTCTTTGATTCATCAATAGTTCGATTCTTTAGACCTATATATTTGATAAATATTATTTTGAGCTCTAGTTTTATATTCATACATCTCATTGGAAAATAAAAGAAGTTATAGAAAATGCTATACAGGGTGACGCGGATCTAAATGAACATACTTCAACACAAGACAAAGAATACCTTGGGGGTTCTTAATCACCCATCTTTGATAGTTCAATTGTCGATAGTTAATAAGATACCTACTTTTATGAACTTCAGCAATTTTTTGTTCTTGTCATATTTTTTAATGCACTCCGTATAAAATTTTCATATTGGGTCAACATCTGTAACCTATCTGTCGCTTAAAATTGCAGTATCAGAAAATTTTAAATTCCAGGCCCGTATTAAAAAAAGTTGACATTTTCAATTTTTACATTTTTAACACCCTGTAGATCAATTTTTTCAAAATATTATTTTTTTATTGGAAAGAGCATAAAGAATTGACCCTAACGGCATAATTTTCAAAGTTCCCGCACCCATCACTTGATTAGAATAAATGGTTGTTTTGTAAAAAATTTCAAAATGGTGCATATTTGGAAATTAGAAATTAAGAAAATAACAATAAAAAAGCAAAAACTGCTTCCGAAGTAAAAAAATAAATGTACTAAACGTTTAATAGTTTTAACGAGACTAAATTTTAGGGAACAACACAACAACAAATAACAAAGTAATAATAATAATAACAAAACTGCAAGTTAAAATCGACTGCTTAAAATCTAATACATAGAAAAAGTTTTAGCAAGAATTAATTTTAAGAGCACTTTAGCAGAACACTGTTATTTAAGAAGCTGTTCAAAATGCCCTCCATTGGCTTGTTCACATCTTCGTCTTCTGATGTTTAAATTTGACACTGCTTTTCTAATTTCGTCTGGGTTATTTTTTATTTCCTGAAATGCATTAATAATTCGTTGCAAAAGCTGCTCCCGCGTGTTGATTTCTTCTAAATAAACCAAATTTTTCATATTCCCCCAGAAAAAAAAATCCAAAGGATTAAAGTCCGACGACCTGGCTGGCCATAAATGGGGCCCACCACGGCCTATCCATCTGTTAGGAAACGTAATATTTAAAAATTCAAATACAACCCTTGCAAAATGTGGTGGGGCCCCATCATGTTGAAAAAAGAGCCCTCTCACGTTAGCATTTTCATTCTGCATAAGTCCTGGCAAAATGTTTTGTAAAAAATTTAAATATTGATTTCCATCTAATCTTTCAGCAAAAAAGTGCGGCCCAATTAATTTATTATTTATTATACCCGCCCAAACGTTTATGGAAAAAACTGCTCACAACATTTTAAATACAAACTTAAAGTACCAAAACACTGTTTTATACGTCACTAGCTACCCGCCCCGGCTTCGCACGCGGGTCTAAAATGTGTTTATTTACGACATCACATTAGAAACCTCTAAATTTATCAGTGTTTCTCTACAATATTATGCATGTATTATACATATAAACCTTCCTCAAGAATCACTCTATCTATTTAAAAAAAAAAACGCTTCAAAATTCGTTGCGTAGTTTTAAAGATTTAAGCATATATAGGGACGGACAGACAGCGACAGCGACTTTGTTTTATACTATGTAGTGATGAACAACTATACATTGAAAATTCTTTAAACGCGAACATTTAAATCCTTTATTAAATAAAAAATAGTAAAAACAGACCAGTCGTTTACGATGGCGTACGTAAACTAAACTGTCAACAAATCCTCAGTATTATTTTGTGCGACATAGAGCAACACTGCAACAGAGGAAGGATTGGCGCAGAAACCCTGTTATAGGAGAATGATAGGGCAAGCAAATAAACACTTCACACCATTTCTATATGGTTAAAAATAACTATAAAAGATAGATATATACACTGACTGCGTGCCAAGTTGTTTTTATGATTTTAATCTCCTAATCCCGAATCTCAAGTGTTCATGCACAATGTCATATTATATGATAGGCTTTTTTTTTATAAAATAACGGTACTCTTTTAAGACCATTTGGGATCGAAATATTTCACTGCTTTTTTAACTAAATATATACCCTAAGCCCAATAAAATATGGTTATTTAATCCCAGAAGGGCAAAAACTCGCCCTAGGACTGAAAGACTACGGCTTCTTCTTAAGTTCCCTTTTATAAAACTTTATCACCAACTTTTTCTCTTGGAGAATTTAGTTCGAGCGTACATTTTAAAGCTGGCATAATAAATGTAACTAAAGAAATTTCATTCATCGCTTTACATGAAAAAATGAGGTTATTATTAAGTTGCCATTTTATAGATTGGCTATTTTCACAGGCTGTATTAGAGATTATTATTAAACAGCTATAATTGTCTAATGACAAATTTAATTCTGCTATCATTTCAAATATGTTTTTTTTAAACATTATATTACAAATAACAGTATTAGTACAATAATTAGCGGAATATACTGATTTTAACCTAAACCTAGATGATGTCTTAATTTCTTGCCAAATAAATTAAAAGTATTTATATTTTTAATAGACTGAGGTAGTTTATTATAAGTCTTTGATTCATCAATAGTTCGATTCTTTAGACCTATATATTTGATAAATATTATTTTGAGCTCTAGTTTTATATTCATACATCTCATTGGAAAATAAAAGAAGTTATAGAAAATGCTATACAGGGTGACGCGGATCTAAATGAACATACTTCAACACAAGACAAAGAATACCTTGGGGGTTCTTAATCACCCATCTTTGATAGTTCAATTGTCGATAGTTAATAAGATACCTACTTTTATGAACTTCAGCAATTTTTTGTTCTTGTCATATTTTTTAATGCACTCCGTATAAAATTTTCATATTGGGTCAACATCTGTAACCTATCTGTCGCTTAAAATTGCAGTATCAGAAAATTTTAAATTCCAGGCCCGTATTAAAAAAAGTTGACATTTTCAATTTTTACATTTTTAACACCCTGTAGATCAATTTTTTCAAAATATTATTTTTTTATTGGAAAGAGCATAAAGAATTGACCCTAACGGCATAATTTTCAAAGTTCCCGCACCCATCACTTGATTAGAATAAATGGTTGTTTTGTAAAAAATTTCAAAATGGTGCATATTTGGAAATTAGAAATTAAGAAAATAACAATAAAAAAGCAAAAACTGCTTCCGAAGTAAAAAAATAAATGTACTAAACGTTTAATAGTTTTAACGAGACTAAATTTTAGGGAACAACACAACAACAAATAACAAAGTAATAATAATAATAACAAAACTGCAAGTTAAAATCGACTGCTTAAAATCTAATACATAGAAAAAGTTTTAGCAAGAATTAATTTTAAGAGCACTTTAGCAGAACACTGTTATTTAAGAAGCTGTTCAAAATGCCCTCCATTGGCTTGTTCACATCTTCGTCTTCTGATGTTTAAATTTGACACTGCTTTTCTAATTTCGTCTGGGTTATTTTTTATTTCCTGAAATGCATTAATAATTCGTTGCAAAAGCTGCTCCCGCGTGTTGATTTCTTCTAAATAAACCAAATTTTTCATATTCCCCCAGAAAAAAAAATCCAAAGGATTAAAGTCCGACGACCTGGCTGGCCATAAATGGGGCCCACCACGGCCTATCCATCTGTTAGGAAACGTAATATTTAAAAATTCAAATACAACCCTTGCAAAATGTGGTGGGGCCCCATCATGTTGAAAAAAGAGCCCTCTCACGTTAGCATTTTCATTCTGCATAAGTCCTGGCAAAATGTTTTGTAAAAAATTTAAATATTGATTTCCATCTAATCTTTCAGCAAAAAAGTGCGGCCCAATTAATTTATTATTTATTATACCCGCCCAAACGTTTATGGAAAATTTGTGCTGTGAATGCGATTGTCTGATGGCATGTGGATTTTCTAACGACCATACATGGGAATTCCTTGAATTATTTACACCATCTCTGGTAAATTGTGCTTCATCGGTCCAGAGGATTCGATAAAGACTCCTTTGGTGTCTACTGAGCCACTGGCAAAAGAGTAACCGGTTTGCATAATCGCCAGGTTCCAATCTTTGAACTTCTTGAACATGAAACGGATGCAAGCCTTCCTTTTGCAGTGTTACATTAACTCTTTTTTGCGGGATTCCTAGACGTGTCGCAATTTTTCGAGTAGATGTTTTGGGATTATCTTCAACAAGATTTAAAATATCTTCTTCCTCCTGAACTGGATGTCGTATTGGTTGATCAATATTATTGTAAGTGGGAAAATGTCCATGTTCTCCAGCAAATAAAAATACATTTGCAAATGTTTTGTGATATGGACATCTTCTACCCGAAAATCGCCTACGATATTCCCGAACAGCAGCTCTTCCATTACCCTTACAAAAACCGTATACAAAAATAATGTCGGCATATTCGGCATTTGAAAATTGGTAAGGCATCTTCAACAGAAAATTGCAATAATTGTTAACCGAATACTAACAAAGGTCAGACAACTGTCACATATCTGATAGTGACTTGAATTGTTGCTATGGAACAGTAACTCGATAGTCTTTGGTTTGTTTTTAAATGAGGCAAAGCCTACTTTACAAAGTTTGAAATTTCTGACTGTAATTTACGATTTTTTGTCGATGTCTAAAAAGCAATCATTATCTTGCAGTTTTGTTATTATTATTATTATTACTTTGTTATTTGTTGTTGTGTTGTTCCCTAAAATTTAGTCTCGTTAAAAATATTAAACGTTTAGTACATTTATTTTTTTACTTCGGAAGCAGTTTTTGCTTTTTTATTGTTATTTTGTTAATTTCTAATTTCCAAATATGCACCATTTTGAAATTTTTTACAAAACAACCATTTATTCTAATCAAGTGATGGGTGCGGGAACTTTGAAAATTATGCCGTTAGGGTCAATTCTTTATGCTCTTCCAATAAAAAAATAATATTTTGAAAAAATTGATCTACAGGGTGTTAAAAATGTAAAAATTGAAAATGTCAACTTTTTTTAATACGGGCCTGGAATTTAAAATTTTCTGATACTGCAATTTTAAGCGACAGATAGGTTACAGATGTTGACCCAATATGAAAATTTTATACGGAGTGCATTAAAAAATATGACAAGAACAAAAAATTGCTGAAGTTCATAAAAGTATCTTATTAACTATCGACAATTGAACTATCAAAGATGGGTGATTAAGAACCCCCAAGGTATTCTTTGTCTTGTGTTGAAGTATGTTCATTTAGATCCGCGTCACCCTGTATAATTAGTTTTGGAATTGTTCAAGGTTAAATAATCACATTGCCTATTATTATTTATTTTTTACTTCTATAGCGCGTTTTATATTAGTCGGTACTTTTATATTTTACTTTATGTATATAGATTCTTCTTTTTTATTTCCGTGAATAACTTTGAATACGTAACTTTGGGCACTTCCCAATATTGTCGAAAGGGACCGGATCGTTTATTTAACGCTGTGCTTTTACGACTGGCCGGGTTCATTTATCAAACGACGCTGATATCTGAATAAAATATTTATATTTCCCCTGCGAATGCTACTTTTATTCAAAAATCGTATTTGTAAATGAAAAAGGGCGATTAATGTGTCAGAACTGACAAGGTCATTTATTATCGGTGATATTTAGTCTGCGATATCTATTTAATATTAAATAAAATATCAATATACATTTTGTGCTAAAAGAGTCAAACACACAGAGCTGTTATTTAATTTCCCTCGAAATAGAAGCATTAGTTACTTAAGACTAGATAATATACCGCAGGTACTGGAAAAGTTCAAATTACAGTGACATATTATTTGAGTCTGATAGAGTAAATAATATATTTAGATGTCCGCAACAAGGACAACTGATCAATCAGTGTTGCCGACGTGGACAACGCATGGCGAAACCATATCTCTGTCAAAGAGAGGGGATCATTTGGTCTGGCGACGTTTGAAATTCAGTATTCAGTAATATTTGTAACTTTTTTTTTCGAGGAGAATCTTGTAACGACTGGGATGGGACTGCCTACCGACTAAACTCCCCGTGTTCCTCCGGTTTCCTCGCCTAGAGCGTATAAACCACTCGCTTAGTATTTCCGCTCTGCACGCCTAGTGCGTGCTTTGCTTCGTGCTTCACCTAGGCCTAGGTACATGTGTATCTATGTTTCGAATTTGTCATAGTACTGGTTTATTTATTTGCAGCTTACTGTGAAGGTATTTGTGTAGGTGTAAGGCTTTTGGTGCAGTGAACGTGTTTGTGCTTCAGAAGTGCTAACACGTATCCATGCTTCACGGCTATGAGGACCCCACTATTTCAGGGAGAGCTCTTACAGTGCCGATCTGAAGCAGTAATAAGCTGTAAGAAGTGTTAGTTGTGTTTGTTGTTAGCGGCTTACTGTGATAGTGTTTGCGTAGGTATTGGATTTGGTGCAGTGTAGGTGTTTGTGTTTCAGAAGAGGTACACATGCGCATGCTGCACAGCTATGAGGACCCCGCTGTCTCAGGAAGAAGACTTGCAGTGCTGATCTGAAGCTGTAACAAGAAGCTGCTAAGAACTTACTGGTGTTAGTGTAGGCATGTGTATTGGTGTAGTGTTGTGTGTAGTAAGTTCTTGTGTTGTTGGTAAATTGTTTTGTATGTTTTGTAGGCTTTTTGTTTACTAACTACTAAACTAGGTATGGCGGCGTCTAGATTAACAACTCCTTACTAGGTATATTACTTCTAGTTTTCTTGGCTGATTCCTTGGGCGCTTATAGTATACCCTCATTTTTTCCTCGTCTTGGACTGGATCATAATCCACTAATCATCTTCATTGGGATGAGTTCCTGCTTTTTCAAAAACTTTTACTGCTTTCCATTTGTAACTTCGTTTGATGAACATATTATTGGCCCTCGTCTTCGACTCAAAATATTCGTAAGCTCGAATAAATTTCCGGAAATTATTGAACCTCTTATAGTATTACTAGTGAATTGTTGGTCGCTAACCCATAACACCACACAAATAACTCGCCGACAAAAATCGATGTAGACTAGTTCTCTAGAATCATTTTTTTCTCATTTATTCTCAGTTAACTAACAGAAAACATTTTATCAAAATGCTGATTTTGTTGTATTCTTCTTGTTTTAATATTTTTGTTGAACCCAATACAATTTTTCCCTTAGTTAGTACCTCTAATCGAAATGTTGTATTAAAAGTCAATAAAATTTGACTTTAAATCAGTTGAATTAATCATAATTAAATTTCTTAATTTCGTTCACTTTGATTATCACACATATCAGGAATTATTTCATCCTATTTTCCTTATATGGATCAAATTATTTTCACCTGGCCGGACGGTATACATCGCCCTTTTGTAGTATTCCAACTCGTTTTAATTATAAAAAAATTCGCTTGATAACATTTTTGTAACAACCAATACTGGGCAGATTCTCAGACATACACAAACATAATTATTGTCGCAAGCCAAAGTTTAATTTAAATGTGACAGGGGCAAGATGATTTATGACCGCAAAACAATTTTGTCTGGAAGTTTTATTACTTCGGCTTCTATTAAAATAAAGAGGGAATATGATTTTTTTTCCCTACCATGAAAAATAACACCTATTATTATAGGTTTTTTTTGGATATAAATAATGTCTTGGTTGTTGAGAATAATACGATTAAATATGCGATATCGTCTGTAACTCCAAGCAGAATCGTTAACTAGAGACCTTTGAGAACACTACCATATACAGTGGCGGATTCAGAAAAAATTGACAGGGGGGGCACTTACTTGTTATCTTGGGGTGCACGAAAAGCCCGCTGCGGACAAAACGCGCCGCAGGCGAAATTTTTTTAAGACCACGCCCAAATTTGGTCAATAATTTTTAGTAAGTATTTTAAAAATGTATAAATTACCTACTTATTTTATTGAAAATGAAATAAGATAAAAAAAAATAAAAAAAGGACAATTTATTTTTCATTAGCGGGTAGGTACATTGTTTAAAAGTAAAGTTCAATCTTCTGGTTTTATTTCCAGCAAACTTATCAATAACAATAAAGTCCCTAGATCTACACTTTGTGATCTGTGTCAAGTTAATTTCGGGTTTAGGTCTTCTCTCAATTTTAATTTCAATTTTTTGCTCAATACTTAATGAGCTAAAATTGTTTCTCAAATATTCCACATTCATAGCCGTTTTGGCATGTTTATTTTTATTAAAATAAGTCCTTACTACCCCAAAATAATACACTTTCTTTGTAAACAAAACCACAGATTACAGTTTTCTGTAACAAAACACAAATTCTAAAATCCTAAAATGTATGCTTTTTATCTAACGTGCTTTTACGCCATCTTTTCGCTAATTATCAAACCACGTTGAAAACCTGATTTTTAATATCCATTTCTAAATGCTGTAAAGTTTTGGCATCAAAAAAATATTTGGTTGTTACAGTACAATGCTTTGTCACTGTATTTGAAATTTTGGGTGTTGCGGTTAGGTTGGTTCGTGCGAAATTATTATGATAGGGGGGGCACGTGCCCCTGTGCCCCCCTCTAAATCCGCCACTGACCATATAAAATAAGCTGGTTAAATATTGGATTTTGAATCGTTCTACTTCTGGACTGACCAAAATGCTATGATCTGAAGCTCTCCTTATGAACTTTTTTTCCAGAAAAAACTTAGGGGCAAAAGTTTCTATTGTTTCGAGTAGGTACCCAAAATCGCAACAGCATTTTCCATAGAACTCTTCAGACATATAGAAAACGTCGGAATGTCGAAAAGTCGCATACATTGATAAAACGCAAGAGTTTCAAAGGCACTATAGAAAACGTGTGAGACCCAAAAGACTGGATGACACTGGAGACATCCCAGTCTTTTAGCTTTAGTACTGCCAGAAGAAATCACTGGAAATTATTTTCTAGTTCGTGATATGTCCGCTGGGTGGCGTAACAGACATGATTAAGTAGAAAATAAGAGTTGTCAAAGTTTGCTTCATATAAGATCTGGTAACTTCGTTTGGCCTGAACTGATTTCAACAAACTTGGCCTTATTTTATATAGTTTTTCTTTCTCTATCCATTGCTCTTTGGTTAGTTTTTACGTTAAACTTACTTTTAACGCTAGAGGGCGATTTCTGAAATATCAACAAATAAATTGATTAAAAAAAAAATTTCATTGATTTAATTGGGCAAAATAAAGAGAAAAACTAATTTTCTAATTGACCAAATCTGTTACGCCCCTTAGTGGATATTTTACGAACTTGAAAATAATTTCTTATTCCCCCCCCCCCCCTCCTCAAACGTCTTGGCATGGCCGTAATCCTTAAAACAATATGTGCTTGGTTTACGTCACAATTTTACAATAATTATATTCTAAATGCACTTAACTGTTGAACTGCTATTGATTAGGCCATGAACGGCAAACTGAGAAGAAATATTAATTAATCCTTTATTAAAATTTTTAAAAATTTCTTTACATTTAGTTTAATGTTTCGAAGTAACAAAAGTATGCTGGATTTGATTTCGAACACGGTTCAATAACAACAGTTAAATACAGAAGAATTGTAAAGTTTTCGAAAACTGTAATCGAATGTAATGCCACAAGATGGTGTTTCTAAGTAATACGTTTCGACCGAAATAAATGTATTAGGTAATCCTGAAACATCGGGTTGTGTTTAAAATATGGCGTATTTTCGGCTCATTTTCGACAATATTTTTACATGATACTGCCTGAGCTGGAACTATGCCCAATTATTTTGATAACCTCCTGGAAATTAGCGCCTAAATTGCTACGAGTACTTACTGTTGAGGCTCTATGCGAGTAATTTGTAATATTTTTATTTTTAGTATCTAGGCCGATGTTATTGCTTTCATTTATGTCTACTTTCTTATAATGTTTATACCTGCTGGACAATTTTTAAACCATGAATTATTTGGTTTCCAGTTATGATGTATTGTCAAAAAGAATAGATTTTAAAAAATATGTTTGCCTCTTTGAGACATTAGCCTAAAAAATAAGCGTGTTGGGACATAAATTAGGTTTCGCGAAATTTCGTACAAGCTACTTACTTTTACATGTTCAACGTGCTCCTTCTGGCGCTGTTTTAGAAAATATCGGGTTATATTCCAGACGACCAGTACTTAACTCGCTATTATATTGTTTCTCCTTAAAATACTCCAATACCAACGAAACCGCTGCATTTCCCCTCCATGCTAGCTCAAAGGCAGCTACACGGAAAAAAAGGTTTCTTTCAATCAAAGCAAACCGCCATAATTTAAGGACCTCTTGACTTCGATATGAGTCGAAGAACTGTGGCTTTGTAGCTAGTAAATAATTTCTTTGAAAAATAATGTCATACATTAAGGAAATAGTTATTTAAAACAATATATTTAGATTTCTATTGGATAAGCTAATCCGGCTTTATACGAAGGTTCCCATGTCTTGAACTATGAACTGAAACTCTTGTGTGAGCAGGAATTAAAGCACTTGGTTACACTCAAGAAGTCTTTCAAGTCCTTAATGTAAAGAACGGTAATTTAGTTTCTATCATTTAAAGTCTTTAATTCAACCTTTAGAAAATTTCTAATAAACTTTTAAAATATTTACTTTAAAAACTGTAGATTATCAAATGAATCCTTCATGAAAGTTTTTATAAATCTTTAGCTCTAGGTTTGAATTATTTTAATTGAGAATATTGCTTTTTTAAAACAATGATTTGGAGTCTTTCTTTTAAGAGCAAACCCTAGTAACGCCTTCGCCATTTAGTTTTTTGATCAATATTTCGTTTATTTTTCGTTTTTTCCAAAAATCGGCCAAATATCCCTTTTTGGGTAGCAATTACCAACAGTTTTAAGTTAAGAAAAATTTAAATGATAAATTTGTAAAAGAAAAAAAAAAGAAATTTTGTCAAATTTGCGCATATATAAGTCTTTTTCTGCTTTTATTAATTTATAAATTCAACTTTTTTAATGTAAAACTGTAGGTAATTGTACTCCAAAGAGGAGTATTTGGGCAATTTTTGGATAAAACGAAGATGTAACGAAATATTAATGAAAAAACAAAACGGCAAAGGCGTGACTAGTGTTTGCTCTTAAAGGATGAGTGATTCCTTCGTTATTTCATTTTCCATAATTATTGCATACTACACATTAACTACACGAAAAATGAAATATCCACTGAAACAGCATTCCTTAAAAGTTAGGGACCAATTTAAATCAAATTACAAAATACATAAAAGTATATAAGCAAATTCTACAGTAATTTAGGCAGGTATATCACCATTTAGGATGGGTCAATAAATAAAAAAAATTGTTACTAAAATAATTATCCTATATTTGTCAAAAAAGAGTAAAACGAACAAAAAAAAAGCTAGTTATGATATAACAACAAACAACAACGTTGATATTTTAAATTTATTGAATTTACTTTTTTATCGTATTTAATTTACCACTGAACAAAACATGTTTAATTTACAACAATCTAAGGTTCATCATGGCTTAGTAATGTAATAAGTTTTATTATAGCCCTAGTGTTGAAATAGATCCTATTACAAAACCCTTTTTTAAACTGTAATATATGTACTTAACATTAAAAGTAGATAAATATAATGTATACATACAAAATAACTATTAATAAACCTGTTCTTGTGGAACCAAACTTTTTTTATATTTTGAAGAAAGCAAAATTGAAAGAAATAAATGTCCACCAGGTTTTTCATCAAGAGATGCAAAATACTTCGTCCCTCCAACAAACATGAATTATTTTGGCCACATGACTTTTTCTCCGTTGGTCGAACTATATGGGAGAGCATTTTACTATATTTAGCAAATAAAGTAGTGCTGGTATATTATCATCTGTAATTAAAAAAAAAAATAATTAAGCCAGTGGCACCAGAACAACTTTCCTTTAGGGGAGTGCTTGAAAAATAAACTTTACAGGAGGTACTCATTTTTTTACTAGTCACTTGTGGTAGTTATTTACAGCCAAAAGAGAATGCGGCAAAACAATAATTATTGTTTTAAATTCTAATATTATAGGAATTAAAAAAATGGTACAAATTTAACCTGAGATGGAGAGGTGACAATAAAGGCTTCTTTAGTAAGTGCAAAAATACATGTTCATAAAAAAATATATATGAGCTGCTGGCAATTTTTTTTACCAAAAATGTTGCAAAGTAAAAAGGGTATTGCTTATTGTATAGCTCGCTTCATGGCAGCACGGCGCGTTCGCTCTATCCTCCCGTTGTATCCGCTGTTTATGATGATGATGACATTGGAAAATAAAATACTATAAAAAGAAGTACCGAAAATTTTCGAAAACAAAAATAGTTCGAAAACATTTTTTCGAAACAACAAATTACGAGTTTTTTTTCCAATACCAAAAAATAATATGTCATTGTATTGATAGGTAATTTTTTTTCGGAAAAAATTTTTTTGATAATTTTAGTTTTTTAAATTTTTTTGTTTTGAAGTAATATTTTAAAAAGGCCATTTTCATTTCTTCAGCAGCCGGGACACCAGCGCAAGGTTTAAAAATACAATCAATGCAATATAATCTATAAATCATACACCACTAATAAATAGAATGATGCTTACCTTGGAACTTTATTGCGTATTCACCCATATCCCAACTTTGTAATACATTTTCCATTTCCATACTTATTTTTATTAATTCACAATTTACACCCACCCCGACACAGTGCCAAATCTACTTTAAGCGCAGTGAAATTAAGCAAATTGCTTTAGGCAAGGTGCCATTGCGGGTAACAGTAGGGGTAAAAGACTGTAACCAAAGACATCGATTCCTTAAATTATGGCATTGCATATTTAAATATAAATACTTGATGCCATACCTTAAGACATATGGTTTGGCTAAAACAATATACTTTGTGATTTTAACATAAGACATTTGGTTTTAGTATTTAAGATGCATCTTAATTGGATTCAATTAAATACTTTAAAACCTTAAAATGAAAACAACATGTCCTTAAGCCAAAGGTATCGACTTCGAATTAAAAGTATTAATATTTTGATGGAAATACACTTATTTTTTTGCATTAAGGTTATTAGTATCATTATTTCAAAAGCGTTATTATTTTCTTTAAAGAGAAAATAGTTTAATTTAAGGAAATATTTTAAGGAAATTATTTTTCTTAAATAAGTACTTTTAGGGTCTCAATGTAAGTCAATTCTCTTACTATAAAGACGTAGATTTTTATATTGAGTAATTATTTTCAAAGTCTTAAAATGTCTTATTTCAAGATATTTTTTTTTCTGTGTATGTAGAAAAATTTTCGTTGGAGCCCACTTGGGGCATTTTCATCCAAAATAGAAGCCATTTTTTTGATTTCTTGTCTTGACAAGGTGTGGAGGGGGTTGCAGGCGTGTATCTACTGCACGCCTATAACTCCTCTTTTTGCGTTTCGTGCAGAAGGGGCGCTTTGCTAAGTAAATTGCTCCCGTACGTGTTTGCCTGAACGCTCGGTATTTTTTGGTTTTACCTTTTTTATAACCTCGTCGACTTGAGGAAGTAAAGTTTTACCGAATTTTTCTTTTGCAATTTTGTGACATTAAGCGGACTGACTTTTAAATTTATTTGTCAAAAATTATCAATTGGATAGTACGTTTTCTCTACAGGGTGAGTCGGGAGGAACGAACCAAATTTCAGGAGCGTAATATACACGGAAAAACAATTTGAAAAAACCCATATGTTCTTATTCGATAACAATTTGTTTTCAAGTTATAGCGTAATACCAAATAAAGAAAAGTTCATGTATTAACGGTTTCCTAATCATAGCGTTCTTTTAATAAATGTTCAAAAATACCGTCATTGACTTCTAAACATTTTCTGCTTCGTCTACGAAGATGGCCCTTTGCTCTTCTAATTGCTTTATGTCTTTCTTCTTTAAAATTGGCAACAGTATTTCTAATACGTCGAATTAGTGCACCCCGAGTGTCCATTTTTACTTTGTACACTTCATTTTTAAACCAGCCCCATAAACAATAATCTAGTGCTGTGAGGTCTGGAGATCTTGGAGGCCAATTAATAGGACCACCGCGACCAATCCAACGCACTGTTTCGTCTAAATGTTGCTTGACCTGACGAGCAAAAGGTGCAGGAGCTCCATCGTGCTGGTAATACATTTGCCTTCTGATATTTACAGGAACATCCTCTAGTAACTCATGTTGAAAAAATTTAGGTAGTTGTCTCCTGTCAGGCGATTCTCCAAAATGCAAGGGCTAATTAAATAGCTATCGAGCATACCACACCACACGTTAACCGAAAACTTTCAGATGTAATGTGGGCACTGGGAAGCTTACCATTCTCACACAAATTGTTAAAAACTCTGATAAACACGTTTCTAGTCGGATGTCTATGATGTGGTTACCGTTGACGGCAGCAACGCAGCTGTAGCACTTCCATTACAGAAACCATATTTGGATATTCTAAATTTGAATAAGTATTTGGCATTTTGTAACACTTTTATCACTCCAACTTGAAAATAAACGTTTAATTACTGCCATAATACACAGACACATTGTCAAGACAACATAGATGTCAAATAGTTTAGAGTCTTGAGCATGGCTTACTCTATATACGTGAAAATTTTGATTAAAGTGGAACGTAGAAAAAAAATTGGTATTGCGCTATAACTTGAAAACAAATGAATATCGGATAAGAACATATGGGTTTTTTGACATTGTTTTTGCGTGTATAATACACTTCTGAAATTTGGTCCGTTCCTCCCGACTCACCCTTTATATACAGGGTCCGGCACCTCACGTCCCGTCTTCCATAGCTCACTTAGCAATTAAGTTAAAATTTTCATATTTTGCAGACCTTATCTATATCTTAGGGGGCATTTCAGGAAAATATTTTTTTTCATACAAGGTGTTCCAAAAAAGTGCGACGTATAAGTGTGTATTTTTTTAAATTACATGCCATATATTTTTTTACTTATTTGGGTGCATCCTATAGTTACCTACATACCCTTAAAATTTTATTGCAATCGATTTAGTATTATAGACGAAAAAAAAATAAAAACTAAAAAATATCAGTTTTGCACCACTGGTATTAAAAATAAATAAAAAATAAAAATAAGGCCTCGTTAATAAAATTATACAAAGCAACTTATTAAACAAATTATAACAGTCTCGTCAACCAAGTTTGATTATTACGAATTGTACAGGGTGTCCAAAGTTTAGTGTCAAACTTTGTAAACTTTAAAGCAATTTATTTTTCTTATTTCAAATAGGAACCCCTGAATTTTTTTATGTCATTCGATGGAGAATTAAAAATCAAACATTTTTCCTAATTGCAACCCTATCGCAATTTCTAACGCACCAAGACTTATTTGCAGAAAACTCATTTTATCAACTATTCAAACAGTCATTATTATGAATAAATATCGAAGGTGGCTTTGAAAAACAATTTATAGGTATTAAAGTTTATTAAAGTGACCACAGACCATTTTGACTTTAGCAATCTAAAAGTTTGAAATATTGTTAAATTGTTAGTAATTATTAATTGGAAATGATAATCGTTTATATGATTATCCTTTAAAGTGCGTTGAACTGTTCTTTCGATTACATCTACGGCATCAGCGACTGCTTGTTGAGTAACTAAAGGATTTTCTATAACAGATAATAGCACAGCCAATTGATTTTGTTCAGTTCGGACCGGTTTATTTCTCACTGGTTTTGGGTAGGTAGTTTACACTTCCCGTTTGTACAACCCCTTTTTAATATGTTTTGCGGGCTCCGTTCGTCTGGATGTCGTCGTTCCGGATAACGCTGTGCGTAAACTCGGCTTGCCAAAAAAGAGTTCTTTTCGCATGCTCCTAATATAAAAATCATATCTACGAGCTCTTCTTGGTTGTAGTTTATCACAAAAAACCATATAAAGTAATTATAACAGCTTAAATAATTACTCACAATTTAACAATATGTTAAACTTTTAGATTACTAAAGTCAAAATGGTCTCTGGTCAATTTAATAAACTTTAATACCTATAAATTGTTTTTCAAAGCCACCATATTTATTCTTAAAAATGACTGTTTGAATAGTTGATAAAATGAGTTTTCTGCAAATAAGTCTTGATGCGTTAGAAATTGCGATAGGGTTGTAATTAGGAAAATGTTTGATTTTAAATTCTCCATCGAATGACATAAAAAAATACAGGGGTTCCTATTTGAAATAAGAAAAATAAATTTCTTTAAAGTTTGCAAAGTTTGACACTAAACTTTGGACACCCTGTACATTTCGTAATAATCAAACTTGGTTGACGAGACTGTTATACATTGTTTAATAAGTTCCTTTATATAATTTTATTAACGAGGCATTATTTTTATTTTTTATTTATTTTTAATACCAGTGGTGCAAAACTGATATTTTTTAGTTTTTATTTTTTTTCGTCTATAATACTAAATCGATTTCAATAAAATTTTAGGGGTATGTAGGTAACTATAGGAGGCATCCAAATAAGTAAAAAAATATATGGCATGTAAATTAAAAAAATACACCCTTATGACGTAACACTTTTTTGGAACACCCTATATGAAAAAAAATATTTTCCTGAAATGCGCCCCAAGATATACATAAGGTGTGCAAAATATGAAAATTCTAAGTTAATTACTAAGTGAGCTATAGAAGACGGGAGGTGACGTGCAGGACCCTGTAGAAAAAATGTACAATGAGTTGTATAATTAAGCTATAATAATTTACTGAATTATCAGAATATTTTAAAACCCTTATATTTTAAAATAATTGTCCCTTACAAGAATCATAGCAATAAAACCAGAATTACATGATCATACAAAAACTGCGCATTCCATCATGATTACTTCTTTAGATTCGTTTGTTCAACGTCCGTCGTATTGTCAAAACGTTTCCTGAGCAAGATACCCATTAATCTTGCAGGGCCACTCACAGCGAGGCACCGTTGCTAAAGCCGTAATCTGTGTCTCTTAGGATTTATCTTTTTCTTAGTCTGCCTTGTCAATCTCTGACCTACAAAACGTGTGTGATAGGATTAAACAGCCTTACACATGAAAAAAAATGTTGGTGTTAAGGGCATAATCGGCTAAGTTTTTACACGTCATACATATTTAGGCCTGTATTCTCTTATTGTAAATATTTTTTTCTACTACCTTACTAGAAAACTTAATTTTCAACCCCTGAGCTAGGGAGGAAACATTTTTTCCTCCCTCTAATTTTTTAAACATTTTTACATTAGCAAGAGTTTTTTTACCTCGTCCAGCCCTATTTGATTTTGTAGGAAAAATATTTATGGAACTCTTCACATTATCACTATATTTATTTTTTTAAATTAAACAACAGTAAGTATCTATAACAGATGAAAAAAATTAACGGCTTAAATTAATTGTACAATTCGTCAAATTATTAAAAGTTATCCTTCCGGAAAATCCACTTTCCGCTGAAATATTCACTACTCCTTCTTGGTGGTTACTTATTGACGTGGTATGGCTGCTTGTAAGGTTGCTTTCCAATGAAGGAGTAGCTATCGGCACATAGATATCAACGTGATCCTTGGAAGAACTTGGCGTTAAAGACAATTGTGGACCAGTAATGATTTGGCTTGCCACTTCCTTTTTTCTTGTTAATGATTCTGCGACATATCACTCCGCAATCTTCCCAGACTCCCAACCTCCATGCTGCTTAAGTGTCAACAAATCACCACCTGCATTGACGAGCAGCGTCGCCGAAGTTCTTCGGAAACAATGGCCTGTATAACTTTGAGGGTTTTTTAATTTTAAAAATGTTGCAATTTTAAATGGAATTTTGGCCATTGTATTTTTTCCAATTACATTCACAGATGATTTCCCTTTACAGTAATTGATAAAAAATCTGGAGTGCGGTGTTCTGGGCTGTCTAGAATTCTTGTACTTTCTGTATAAATCCAAGGCGGACAATCCGTTTATTATATCATCGGAGACAATAAATGTGCGTTTTTTCTTAGTTTTTGTAACTGGAAGGATTACTATTACCATATCGCCACAATCATCAAGGTCTTTAAGGTCCATTTTAACTAGTTCTTCGCATCTACAAGCCCCGCAAATGCCAAATAGTAAAGCGATCTGAAAAAAAACAAACAAACAGAATCTATCAAAAAATGCATATTTTTGAATTGAACAAGCTTACCTTCATATGCAAATAATCTCTATCTGGGGCCTCCACTAAAAATCTTGAGATTTCATCTCTTTCTAAAGTTAGAGATTTCTTGGACACATAATCGGTAGATTGCCGTTTGAGGAAGGCTACTAATTTTGGAAACTTGATGTCTATATTTTCGCTAACGTTTAGTACAGACCGCAACATACTATATTTGCTCCATAATGTTGATGGTTTCATCTTCGGAAACTTTTTTTACTCCGCGCTCTTCCAACCATACTTTGAACAAACTGTATTCCTTTTCATATCGTTCTCTTGATTTTTCAGGAAGGAGATTAAGTGTCGCTATTCGTGCCTCTTCAGCGAGATCTTGCGGCAGGTCATCTTCGCTAGAACTCATTTTCATAGATACTTCTAATTAAGTAATGACAAACAATCTGACAGCTTACTATTATGTTTGTATTACTAAAAATATCATAGCAACAAAGCGTAGTAAACATAACGACGGCGACGCAACAACTACTTGATATTTTGTCATATAGCCCCATACCGGGTTAGTAAAAAGAGCCGAAACACGTAAAATGTCTCAAACCGCTAAAAGTTTAATAGTTCAATTTCGCATGCAAAAAAACTTCCAGATACCCATTTTTGTAAGCACAACTTTAATAACTTTGAAGATATTTAAGCGTTCCAGTAATTTTTACTAACCCAGTATTATAGTCTGACAACTTTCTAGTAAGCTAGTAGAAAAAACTATATACATACCTCAGGGGGAAAATGTGTTTCCTCCCTTGGATAATTAATGCCCTCCGCTTCGCGTCGGGCATCAAACTATCCGCGGGAACAAAATCACTATTTTCCTCCCTTGGTATGTAAATAGCTATTTTCAATTGGATATAGATAGTTACGCAAATATGTTTCATATTACACCATAGATAAGCCAAAAAAGGGCAATGGCAAATTTTTTTTTAAATCGTTAGGTACCTATATACACATTTTATTTTCAATAAATTATGTTTCGTTAAGAAAGGTGTTTATTTAAATGTGTTTTGCCATCTAGTATTTATATATGGCAACGAGACTGCTGATGCGCTCGCCAAGGAGGGCGCAAGCGTGTCTGTCGAACTAGCAGATAATACTGTGGCTAGACCACTGGGATCAGTCAAAGAAGAGATACATCGAATAGCTAAACAACTTGCGCAAAGCAGATGGAGAGGGCTTATCTCCAGACAATTGTGGCCCCTACTTGATAACAGGAAACCGCAGCGCTATTACAGCACAGTCGGAAGGACCTAAGAAACATCAATGCCGTAGTCACCGAACATTGCCTGTTCGGTAGACACGCTGAACGTATGCAAATACCAACCAACGACTTCTGTAGAAGAGGAGGAAAGTAGTCATCATTTCTTGTGTGAATGCCCCGGCATCGCGAAAAGAAGGTTCAACGCACTGGGCGAACCTTTTTTTTAACGATCTGGAGGAAGTGAGCAGCCTGCAACTGGGTCGACTTACTAAGTTTATTAAAAGCAGTTGCTGGTTTGAATGAGATGTCAAGATTCTTCTACGATCGCGTTAACCATCAGGAAGCTGATGCAAATAGGTTCTTATAGGACTACGTGTGACTATTTGGACAATGCCAGAGGTCTGCCACTCTAGCCTAACCTAACCTAGTATTTATAAATGAAAATATCTCAAAAATAATTGAAATATCGAGATTAATGAAGTACCACTTTTTTACGTATACTTCATAATTTGAGGGGGGAAAATATATACCAGAATTTACTCAACTCATATTGTGTAAGTAACGTCACCTAGGAGGTATCTTAAAACTTATTATGAAATCGTCTTTCCTTGCCCTCAAAAACAGAACTACTTCAGATTTGATGCGGATATCCGCGCGTAAATTGTTTCGTAACCAATTTAATTTTTAAATACTCTGTTGGATTTTCCCGCTATTGTAACCCTTCCACTGTTTTTATTTGCATCTTCAATAATTAAAATGTTATTGCACCCAACTTTTATTTTTCACCTTACCTATTATATCATTGTCATCTGTCGAAGCTACAGTGTTAGCGAAACATGTAATTTTTCTAGTAAATATAGTGGAAATTTACAAGTTCAACTTTGTTTTACTGTATCCCATAATACTATACTCCAATCATATTTTATTACTCTATGATTACATATCTATTAAAACCCAAATTCGTTGTATGTTTTAATGACCTTTCTTGACCTTGAAACCTTGACGTTTACCGATATATTTTGGCATAACATTTTCTTTTATGAATAAACTATAAATACATCCGTTTCGCAAACTTGTGACTCCTACGACTCCTAATCGGATCTTGAATTTCCCGTATAGCAATGCTATTGTTGCCTAGGTCTCGCAACGCGATCTCCTTTGATGTAGCTTCTGGCGCTCTATACGTACATACTAAATAAGTCAACTGAAATTTGTTCTCTAATTAGATATTAGAAAGGCTTTGTGCAACGGCAAACTACCAGCTATTATTAAACATCATTCAATACATGTTCCGAATTTGATTTTGAGTAATTTAAGGGTCAATAAACAAAGTCAGAACGTCATTAGGTAAGCCATTAGGTATAATTAAACGGTAACACATGTGGATGAAGAGTTAACTCTAAACCTATAAACAGAGGGCAAACATATACTGATTAGTGGTATCTACTGGAAAGAAAACCTTTTACATTCACATGACAAGGATTAAGGATTTATATAAATACTTGCAAAATTCGTACTTGCAGATGAATAAAGCGCTACGTCACTGTGTTACAAATACTATTTATATTTTAACGTTACATTATTACATTCCCGAAATCATATTTCATCGGTAAATTTGAAATAGGTCCTGCTCTTTACGGCCCTGTCTGTCACACATGGCATATAAAATATTCATTTCCCATGTTTGTACGTGTGTCAGTCGGTTGTTATTCAGGACCATCCTCGGAGACGCGTTCGTATATTTACATGCTCGCCGTAATGTTATTCAGAATGAAAAAATTTAATGCATTTTAATGTACTTCAAGAAGATTTACGCCTCTAAATTCTGAAGCCCACTGCCGACCGGTCGACCGAAAATTTTTATTATTAAAGATTTAAGTTCCGTTTTCTGACTATAGAATTTAAAGATAAAATTTTTCGTTCAGGTATATTATGTACAGGGTCATCCAACCAGAATTGAACACGGGAGCCTATTTTGAGTTTCCCTATATTTTTATTAAGAGGAATATAGCCATCTTGTTGATGTTATACCCTAGACGAGCGAATTAAAACATAGGAACTCCACACATGGTTCCACAAATATATAGTTTGTTTATATTAGCTCAAACCGTTTTTAAGATGTGAGCGATCAAATTTTTAAAAAGATGTAATTATTTTAGTTAATACGTCTAGAATGCATTGAAAAACAAAACCTTGCGAATAATAATAATATGTCAAAGTCTGGAGGTTTTATAATATGTGATAACAATGAATACCTACTTATACTACAAATTTAACTGCAGTTGAAAAACTAGACTTTGACATATTTATATTTAAATGGTTTTGTTTTTCAACACATATTAGACTTATTAAGCTTAAATTATTATAGCTTTTTAAAAATTTGATCGCTCATATTTTAAAAACGGTTTCATCATCTAATTGTATTTGCGTGCGGAAAAGTAAAACTTTGCGCACTTGTTAGGAAAATAACTATATCATTGTATCACATGAGATCATTCGAAAAATTTTTATGGTAAAGCGGGAAAAGGACAGCGAAGGTTAAAAAACTGTATTTTATAGCTTTTACTTACAATTATATCATGAACAGGATTATCCATGTTACAAAAATATATATGATTTAAAGAAACAATAGAAATGTCCTTTGTTCTTAGCTGTGTTTATCGAAAAATCCCAAACTTTCTTCTAATTATTCACAAATATCGAATTTCACTGGCTACACCAGGCTAGGATAACTTAAATGGTGAAGGTCGTCCCCTGTTCGTTTAATTTAGCCCCCGGTCGCTAGTGGCGCTATTGTAGAAATTTCGTTTTATAAGGTTGTTCATCTTCTAAACGTTGGTAGGAACAGAATATTTATTTAGACTGAGCATGGCCAACATTCTGTACCTCTCTCTCTCTGTATTAAACTGTACCAGCATATGTGCGAGAAAGATAAAAATATGGCTTATTGTGACAGATCCTGAAGTCTTACCTGGACTGGTAAAATATTGTCATTGTCATTTTATGATTGATTTGTAAAATATATAAAAAATAAAGTTATTATTAAATAATTATTCATATATAATTTATAAACTTAACATGGCGCAGTCGGTAGTTTGAGAATCATATATATTTAATATGTCGCGACCAAAGAAATCGGGAAGAAAAACCAAGGCAATTAACAAAAGCGTGGAACCTCCTGAAGACTTCAATAATGTCGCCCAACGATTGGAAAGTACAGAGAAAGCTATTAAAGATATAGAAAGAAACTTTACCTCACAACTTAATGAACTACAAGGTACAATAACTAGTTTATTAAATAAAAACTTTGAAAATAACACGGAATTGTTAGAAAAATCTACAGAAAATAATAATATAATAATTTAGGCTGTTTTTTTATTTAAAACCTATTTATCTAAATATCTAATTATTAATAAATCTTGTCGCCATATCAGAAACGTTGTTATAATTTCCTTTCGTTCTCCCAAATTATTTTAACTTGAATCAGATGTTTCGCGCTTCAAACTTTTTCGTTAAGTTAGAAGCGCGAAAATTTGAATTCAAAGTAATAATAAAATTTAAATTTTTATGCTTGGCGCCTACCCCCACCACGACAATATTTAGTTTCGCCCCCGGTCGCATGTGGCGCTATCAGGGAACCAATTTAGAATGTTAAGTTGCCTATCTATCCTTGAGAGCGCGCAACTCGCTTGTCTATGGGCTACACAATACACAATAACACCTTCTCCCGTCTCCGCTCGAGTAGTTTACTTACGTAGGTCACTATTGTACAAGAAGAAAATAAAAGTACACATTATTTCTATCAAATTGTAATATATGCACTACTATTGTACTTACTTACTTAATTACTTAATAATATGACCTATTTCTACTTACAATCCACAAAATCCACCTTTTAATCCCTTGGTACCTAATAAAATATTAAATATTTTATAAAAATAAGTCCTTCTGCGTAAAATCATCAATCTATTTTGTGTACAATTATGGCGCTTGAGACAAACCTCGTAAATGCGCCAGCCGTTTGAGAAGGCCGGCGGCGGCCGGTTTGGCCGTAGGGGTAGGGATGTTCCGATACGCTGAAAGTATCGATCTTTTGTATCGATCCGGATCGTATGGTAGAGTATCGATGCAATAAAATATCGGTTTGAAAAATATCGATACCCTAAATATCGATACTTTTTCGATCCGCGTTGTTATTTTTAGTTTTACGATTTTTAACGTTTCTAAAAAAAATATAAGCGGTAATGTTATTTTTCCTTAGGTAGGTGTACTAGTAACTGGTACTAGTAAATATAATAAAAAATAAAATCACAAAAAGCTCTGTGCTGCTCTGTGACACTCTGGGTATGTTTGGGTTGACGCTTGGAGTACTCCGAGCGTCTCGTTTCTGTTATTTTTGATGCTCGGAGCACGCTCAGTTACGTTTGGGTTGGCCTTTTTGGAGCTTTTCGAGCGTACTCTACTTACTCCGATAATTGAAAAGGTGTAGCTGGAGCGGGCATGCGCGTTGTGTTCCTTTTTTAAAAACCTAACCTATTAAACCTATGATAATTTAAAATTTAATAAAAAATATCTCTTCTACTCTGAAAACGATTGTTCCAAATCTCCATAAAAAAACTGAACTATGAATCCATCTTTAGCAACCCACAGGCTTGTAACAACGGAATTATTTGAATCAGTTTATTTAACAGGGACTCAAATGTATCCCTTACCATTCGGAAATGAATAAAAAACTGTCTTCCCGTGTACTTAAACACAGTATGCTCCACATACTTGAACTTTAACTAGTTTCATTTTTATATTATCATCTTAATCATCCAAAAACAAATCTGCTGCAAAGTGGGCAATCATGTTAAAATCCATGATTGATAGAATTGCTTGTAAACCAAAAATACAAATAATTTTAAATTCCCCATGTAAGATGTAACCTCAAATTCTAGAACTGATACGGTTCGGAGCTCGGAGCAGGCCTCCAACATGTTTGGTTTGGGACAGCTCACTCTCTATGACGTTATCGCACTTCGCACTCGCTCCGCTCGCTCAACGGGGCGTCAACCCAAACATACCCTTTGTGTGCGCGCGGATTGAGGGAGAAGAGCAGCAAATGCAGCACGAACGACGCGTGTATTTGCATCCTTTTTTAACATGAAAAGAGGAAGATACTAGAGATACACTTACGCTTAACTGATTTTACCGCTATATTTTCAAGGTCGGACCGGGCATTTTCCGCTCGAGGTTTGCTGTTTTGCAAACCGCATTATAAAATTAATAAAATTGTGGGTTTTGGAATTTTGGGATGTATCGATACTATCTGAACGATACAGAGTAAAATATTTCGATACTCATTATATATCGAATAAAAAATATCGATACAAAATATCGGGTATCGGAAGGTAAAATATCGATACTCAAAAATATCGTATCGTATCGCGCATCCCTATTTGGCCGCCTTCTGCTTGAATCGATTTCTATTAATCAACCGAGTCACGTGCTCCGATGGGTTACATAAGGCGCCGAATCGTTTGCTTTGCCGGGAAGGTAGCTCGCGTCTCGTTTAAGGCTGGATCCACAAACATCCGTGATACGCATCCGTTGTGTACCACATGATTAATATGAACCAATGAAGTTTTAGGGAATAAAATTTCATTGGTTCATATTAATCATGTGGTACACAACGGATGCGTATCACGGATGTATGTGGATCCAGCCTAATTGGTTTCCTCCGTGCGTGACGGCAACCAGCGGTAGCGTGATGCGTATCGTGCCATATACAACATAAAAGGCGCTAAATTTATCGCCTGCCTTAGTGGACTTCTCATTGCAACCGAGCTTGGCAGTCAATCCCTGGCCTTGCAGTAAAAATTATGGAATATATACTAGCTTTAAGGACTAGTACATTGATGAAATCAAACTATTAGAAGCACATATTGACATATTTTAAAAAGTATTAATTAAATATGTTACGAACAGGAAGGTAGCATAAGATTGGAGTGCTTGAGGATGAATTTTAAGGGTAGGCGGCGCCTACTAGCGCCTAGTATAAGAAAAAACAAAAAAAATAAATTAAACAAACTTCAAACCTACTTGTCATTAAGTAACCGTGAAAACATGAACCTTTTTTAACTCTCAGCTTCTCTGACATTTTTAAATGACAGATTTAATCCACTTTAATCGTAAAAGTGGAACGGTACCGATCGTTAAAAACTCCAATTAGGTAATGTTAAATAGGGTAAAGTTGGTAGAGATGCCCCAGTGGTAGAGATGGCCTACCTTTATAACTCGAAAACATTTACATATACGATCGTTTGGTTTGTCCAAACCCAATCAGTTGTTTATGCTAAAGCCTGAAAAGTGGTGTAGCTGCTCAAAATTGTCTGGTTTTGACAAAGTTTTGTGATCGTTTTTTTGAGGTAGGTGCAAATTTTTATACATGATTACGCTATAGGTTGTAAAATCATTAATATGTTTTTATTTAATTTGCAATTTGGTCAAACAATTGTGGAATGCATGTGCTACAATATTCTAACCTCAAAACACATGTACCTGTATATTTATACAAAATACATGGTGAGGCATCTTATACCATCTTTTGGTATAGATGCCCTAGTCAAAGTGGGTAGAGATGGCCTGTTAATATTGCGGGATGTGGAGAGAAATATTCCTAAACCACCAGAAAAGATGACTGGGTAAAATGTATACACTGCGAACAATGGTATCACGATGGATGCAGCAAATTTGTTATTTTTTGCTATCCCTGTGGAAGAGTAGCTAGAGTCGATTCACTCAGTAAACCTGCAAGATGGCCGACATGTCATATGACAAAAGTCATATTCCAGCTATATAAAGTGAATTTTTGCATTTTCAATGACTTTTGTCATATGACATGTCGGCCATCTTGCAGGTTTACTGAGCGAATCGACTTTACTAAAAAGAAGACCTAACTTATTTTGTATCCGCGTACATAGGCCATCACTACCACCCTGCGTGGGGCATCTTACCCAACCCCTAAGGGAGAGATGGCCAATTACAAAAATTTTTCTTTATGCATTATTGTGAAATAAAACTTGTTTTTTTGGAATCTTATTATAAATATCGTAACTGAATAAAGTTTCAATTACTGAAAAGCATGCTCATTTTTTTTATTATTTATTTTTATAAAATTTAGGCCAGGTTAAGAAAAAGTGGGGCATCTCTACCAACTTTACCCTACTTCCTTAAAACTGGAATATATCTTGCGTTGTAGCCGGAGTGAATTATTCGGAATTGGCTACCTCTTAAAGCATAATCGTCTCGATGTGTGAACAATATTTGCTCCTCAATATAAAAGACATATTTATGCTTACGAAATTGCAGGTTTTATTTTCAAGATTTTTGTGTTTAAAAAATTAATCTTTCCATCATAAATATGATATTGAAATTTTAAAGTAAAGTTTTATATTTCCTTATAAAAAAGATATTACACTGGGGAAAATGGGTAATAAAATTGAGGAAGATTACTATTGTTACCCTATAACTCTTTATAATTTTATATATTTATCTAGCGCGCTGGCATAAAACAGGTCTGGCAGAAGATCGTTTTGTGAAGCATTTGCCGGTGTAAAAGTAAATAAAAGTAACAATTATTATCATATGTTTAAAACAAAAACGGACGTTCACCTTCATTGCCGTTTAGACGACGAGAACTAGCACTCAATGCAGCCACGAAATACCGAGAAAATCCGACATGTTGTAGTTTATTCCACAACGTCAAGGAAATAATCCATTCATTGCTTTGCGTATTCAACGCATCGCTTGCAAGAGCTATTTCATATACACGTAGGGAAAATGTTTGTCCGCCCATCTCTGAGTACTAAGTTAGAATAGTACAAATATTGCAAAGCAAACAAAGGTAGGTAGATTATGTTTCCCCCGCTCCATCGTATTGCATCTCGCTCATGGCACTCGCTGGTGGCACGCCGCGCCGCTTTGATTCTATATTAATATCAAATAAATATTCATTCTTTCGTACGTTGCCGCCTGAATGAAAGGATCAGGATCAAGCAAAACGCATCGACCCAGCCAAATCCGATACGATGGAGTGGAGGAAACATAATCTACCTTTTTTTTTTAACTTTGCGATACTTCATATTTGTACTATTCTAACTTATTACTAAGAGACAGTGGCGGATCCAGGGGGGGGGGGGGCAATGGGTCCCGGGCCCCCCTAAAGCCCGTTAAAACATTGAAAATTCTTAAAGAAAGAAAATATTGTGGCATATCGGACAAGTGTGTAACTATCTTTTATATTGGAATACACAGGGATCCAAGTTCAATGGATACCCTGGGGCGGGTAGACCACGACGGCCTTTTCGTCCTTGTTAGGACTCGACGGGCAGCCATAACCCAAGCAATTCCAAGAACGACGGAAAAATGTACTAAAAGCCTCCCTGTAGAATCAAGGCGGCCCTCAATACACCTTAGCGCCATCCCACGGAACCAACTCCAATATAAACGATAGTTACACTGGTAATAACGAAAGGTAGACAACTAAATAAACTACGAAGTGCATCACAATCCAGTATAGGGAACGCTATTTGCATTTTCACCGAAAACATCTGCCATTTTGCAGACCAGAAAACAGATCAACGCTGGCACCCACCAGAATGCGCGCAATCCGCTTGAGTTTTACGCCATAAAATTTTTTATGGCTTTAATTATTTTCGCGGACATTATATCATCTTCTAAACATTGAAAATTATTTTTTGTTTACCTGTTACAAAAATGTGTGTTATGTTTTTCACAATATAAAATATAAATATACTGATTTATTTTGATTTTTTGCATACGGGCTAGGGTGGTCCTTATTTTTCGACTTTTGAAATCTTACCGCGGCACCTTGCCATACGATACTGTACCATAAAATATGAAACAGTATTTTTTTTTTTAATTTTTAGACAAAATTGAGGGGTCGCTACCAGTTGTCAAACTTTAACAAAATACATTGTATGACCACTTCAACTAGAAGTCTCACCAATTGATTCAAATAAGGGTTTATGTTGCGTTTCTAAAGTAAAACACGCAGGGACTTGCATAGTCAACCTCCCCCCACCCGTCTGCCCCCACCCCAAGCACCTACGCGTCGAGATTAAATCCGCCCCGCAATTCAGTTCAAATTTATCGGTTCAAGAGAACGCACGCGTTTTGTTACAAAAAGCATACAAACTTGTTTCAACCTGCAATGGCGTCTACAAGTAGCGGAGTCAGTATAGTTACCAGAAATAAAACTAACATTTGGGTAATCGGTCAATTACTGCCTAAACTAAACCAGTCAAAGTTGCCGTCTATTGGTGAAGTATTACGTTTGTTTTTTTACTACAAAAGTGAAGAAAAAAAAATCAATTCATGAATCTGCGACTTTCGCGGCATGCGAAGTGATAAATTTGTGGGAAAAAGCTAGCATACCAATGAGATTAAAAAAACATATAATTAATAAAATCGAAAAGCATTTTAAAGAGTGGCAGAACATAAAAAAAAATAAAGAGAACAAGAAAAAACGATCGGAAGTGTTAAAGAAAAAAGAAGAAGACTGGCAACAAAAATTAGAAGATTTATTTGATATTGCTCATTTTAATGCATTAAATATTATGACTGTAGAAGAGGACAAGCAGTTCTTATTAGCACAACGACAAAAAAGACGTCAAGGTTTAATTAGTTCAGTAGATAGAAAAAGTTTGAAAAAATATAAGAAAATAAAAGAGAAAGAAGAACGTCTTCAAAAATTGCGTGAACGTGAAACCAAAAATATTTCGGCTTTGACAGAAAAGTGCTCATTTTCTTCTTCTAGCACCACCAGCGAAGAAGCAACTGCATCTGATTTCGAAGATTCATCAGAGTTTCCGAAAGCTCAACCACCCCAAAAACGAGCTCGAAAAGACATTATTAATAGCCAATTAGCTTCTAGTATTGATGGCTCTAAATTGAGTGACAGAAAAGCAGTTATCGTCGTGACATCTACTTTAAAAAGTGCAGGATGTGATCCATCAGAGTTTAATGCCAATAGATCTTCCATTCGTCGACACCGTTTGAAAAATCGAAAAGCAGTTGCAGAGTCCCTCAAAATCGAGTTTAAACCTAATTTTCCATTAACAATACATTGGGATGGCAAGTTAATTGAAGATATTATTGGGCATAAGACTGTAGATCGACTGCCAATTTTGGTATCAGGACATGGGGTCGAACAACTTCTAGCAGTTCCAAAATTGGAACGTGGAACGAGTGAAGCATGTGCGTCAGCTATCTACGAAACAATAAATTCATGGAATTTGAGCAATAAAGTAAACTGTTTAAGTTTTGACACTACTGCTGTAAACACCGGTATAAAAAATGGAGTATGTGTTCTTTTGGAGCAAAAACTCGAGAAAGATATGCTTTGGCTTGCTTGTCGTCACCACATAATGGAAATTATGTTATCAGCCGTAGTGGATCAATCGCTCGGTCCGTCTAGTGGTCCTGATATACAATTATTCAAAAGGTTTAAAAACAATTGGGACAACATTAACCAAAGAGACTACAAAACAATAATCGATGACTCCGAATTAAGCATCCTTGCAGAAGTGGCCGCAGACAGGATTTCTTTTGCGAAAAAACAACTACAAGCACATCAACCTCGAGATGACTACAGGGAATTTTTAAATCTTACGATTATTTTCTTGGGTGGAAATACCGAAAAAGATGTTTCATTTAGGAGACCTGCTGGTCTACACCGAGCTAGATGGATATGCATTTTTACAGTGATGATATATATAAAATATTGGTTTCAAGCGTCTATTGGATGGTCAGCACCAAGAAACGATTTACAATTATTAAAAGACCTTACAGCTTTTGAAAAAATAAACCAAAAAATGGCTGCTGTTGCCTTGCAAAAAATACTGAGACATTTGTGGTATTTGTCGGAAGAGTTAGTATCTTTTGCATTTTTCGACAACGAACTTTCAGTTCAAGATAAAAAGAAAATGGTAGATGCATTGACAATCGAGGGCATAGAAGATTGCCCAAAAAGAAAAAACATTGATGTCAAACACATCCACGAAAAAAACATTGAAGACTTCGTGACTAGCAACTCCTTACGATTTTTCCAGATCCTGGGTATCTCATCAAAGTTTTTGAATAAAGCTGTGGAAACTTGGAACGATGACCCTGATTTTGTGGCTGCAAAAGAAATAGTTCATACTATGCGAGTAGTGAACGATACAGCTGAGCGTGGTGTTGCGCTAATGGAGGAATATAATAAATTGATTACAACCGATGAAGAGCAAAAGCAATTTCTGCTTTTGTTGGTGAAAGAGTATAGGAAAAAATATCCTAATACTAACAAATCAACCCTTGTATCTTAAAAATAAATGATTTTAATATTTCTATAATATATCTTTATTTGTAATAATAACAATAATTTTGCATTTATTATGTCCTGTGTTATGAATAAAAAATTCAAACTTATGTAGTGATTTTGAGTTCTTATTAAAATTCAAACCTTGGTAGCGACCCTTAAATGTAACCTAAAATTTTTGAAAAAAAACCTGAAATAGTTTCCTAGGGTATATAACCAAATTATGTGGTGCCCCGTAAAAAAAAAAGAAAAATTTTTTTTTCTTAGTAATAAAGGACCACCCTAATACGGGCCCCCCCTTAGGAGTATTTCTGGATCCGCCACTGCTAAGAGATGGGCGGACAAACATTTTCCCTACGTGTATATTAATATTTTCAATATATGCCTTAATTATATAGAAGATACAGGTGTTTAGATCAAAAGACGGTTAGCAAAAAAACATTATCTGATCTAATTCTACTTATCTTATGATGATGATATATTTTATAAATCGACATTATTGTTGGTTTCTCCTAAATTTTCCGTAAATATTCCTAGTGGGTTATTTTTACAGATAAGTATAACTTTCCTTACAAGATCAAAGAGTCTTGTAATTTCGAATTTTTTTATTCTTTGAAATGTTGCCCATCGACGTTTTAAAATTCCCAGATCACGAGAAAGCATATTTCCCATTTTCGGCGGAAAATGACTTGACAACCTGGTAACCCTGCCGTAAACCTGCTATAGTTTGGGTTTACTATAATATAGGGTATCTCTCGGTGATCGGCCATGACAATATTTCGGAAGTAGGTATGGCAGCTCTTGAGAGCACCTCCACTCTGGCTGACTACAGAATCCAACGAACACACTCACATTTTTTACCCCTACAAAATGACTAGAGAAATATGCGACACTCTGTAATTTGTATTTCTCTCTTGGTACTTCTTGTTAACCTGGCAATATAATGCGTCATATTTCCGCAATTATGTTTTAAATAAACATGTAACTTAATTCATTTTATTTCCATTCAAAACCTATATCTTATTATAAATTTATATCTAACAACAATCGCCAAGAGCTGACCTTTCAGAGATAAATTTCAATTAGACTGATAATATGTGTGTCTAGTTTTAATCTATCAGCATAAACGTTAAATCTTATCGAATGGACGAGTGTGTTAAGGCGTTGGACTTGTCGTCCAAATTAGAAATAGCGTTAGTTCGAATCAAAGTGTAGGTGAAATAGTAATTTACGTTACAAGACCGGAAAGTAGTGTTTTTCAGGTCGAGACAAGCATTTCCAGGGCGAGCCATAGGCGAGTTCTGGAAGCTTGGAGAGACCTGGAAAACACTAATTTTCGGTTGCGTGACCTACAATATTTTTTTTAAGACCGACACTTTGATATATTTTATAATCTACGCGAAACAAGTTTGACATAAAGAACAAAATTAAAAATCAACGAACTGTCACTCGACAATACATCGAAATGTTGTTGTCATAATAACGAAATCAAGGTATCTTGTATTATCAAAGAGCGATTGGAAAAACAAAAAACAGGGTGACAGTGACATTAGAGACCGGAAAAATCTTTTCCGGACTTTAATGTCACTTTTCCGGTCTTGCGATCGGAAAAACGTTATTTTCTAGACGAAAAATTGTCCAGAAAGTGTAAATTTTCTGGTCGGTTTTAAAAAAAACTTTTTTTAATAATAATAATAATAATAATAATAATAATAATAATAATAATAATAATAATAATAATAATAATAATAATAATAATAATAATTTAAATTCTTTAATCCCCGCTTAGAAATTAATGGCTATCGGTTCTTAGAAGTAAGGTATTAAGTGAACCCCCGACTTGTAGACTTGGACCCCAAAAATTAATACCTAAGTGAATAAGGTTAAAGCGACATGTGATAGATGGCGTATGACAGATGGTGTATGTATAATAAATAATATAAGAAGTATAACCAATGGTAACTAGTGCCCATGGTAACTAGCTCCAATGATAGTTAGTACCAGTGATAGCTAGCGCCATTGGTAGTTAGTACCAATGACAGTTAGTGTCAGTGGTAGTTAGTGCATGTGGTAGCTAACGCCACTGACAGCTGACAGAACGAAAGGGACGGGGCCTGTGACGTCAGTGGTAGAGGAGTGGGGGGTGCTCTCAAGAGCTGCCGTACCTACTTTTGAAAATTAATGCGATTTGAATCCTGAATATTTGGGGTTTTTGGTTACTCTATCTTCAAATGAAATAACAGCGATCTAATGCTGCTCACGGTTACACCGGAGGTTCTCTTAAACTTACGTATTTTAAATGGAGCACCCTGTAATATATATTCTTTTGTATTCCTTTCTTCATTTCCAATAACGTTTATTAAAAGTTTTTGTATCCTACTCTATCCGTTCCTGAGAAAAAAGTTGCGCCTAAAATTAAATATCTTTTTAAAAATAATAGAGTGAAACCCGAAATTCTGGTTGCGGGATTAGATATTTTTGTGATCGATATTGAATTGTCGGCAAATGGAATTGTAGATACAGGGAAGTGAAATAGGAACAATTTTTAATCTTTATCAATATCTTTTTACAAATCGTCATTAAACATACATTGCTGGTTTATTTAATTGACTAAAGAGAACATTTCCTATCTATCCTATCACCACTTGCTTCGGTAAGGCCTGATTGATTAATTAAAAATCAAAATATTGTAAATTTTATTAACTAATCAAGCAATTACCTGTTATCCAAATCAGTGTATGTAATTTCTCATAGATCGTACAATTGTTACATGATCCAAGCGCATTTAAACGGTAATTTTTACATTTGGGGTAAGTTTGGATTTTTAAAACGCAACAGTTTGTTTTAACACAATCATTTTCAAGTTTAAAGTCCAATGCTACCAAGGTTACGGTCAGTCTTGAGCACGCCGCAGTAGCGCCTGATGATTTATGCAATTTAAGCAATATATTCTGGGAGAGTAGCGATTTCCAAATGTTAAGGATTTTGACATTTGATTGTCCTTATAACTCTGAAGTTTTGACCCAATGTAAACGGTTACCATGCCTTTTGATTTCACCAGTGCTGCCCCTTATACAAAACTGTAGCCTTTGCTCAATGATTGTGATGATCGGTCCAAAATGCACCATTAAGAGTGTAGTTGTATAAGGATAGATTTCCAGGAGTTGGTTTACCTCCAGAACCTGTAATTACCCGTTGTAAAAACGTTGTACTGTATGTAAATTGGCCGTGTAATATCGCCCGAGCGCTAAGCGGTATTTTCCCTCTTGATAAACGATCGCTTAAACGCAAAGCACCTTTACAATAACTTTTATGCGATTTGTACACCTAAAACTAACCTATATACCCTAAAAAACCTGCACAAATTACTTACAATAACGCCAATATAGCGCACATAATATGATTGACATTTTCCTTAGCGTTCTCTATTAAGAATACTAACTTTTTGAGAGCCCTGCGAGAAGACATATTGCGCCTGGAGGGCCCCATGTGTCAACGCACCTGATGTATTTTTTTTAAAAATAAACATATTTTTTAGAACCCAATGTGTTTCTTTACTTCATTTTATTGTAATAAAATAAAAACTATTGCATACCAGTATGCATATTTGGTACAAAAATGCAAATCACTGCATATTCTAAAGGCAAACAAGGCATATATATGCTCATATTTTGGCTAAATTTAAGTGCATATAATTCTCCTTTGAATTATTAGTTTGTCATTAAATAAAATATAATTTGTAGCGAGGAATACAGAATAGAATGTGTCATTAAATCACGGGTATGTAGGTTAATACTACTATACCAAGTTATTTTTAATATATAATAATATATTCTAGATGTTGTCTATATTGGAAGTGAAATATTTCCCTTTTTTTCGATTTTACTTGGGCGTTAACTATCCACCGGCACCGTTTCTTTGACTGGCTGCGTAAAAATTAAGGAATTTACTCGGGGTTTAAAGTACTAGATCAGACCCTGCAACGTTGTACATCTGAAAGGGTGTTTTAAGCGATCTACATATTTAATTTATTATTGTCATAAAACTACAGGATTACTACGTAATAAAACTTAACGGTGAAGCAACAATACAGAGATAAAATTACTACATAAACTTTGTACGACATAGACAATGTTGATAAGAACTTAAATTTAATTTTTATATCATAACATACAATAAAACGCCTTTTAAAGTATAATAAAATATTACACGGTAGCGGTCCACCGAAGATTACTGCCAAATTACGAACGTTGATAGTATAGGAACTAGAAGAACTCTTTACAAATTTATTACAATAATAAAAATTATTCCAGATTATCTCAACATATTTCGAGGATAGAAACGTTCATCATTAGGAGATAGCAAAAATCAATAAAATATATTGTTGTTATTAAAATGAGAAAATGGTCGGTGGTAAGAAACTTTAATAGAGCTTAAGAAAAAGGTCTGATGCTCTTTATAAGGGTTAAAATTATGAACTTTTAATGATAAAAAAGTCCAAGCATACTGAAGTAATTATTAAACAAATTGCAGTCAATAACGGATATAACTCAAATTTAATTGACCAAATCCTAAAAAAGAAAATTTACAAAAAGGCTATTGACTTAGTTTTTCCTAGAAGCAAAAACTCTAACCAATTTAAACTTTTCACTTTCTTCGGACAACCTAGCAAAGTAATTGGCAATTTTCTTAACAAACTTGATATAAATTTGTGTTATAAAACTAATAACTCTTTAAGTAAATTCATCAAAAACAATAAAACTAAAAGCAATAAAAACAAAAAATCAGGCGTCTATAAATTAAAATGCAAAGATTGTCCTAAAACATATATTGGCCAAACGGGTAGACAGTTTGACAAAATAATACAGGAATATTAACAGTTATCTAAAAAATAAAACAGACTCAAACTATGCTAACCATTTACTTGATTATCAACATAATTTCGATCCTTCCTTTAAAATCTTACATACAGAAAACAAAGGCTTAAAACTGAATTTGTTAGAATCTATGGAAATAAATAAACTTAAAAATACGGACCTGTTACTTAATGGTCAATTAGATTTAAATAATTCACCTTTGCTAAATTTATTCTGGTGACCATATAATTAAGATTTTGTAAATACCTACCCATATTGTACCTAATGTAATTTAATTTTTAAACCCTCTGTTGGATTTTCCCACAATTGTAACCCTTCCACTGTTTTATTTACATCTTAAATAGTTTTATTTTATTGCACCCAATTTTTACTTCTCACCTTTATTTAATCATTGTCATCTGACGAAGCTACAGTGTTGTTTTACTGTATCTCATAATACTATAATACTGAAGTAATGTTTAGCAAGAACATTTGAAATCGTTAATAATGACAAAAACCATGGTATTAAATCCCTTATTTGCAAAAATAATTAAATCTTAAATATCGCAGTTTGGTATCTCCGAAGATTACAAAAATATATGATCCGTTCACTGGTGTGTTTAACCTGAAACATTACAAACATTGAGCTGTAGGTCTTCTTATCAACCTGTGAATATTTTTGCTGAGCTTCAGGAAGCGTCTGACTTGCAAATTGTATTGGCCGTTCTGTGTCATCTGGAAGAATGTGGCTTAAAACACAAAAAGAAAAAGCTATCGCTAGCAGCAAGGGCAGTGAAGAATTGTAATGACATAAGACATTATCAGACTGAACTTCTTGTTTCGATTGGTTAAAAGCAATTTTTTCCAAAGAAACGGTAACGGTAATCTTTAAGTAAATTATTTAAAGGATATAATATGGAACTTGCATTTTTCATAAATCTTCGATAATAATGTATAAAACCCATAAAAATCCTAGTTTCTGATTTGTTTTTTTTGGTACTGATACATTTTGTATACCACCAATTTGTCTAGAAAATTTTTGTATTCCATTTCTGTTTATTCGATAACCACAAGATTCAATTTCGTTGGCAAGGAAATTGCTTTCTTTCAGATTAATTTTTGAATCATTAACTCGTTTTAAAATATCAAGTTTTTCTATCAGGAGCAGTTAATTTAATGTCATCTAAAAATACAGTAACACCGGGTATACCTTGAAGTAGCTATTCCATAAGTCCTTGGCAAATAGCTGGTGCACTTTGTAACCCAAACATTAGCCGCTTAGATTGGTAAAGTCCTTGATGAGTATTTAGTGTAAGTAAATAATATCTCATTTCGGGTCAAATCTCAAGATGCAAATAAGCTTTGGTTAAATCAATTTTTGTAAATTGTACACCTCCAGCCATTTGCGCAAATAGCTCGTCTACTGTCGACAACGGATCATTTTCTACCTGTAAATTTGGATTAAGGGTAACTTTAAAGTCCCCATGCTACTGTTTGCTTTTACTATAGGTACAACAGGTGTCGCCCAATCTGAAACATCAATCTTTACAAGTATATCCTGCTGAACTAAAGATTCTCTCTCTCTCTCTCTTCCCAGAATCCATAAAAAAAGGGACTTGTCTTGCTTTCACAAAAGCAGGTTTTGAACCTTCTTTTAAAAAAATATTAAGTTGTTCTTGCTAGCAAGTCGATTAAATAAGGGACTGCATTTTTGTATAGAGCTAGTACTGCATTAATAAAATTTTAAAGTATACTTTTAGAGGCCATAAAATTTAATTTGGATGCTAACCCAATTTACCGCTGTGGATTAACAGTGCATTATTGAAAAATATTTAATTTATAATGCATTTAGTAATGCAAGCCTGCACAAATATTGTTCATAATTTAGGTTGTATATTATACGTATACATGACGTTTATTTAATCGGAAAGTAATTTAACACAATAAAGAACGTAATTAAATTCATACAATGCATTAAAATCGGTTTTAAAACAAATTGGTGTTTGTAATTACGTAGAGGCGATCATAATTCGATTGGCCGTATTGTATGCAATTAGTTTACGTTAAAGGGGGCAATTTATTTTTTAGTTAATTTGCATCTCCCCTAATTTAAATCTAATAACAAATATATTTTAAAATACCGGAATACCAATCTTAAACAATCAAATTTTTAGAAAAAAATTATAAATGCCACCTGCAGAATAGCAATAATCTATTGCCATCAAAGGAGCTAACAAAGCGAATCAACCTTAATAATATTATATAGTTGGGTAAAATGGATTATTCTAGGCTTAATAACTTAATAACTGACTAACAACAATCCTATTTTTTTATAGTCACTCAAAAAAATCCAGATGTAAATTGTCTTACAGTCTTGTGGGGCCAATTATTCTTACAAATTGCAGCATTATTTCTTGCAAGTGTAAGCATAAACACAACTGGGCAGTTGATATGGGTCCTACAAAATTGTAAAACACGTTTGAATGATTTACATTTACAGCAAAGCAACAGTTTTTGTAACATGAGTGCAGGGATAATATTTACAACAATAGATTTTGAAACTAATGGCTGTAGAACAAGGGCGTCCATAGAGCGTTTTTCAGGGGGGGCAAAAACTGAAACAATACTTTTTATATACAGTGTCACCAGTAAAGTCCGCATCATATGGGATTTTTTTTTATTAATAGCTTTATTCGAAATTTTACTTTGGCAACAAGTTCTGCTTCGATCGAGATGAAAATTAAGCAAAAAAATAGTAGTAACGTGATTCGCATTATCTATCAAATTTTAATTTTTTTCAAAAAATAATTCAAAAGTGGGGTTATTTCTGAAAATATCAAAAAAATAAGTTATAGGGAAAAGTTTTTTTAAATGCAGTTTCTAGCCCACATGCAAAATTTCAGCTGGATAAGATAATTTTTATTTTTTACCCATATTTTGTAAATTGCACCACTTTTGCAAAATAACACTCAACGTAACCTACATAAAACTTCTTAGTTTTGACAATGCTTTATTTCAGATACATTTTTTTTTAAAGTAGCTTTATATTAAATGTGTGTTTTTCTACGAAATCAAAATTAGGCTATTAAAATTTGGTCGCATGTGATGCAAAGTTCATTTGTTATTGACCCTGTATAAGGTAACTTCATAAAATAAGTATTTTTGAAAACATAGTTTGTGTCTGAAAGTAATACACCTTAATATAAAGATAAAAAGAACACAGTGTCATCAGTAAAGTGTTCATTAAGTGGAAAATAGTTAGTAAAAGTTTATCTATTTTCAACGATTTAATTAAAAATCTCTTTATTTTATTTTTTATTTTCTTACTTTCAGTCACAAACTACGTTTTCAAAAATACGTATTTTATGAAGTTACCTTATACAGGGTCAAAAACAAATGAACTTTGCATCACATGCGACCAAATGTTAATAGCCCAATTTTTATTTAGTAGAAAACACACATTTAATATGGCGTTAGTTTAAAGAAAATTTATCTGAAATAAAGCATTGTCAAAACTAAGAAATTTTATGTATACGTTGCGTTGAGTCTTATTTTGCAAAAGTGGTGCAATTTACAAAATATAGGTAAAAAATCAAAATTATCTTATCCAGCTGAAATTTTGCATGTGGGCTAGAAACTGCATTTAAAAAAAATTATAACTTTTTTCGATATTTTCAGAAATTTGAATTATTTTATTAAAAAAAATTAAAATTTGACAGATAATGCGAATCACGTGACTACTATTTATTTGCCCAATTTTCATCTCGATCGATGCAGAACTTGATGCCAAAGTCAAATATTGAATAAAGATATTAATAAAAAAAATCCCATATGATGCGGACTTTACTGGTGACACTGTATAAGACTATTTATTTAACTTATGCCTAGTATATTAATTTATTGATATGCTTTTATTATGTAATTGTTCAGTTTAGTGATTTGTTGGTCTACTAACTAACCACTGTACTATTCAATATTTATACTGAATTATGAAATAAAATATAAAATACTAATGTGGGCGCCTAGGGGGGGGGGGGGGGCAAGTGCCCGTTTTGCCCCCCCTATGGACGCCCTTGCAGTGTAGAACTTGGTTAAATTAATTGCATATCACTTATATATAAATTGAAGCCTTCCCTTTCACATCTCACGAGTAAAAAACTTTACAAAATTGTTAAATTAGGTCTTTAAATTTGCAGAACCACTAAAATGCTGTGTTGCCATATCATAACATTGATTTTTCGCCACATAAATTATATGTTAAATAGAAACAGTTGACAGTCAAATTATTGGTATTCAAGGTTTTGATTAAAGCAATTTTAACAGTATAAACTTATTAATTGATGTATAGTAATTTCTGTAATAATATTCTTCAGGTGTTAAATGGATTCTTTTAATTTTCCGGAAACAATTAGGATCAATGTGGCATTGCTGCAAAAATTAGTAGCCCTTTGAATCTTAGCAAAAATTAGCTGACAACGTTGTACAGGATTGCCAGTCCTTGCAAAAATTGTTAAATGCATTTCTTGGTGATGCTCATGAGCTCATGTGGTGACTACAAGTGAATGCCTAAAATTTATTATTTATTTTACAATCTATCCAAAATGTGTGAAATTGTAGAATTACTTAGTGACTGGGGATTTTCTGAGTTAATTCAGATACTTTTAGGTAAGTTTATCTAAATGTGGATACAGTTTACTTAATTTTTAATTTATTTTTAAGCCGGTTCGTCTTCCCATTGCAACATGGCGGCTGCTGCGGTTGAAGGTACATACCTAATAATTTTCTTATCAAGGACGTAGGTTTTTATACTTATATATGAGCCTAGTAAACTAATACATAATATATGCATTTACTCATCTTGCTGTATTTATGATTATAATTTTGCAGACTTTTAAATTATTTTTAAACCCACTCAAGTATTATATATACATACTTAGGTATTACCTCTAGGTATAAATTAAAATATTGTAGTCCTGCATGTTCATTATAGAACTGTTAATTGTATATATTGTATATTGTTGAATGTAGCTTACAATTTTTTGACGCAGCTAATGAGTTTGATGTTTAAAAAAATTTCAATGTTCAAAAAAGCATGGTTAAAAGATATTAAATCATTTTTGGATTGTTTATTAAATAATAATATAAAATAACAAACTATGCTTGAATTTAATAATAAATTTTAAAATATTGATATTGGGATAATGAGAATTTTACACTTTCATAAGCTGTAGCTTTGCAACGGTACATCTAAAACTATTTTTATATTTTAATATTCTATATTTAAAATTACAACTTAGATGCACATTCGCAATGTTAAAAAGTATACAAATCTCTTTCAAACTCCAATATCTCAAAACAATTTTCAATTTCAAAAATTTTTAAATCTTTGGAGTAACCACCGTTTGACCGCTGGAATTTATAAACTTATAGCCTTATTTTACCTGGCTACTATTAACCCCAATTTTTTTTTAAACCTTGGTACAGCTAAAAGTTTGATAAAGTAGCTGGTAATTTGAATAAATGCGAACCATTCATAATGAGAAACCTAAAAATGATATATTATTTTTAAAATCTATATTTTTCTTTTACATGACTACAAATTAACCATGGAAATATTTAAAAAAATGTAGACTACATTAACTTTAACAAGAGTGTCAAAAAATTCTTTCTAAAATAAGGTATAGACTCTGTAATGTTAATTTAAAGTTTTTGCTTAGTTAATAAATAATAATGCTATTTAAAAGTTCTTTTATTTTGACTTGCTTTTTTTTATTCTACATTTTATTCAAAATAGAAATATTGTGTCGTCGTATTTCTTTAAAAAAAAAGTACTTCCTTGAATAACTGTTATAATTGAAACAGCTAAGTAGTGTAAAAACATTTAGGATGTAGACTTTCACAGGAACAAATTCGCTCGAAGTTTAGGAAAAAATATATTTTGTCAAACCTACAAATATACGTCGATTGAAATATTTTGTGAATTTCATATTCGCTTGCAAAAATTTGTATTTTCAAATCCCTTAAAGGGATGAAGAATAATACAAATTTAAATGGCCTCCCATTTAAATAATTAATCACTTTTGGTACCTTTTTGAAAACCTCTTTAAAGAGAAAATTGTTTTTAAATTAAATTTATTTATAAATTAAGTGGTATTGTACTACAATTCTGTAGCACTACGTACTACAATTTTGGAGCACTGCATACTACAATTTTATAGCACTACATATTACAAGTTTGTAGCACTACGTACTACAATTTTATAGCACTACATACTACAATTTTGTAGCATTACGTACTACAATTTTATACCACTACATATTATAACTTTGTACTGCATACTACAATGTTGTAGCGCTACATACTACAATGTTGGAGCTCTACATAATACAATTAATAAATTGGAACATAACAATATTTTAAAGACCGACCAATCAAATTGGAAACAAGATACTACATAAATATAGAACTTGTGACAATTTGTTTAGAAACGTTTTACAATTTACTAAATCTGCCTATAAAACTGACCTAATTTTTAGTCTACTATTTTGTAATGCCCAGTTAAATATTTTATTACCGTCCCTATTTCCCCAATTTTTTGTAGAACCTGACTTTACAATTATAGTATCTAGCCTTACAATTTTTTTTGAGTGATATTATGGGATACAGTAAAACAAACTTGAACTTATAAATTTCCACTATATTAACTATAAAAATGACATGTTTCGCTAACAATGTAGCTTCGTCAGATGACAATGATTTAATAAAGGTGAAAATTAAAAACTGGGGTGCAATAAAATTAAATTATTGAAGATGTAAATAAAACAGTGGAAGGGTTACAATAGCGGGAAAATCCAACAGAGGGTTTAAAAATTAAATTAAAGTAGGTGCAATATGGGTAATTTAGAAAATCTTAAGTATATGGTCAACAGAATAAATTTAATAACGGTAAATTATTTAAATCTAGTTGATCAATAAGTAACAGGTCCGTATTTTTAAGTTTATTTATTTCCATAGATTCTAACAAATTTAGTTTTAAGCCTTTGTTTTCTGTATGTAAGATCTTAAAGGAAGGATCGAAATTATGTTGATAATCAAGGAAATGTTTAGCATAGTTTGAGTCTGTTTTATTTTTTAGAAAACTGTTATAATGTTCCTGTATTCTTTTGTCAAAATGTCTACCCGTTTGGTCAATGTATCTTTTCGGACAAGCTTTGCATTTTAATTTATAGACGCCTGACTTTTTGTTTTTATCGCTTTTAGTTTTATTGTTTTTGATAAATTTACTTAAAGAGTTATTAGTTTTGTAACACACATTTATATCAAGTTTGTTAAGAAAATTGCCAATTACTTTGCTAGGTTGTCCAAATAAAGTGACAAGTTTAAATTGGTAAGAGTTTTTGCTTCTAGGAAAAACTAAGTCAATAGCCTTTTTGTAAGTTTTCTTTTTTAGGATTTGGTCAATTAGATTTGAGTTATATCCGTTATTGACAGCAATTTGTTTAATAATGTTTAGTTCTTTTTGAAAATTGATTTTATTTAGAGGGAGAGTTACTAGTCTATGGATCATACCTACTGTGAAAAGAAGCTAATTTGTGTTGTATAGGATGACAAGAAGAGTTGTGTATGACAGTATCAGTATGAGATGGTTTATGGAAAACGGAGAAAACGTGTCTATCATTTTATCTCTTTATAGTTAAACCAAGGAAATTGATAGAATTGTCACTTTTGTGTTCTATTGTAAACTTGATATTTTTGCGTAGGCTGTTAATATATTCGAAAAAGACTTTTAACTGTTTATCAGTACCAACAAAACATGTTAAGACGTCATCAACATACCTATGCCAATAAAGAAACTGTTTAAAAAGAGGATGATTGCTTATTTTATCTTCTAAAAAATCCATAAATATTTTAGCCAAGAAAGGACTAAGGGGGTTACCACAGTTTTTAATTTTCACCTTTATTAAATCATTGTCATCAGACGAAGCTACATTGTTAGCGAAACATATCATTTTTCTAGTTAATATAGTGGAAATTTACAAGCTCAACTTTGTTCTACTGTATCCCATAATACTATAATTATGGATTTCCACCATTCCACCTAGTATCGGCTGAATCAATTAACCTATTTTTTTAGAATAAAACTAAAATTTATATTTTTTAGATAAATTAAAAGCATATAAAAAAAATATAAAAGTACATATTCTCTTGTTTGGGTAACCCAGTCGATTAAAATGATATGAGTGAATACATTTTTAACGATTTAATAATTATACCATTTAAATTGAATTCCCTCTTGTAAGTTTAATCAACTCTAAACCAATATAAGCACCCACGTTAATATTTTTTTATCGTTTAAACTATTACTGCTCTTTATTTCATCTTTTTTTTTTGTATGGTTTGTTTATTTTGTATTCGTTTCTGAATAGTAAATTCCGGTCAGTCTTTGCTTTAATCCAGACCGTAATACATAAATTAGTTGTGTTCTTGTGACTTCACCACTTTGGTCAATCCACGAACCAAATTACCCTGCGACATATTTGGGGTATTTGCCATTTCTTTGACTCACAGGTCACATTCGGTATTTTACATTTAACCGATAAAGAGCAATACGTGTTTTGACAAAAAAGGAACAATAATGGTTTTAAAACTTAGGCAAGTTGTTTTTTTGTTAATGTAAGTGTAGTGTTGGTTGTCTGCCTTTGAAGAACAGTGACGCTAATAAGTTAAAAGACAACTGAGATACGGAGGTTGTTTCAAAAGTGATAATTTTCATTTTCACCTTGTTTCTCAAGAGGGTGGTGAAAATGTCGTTAATGGCATGTTTAGTTTTACAAAAAAGTAGCAAAGTGCTGCGAACACCACAACCCTCTATCTGTAAGTACCGTGCGAGCAAAAATTATTTGCATCAAAGAGGGCTTGGATTAGAAAACGTGGGGCTTGGTTTAGATCACAATGATATGGGGACGACATATCTAACCAAATCTAGGTTAAAATTTTGTCAAGTTCATATTATGACATGATATACCAAACTAATGAGTAATAAAATAAGTAGACAAATACGAAAATTACAAAATTATCAAAGTAAGAATATATAGAAAGAAAAAGAAAAATAATTACATAAATTGCTGAAATTGGCCACCGCCATGCTCCAAGCAAAAATTCACACTTCAATTCATATTTTCGAAAGTGTAGACCAGCATCTCTGGAGAAATGTTACCACAGTCTTGGATAATCCTTTCTTGTAATTGTTCTAAATTTGCAACTGGTGTTTTAAAAATAGTGTTCTTTAAATAAGGAAAAACGAAGTAATCCATAACCGTTAAACAAGGTGATCTAGGTGGAAATTCAATGTCTGATCGAAAACTGATCAATCTGTCGTCGAAAAAAATGCGTAAGTAGTTAATAGTTTCGGCGGCTGTATGGGCGGTTGCACCGTCCTGTTGAAAATATTCAAAACGTAGTTCGTCGTCAAGTAATTGCTCCACAAATGGATTCAAAATATTGTCTCTATACCGCTGTGCTGTAACTGTGTCATGAAAAAAATAGGACCAACAATTCTTCTTCGGGAAACAGCTAACCAGACACCAATTTTTTAAGGGTGCAATGTGGACTCTACAAAAAAATGGGGATTTTCACTACTCCACATGCGTGTATTCTGAGAATTCACATAACCGGAGAGGTGGAACCAGGCTTCATCCGAAAAAAATGTCAGGTCTAATAAATCATTTCTTTCCAATAAATTTTGGGTAAACCATTGAGAGTAATTCCTGCGTCTTTCAAAATCTGCGGCTTGTATTTCTTGAAATACTTGCACTTTATAAGGAAATAAATTTAGCTGCTTCTTAAGAATAGTCCTGCATGTTCCAGAAGATCTTCCCACTTCTTGGGACAGGCGTCTTATACAATTTGTTGGCGTATTTTGCATTATTTTACGAACGTTTGCAACAAGTTCTTCTGTTCTTACAGATGGTCTTCCTGCTCCTTTTTTGTGTTGTATAGAAGCTGTTTCCCTAAACACAGCCACGGTTCTTTTCAGGCAATGATAAAAATCCCCATCAATAAAAGCAACGTTAGGAAAATGTTCGTGAAAATCGTCCATGCACAAACCCGGATTGTATTGCCACTCACCATTTACTCTCACCCCGTTTCGAAAATACGCTTCAACCATGAATGTAAAGCCCATTGTGTGAATTGTTCAAGAAATTGGAAAAATTAGCGATGAATCAAATTACTTGTAACGACTGTCAAAGATGACGGAATAACTGATTGATTGTTAATTCAGCTAGTTACTGACACCCAACAGGTATTAAGCTCTACGGCTAAGCATTACCTCCTTAGATGCAAGGCCCTCTTTGATGCAAATAATTTTTGCTCGCACGGTATAAGCAAGCTGCTCTGTATTTCGTTTTAGCCGACTATCCTGTTTTGGGTAATTCTCCCCTGTAATTTAATTTTCTCTGTACTGTAGTTTAAAAAGCAGTTAAAAATGGGACAAATATTGCCAAAAAAAGAATTCTTTCATATTTATGTGAATAGATCTGCCCTAAAGCGCCGACAGAACATTCCTAACTTCGTTCTATATACGTGCATTAAAACATCAAACAACTATGCAGTACTTAGTTATAGCTGGCATTTATAAATGCCGGAATTAAAATAGTCGTACTTTAATTCAAACTGAGTTTGAATAAAAAGCTGGCCATTTTAGAAATAACCCGGTTTTTTATTTGAAAGAGCCTTTTAAAAACGCAACTGCTTAATGGACAGCTATTTGCGGGTCGATTTTTTGGCGCTTGCTGGTGTTACGGTTATATGTTGCCATTAATCTTACTTGATTAAAAAGATTTTAGAAATATTGTCGGTTTATTCCGGAATGAGTAATGGCTGGTTTTGCATTAAATACATTATATGAACACATGTGCACAGATGGAGTACATAGTACATTTACTTCAGTTTTGGCGACTATTTAGATTTAAGTCAGTAGCGTCAGAACGAGGGTCGGGGAATAGGTTCTCGCTAAGGGATAGTTACATAAAAATTTATTTATTCCTAAAAACGCTTCTCCCACTCTTATCAAGTGAAAGTGTAAACATTAAAATCGCTGTAACTTCTAAACGACTTAACCGATTTTACTAAATTTAAGCTTGTTTGGAAGAAAAAGGTAAGTACCCTCAACTGTCGTATCCAATGGTACAAGATAGTTTCTAATAAAATTGCTAGAGGGCGCAATTTGTATTAAAAATTATTGTTTTGGCAATAACTCTGAAACGAACAAAGATATCGAACTGCGGTCTCCACATCTTTTCTTGCAAATTTCATCTACTTTTCCAAAATGATGCAGAATTGTCTAAGCTTTCCAATGATGAAATCAGAGTTATACCTTAATATGGGAATTTTCGGAGAAATTTAGAATTTAAAAAAACAATTTTTAATTGTGCCCCCTTGCGGCGAAATGAGGAACTTAAAAGTAATTTCCAGCAATTTCTCTTGACCACTTTACTCATAAAAAAATCTTTCCGAAAGTTGTACGATTAATGGTTTCCGAGATAAAGCCGACGTCCTCGCTTATTTGACCACCCGGTACATATTTTCAAATGAAACTTTAAAAAAAACATATTTCCGATGAGTTTAGTTAAATTTTTGCGATATGTCTCTTTTAGCCCCGGTGTTCGATATGTAAAGCAAAATAGCAACAAAATGTATTTTGATTTTATTCTCAGTGACTTTTGCCAATAGATATAAAGCACTTCATTTTTGACAGAAAAATGATCACTTATTAATTTCATTAAGTTAATAAGAACTAGCAAAATTATCGCAATAATCCCCCGTTGCTATCGGCAACGTAAACAAAAAGGCGCCTTCTAATTGGTTGAAAATAAATTTATGTAATTTTCAATTGTATTGCTAAGAATTACAAGGAATTACGAAATATCATTTAAAACATCAAACAGGTAGTATAGAAAAAGTTAATTTAAGCTTTAGTGGTTCATGGAAACTTAACGAAAATTCAGGTCAATTGCATTTTTGCTTCTATCAGTCCGCTTACATTTACAAATGCTGCCATAAAAATACTGTTCACTTCAATTCCTGCAGAGTTAGAATAAAGAGCTGGCCATTATATGAATAATCTCGTTTTTATTTGAAAGAGCCTTTTAAAAATGCGACTGCTTAATGGAGAGCAATTTGCTGGTCGATTTTTTGGCGCTTGCTGGTGTTTATATATGTTGCAATTAATCTTACTAGATTACATAGACTTTAAAAATATTATCGGTTTATTTCCGGTTGATTATTTTTTTTTTAATAGTATAATATTTTTTAGGGACGAGAAGAAAAACACAAAGACTTAATCCACAAGTTTATTAGAATTATAATGATTATTTCAATTTATATCAACATGTTTCGGGTGCAGAAACGCTTATTATCAGTATGATTACAATTTTTTTACCATTTTTTTCCATAAAGAACCTTTTTTTAAGGCTCCATTAAAGTTGGTTAAGGACCCATACTTTTCAAATTATCTCCATAACGCATCATTTTATCGATATTTTATACGAGATCCGAATTAAAAACAATTGGTTACCCAAAAAGCAATGAACGAGGTGACAGACTGTTTGATTTTTGCCAAGAACACAATTTAGTAGTAACCAACACATGGTATAAATTACATCAACGTAGGCTGTATACTTGGAGAAGCCCTGGAGATAACCCAACACATATAGTAAGAAATCAGATAGACTATATTCTTACCAACAAAAGATTTAGGAACTCCATCACCAAAGTTACAACGTACCCTGGCGTGGATACTGGGTCTGACCACAATCCTTTGGTCGCAGACGTAAGAGTCAAACTAAAACAAATAGAAAAGAAACAACAGCAAAAGAAGCTCACGATTTCGGACGTCAACAAGGATAAAATTGAAAAAGCTGTAAACAATTACATGAAAGAAATGAGAACAACCGAAGATGTAGAAGAAACATGGAAATTATTTCGTGAACATATGACCAGGATATTGGAAGAACACAAAGTAACAACCAGACACAAGAAACAACAATGGATGACGGAAGAAATATTAGATCTTATGGAACAGAGAAGACAATGTAAGGGCAAAACAGAAGAATACAGAGAAAAACAAAGAGAAATAAAACAAAAAATACGAACGGCTAAAGAGAGATGGATGAGGGATAGATGTCGGGAAATGGAAGAGTTTGAAAGGAAACATGACACGCTAAACATGTACAAGAAAGTCCGTGAGGTTGCTGGTTTGTATAATAAGAAAGCTACTAACATATTAGTGGATAGCACGGGAAAAACTATTATTGATGAAAGAGAAATTCTTGACGTATGGAGTAAATATGTGACTGAATTGTTTGAAGACGACAGACCAAACATACAGGGTAATGCAAATCAAGAAGAAGGTCCAGAAATTTTAAAATCTGAAGTTCTCCATGCCATAAAATCAGCCAAAACCAAGAAAGCAACTGGTCCAGACAACATCCCAGTAGAGCTCTTACAGATGATCCACGAAGACCACATCAGTGCTCTGGTTAAGTTTTTTAATAATGTGTGGTGAAATACCCGAAGAATGGTTGAAGTCTGTTTTTATAGCACTCCCGAAAAAACAGCGAGCAAGGAGGTGCGACGAATATAGGTTAATTAGCTTGATGAGCCATACATTAAAGGTGTTTCTGCGCATAATACATGGGAGGATGAGAAGTCGATGCGAGAGGGATCTGGATGAGACGCAGTTTGGCTTTAGGAATGCACTAGGCACCCGGGAAGCCCTTTTTGCCCTGAATATACTTCTCCAAAAGTGTCGTGACCAACGCAAGGATATTTATGTATGTTTCATAGATTATGAAAAAGCCTTCGATAGGGTTCAGCATGAAACACTTTTAAACATACTAAGAACCATGGAAATCGATGATAGAGATCTGAAAATTATAGAAAACTTGTATTGGAAGCAGAAAGCAGTGGTCCGAATCGATGGAAGACTAACAGATGAATGTTGCATTCAACGAGGCGTCAGACAGGGATGCATTCTCTCCCCGCTACTATTCAACATTTACTCGGATATAATCTTTAAACGGGCGTTGCAAGATAGAAACCTTGGAGTGAAGATTAACGGCGAACTGATTAATAACATCCGATATGCCGACGATACGGTCATCTTGTGCGATAGTATCCAGGGCCTTCAAGATTTGTTGAATAGTGTAAACACGACAGCAATGGAAATGGGTTTGAAGATGAATGTCAATAAGACAAAATTTATGATATTCAGTCGCCAACCGCACGCCGATGCTTCCATACAGATAGACCAACAAAACATTGAAAGAGTTACCCAATTCAAATACCTTGGCTGTTATATCACAGAACATCTAGACCCTGATAAAGAGATAGAGTGCAGAATTGAAACAGCTCGCACAACTTTTCTGAAAATGAGATCATTTTTCTCTAACGACAACTTAAACCTAAAATTACGTCAAAGAATGATCAAATGTTATATTTGGTCCGTGTTGTTGTATGGAGCTGAGACCTGGACCCTAAAGGCTGCCACGATTAATCGCCTGGAAGCGTTTGAAATGTGGTTGCACAGAAGAATGCTTCGAATACCCTGGACAGCTATGCAGACCAACGAAGCAGTGTTAAACAGAGCAAATACCGTAAGGGAATTGTTTAACACTATTAAAGTGCGAAAGATATCGTACCTGGGACATGTTCTTCGAGGAGACCGATACAAGATACTCCAGCTTATAATGAAAGGTAAAATCGAAGGCAGCCGAGGAATTGGAAGGAAACAGACGTCATGGCTAAAGAACATTCGCGATTGGACTGGAATACGCAGTGCCGAACAACTATTCAGATTAGCCGAAAACCGCGAACAACTCGCCAATGTAATTGCCAACGTTAGGGGGACCTGATATGGCACCGAAAGAAGAAGAAGGTTACCCAAAAAAATATAGTTCGAAAATCACTGGCGTACGTACAAAAAAGGTGGTCAGCGGGTACTGGACCCCCTGAATATTTGATTTGGTTTTTGTTTCTCTCAAGCGATGTAACTTTTTATGCTGATGCAAAGTACCAAATTTGAATTTAATCTTCTTAAATATTCGAATTATTCAAAAAAATCAGCTTTTAATTTCAAACTTTGTATATCGAACATGAGGCTCAAAAATGAAAAATGGCATATTATTTTTGCTCATGGAATATATGGTAAACTGTTTGACCTTCTTTTCCTCCTTTATTATACCTACTGGAGAACTATTATTTTTAGAATATTTTGTAGTATTGTCAAAACACAAGCTATATTATTATTAAATGCTATTATGTATGTACCTAATTATAAGAGCAAAATAAAGTGATAATAATTAAATAATAATTATATATTTGTTTTCCACTAGGCCAAATGCGAGAAGCGTCGAACCGTGTAAATGAAATAAATGTTTGTAGTTAATTTAAATTCTATCTAAAAGGGGTTGCCGATTCAATTATAACATATTTATATCAATATATTTCAAAATTAAATTACTCTACATGCAAGGATATTTTCGATTTAGCTACAAAACTAAAGTTATGCAAAGTCCTTGTTCTGTACCAAGGGCGTCCATAGGCGCCCACATTACTATTTTATTTCATAATTCAGTATAAATATTGAATAGTACAGTGGTTAGTTAGTAGACCAACAAATCACTAAACTGAACAATTACATAATAAAAACATATCAATAAATTAATACATTAGGCATAAGTTAAATAAATAGTCTTATACAGTGTGTTAATGAAAAACGCTGCTGTTGATCTGCCCGCTTTCATTAACCCACTTTTCTGGATCAGCGGTGCCTACATAGCACTTGACAGACTTTGTGTAAAGGATATTTAAGTGGACTGTATAATAACGAAAGGGAAACGACTGTTTTGTAATAAATTCGTATAATGATAAAAACGCACCTTACAGCCGTATTAAAGGTCTGGGGGAGAAAACTAACTACTAAAAACTACCGTACCCGAATAACGAAAATGTCTTAATTTTTGGTTTCTACCTGACTTTCTGTCATTTTTTTGTTGTCACGGCGATGGTCCTTTTTTACTATTGTTGACACTGGTTGTCGCAATTGTCACTTTAAGGCCGCGTGAATTTTAATTTGTTAATAAAATGAAAACGCCTTAACATACTCCCCCGCCTTGAAAGATCACTTTCAACAAATATGGTTAACACGAAGGTAACCTAACCTAATCTTAACCTATTTACATGGGCCCAAGGCCTTTAGCATGCAATCTTAGACTTAACCTAGCACTTTAGGTTTTCGAGTCTATTGGTAAGGGTGCTAAATTCGCAACAGCGCGTTTAATCAATCCAGATGCGGTTTTTATGGTAACTACAAGCACATTACCATCGGGACCCGGGTGCACTGCATTGACACGTCCGATTCGCCACTTAAATGGGGGTAAGTCATCATCGCGAATTAACACCATTTCACCCACGCACAAATTTTGCTGATTTATTTTCCATTTTAGTCTTTGTTGGAGCTGGGTGACATATTCGTTAGACCATCTTTTCCAAAACTGTTGTTTTAATCTTTCTAAATGTTCATAATGAGACAGTCTGTTCATTGGGGTGGTGTCAAGATCAGGATATGGGAGACATTGGGAGACACGACTAATTAAAAAATGGGATGGGGTCAGGACACCTAGATCATTTGGATCTGTTGAGAGAGGCGTTAAGGGCCTAGAATTTAAAATATTTTCGATCTGAGTTATTACGGTGTAAAAGCTTTCAAAAGTTAAAGAACCATTTGAGGAATTCAGAAGTCTTTTTAAATGATATTTTGCGGATTTTATTCCCGCTTCCCAAATGCCTCCTTGATGAGGAGAATATGCGGGAATAAAGTGCCATTTTATATCAAGTACATTGCCAAGCTGCTCTGTAAAATTGATTTTGTTAGTATTTAAGAAATGTCCCAAATCTTTAAGTTGATTATTTGCCCCTACAAAGTTACTGCCGTTATCCGAGTATACGTCAGATGGCTTGCCTCTTCTAGCTATGAATCGTTGAAAGGCTTCCAAAAATGCAGAGGTACTTAAATCAGTCACTAATTCTAAATGGACCGCTTTAACTGTTAAACAAATGAAAAGACATAAATAACATTTTAACGTTTTACTGCCGCGTCCTTTACGGTCCTTATACTGAAATGGACCAGCATAGTCTACTCCAACATTGGAGAACGGTGGCCTTGGAGAAACCCTAGGTTCAGGCAAGTCACCCATCCTGGGATTAAGTAACTTTGGTTTAAATCGAAAACATACTATGCATTCTTTAACGATACGTTTCGCTAGGTTTTTCCCGGACATTGGCCAAAAAGTTTCTCGAATACTTGATAACAATAATTGAGGACCGCAATGGAATAATTTGACATGTTCAAATCTAAAAATGAGGTAAGTTAAATGGTGCTTTGGCGAAAGTAATGCTGGATGTTTTTTCTCAAAAGAAAAATTAGAATTTTTGAGACGACCACCTACTCTAATGATACCGTCTTTTAAGAATGGAGTTAGACTGAGAATGTTGCTTTTATTGCTTACAAACCCATTCTTGGTGAGCTCGCAAATATCTTTAGAAAATGACTCTTGTTGAGCCACCGTAACTAATTTGTTAACAGCATTTCGTAGCTCTTCAATGGTAATTGGACCTAAGTTTCTTTTTTCTTTAGAAGTTTTGCAATTCCTGACAAAACGCAAAATGTATGCCATAACACGCCTAATTCGTGTAAATGATGAAAAATTGCTAAAGGGAAACAATTCATTATGTTGTACTTCAGTAAAACAGTGAATATTTTTTCTCATTTCTAGAGGTTCAGTACTTAAAACTGAATTATTTCTACTAATATCCTTAGGCCAAAGATAGGATGATTTTTTCAACCAGTTTGGTCCATTGAACCAAATATCTGAATTTAAAAGAATACTTGGCGACACTCCCCGTGAAAGTAAGTCTGCAGGGTTTTGATCTGTTGGGATATACCTCCAAGCGTCAGGTGATGTAAGATTTTGAATTTCAGATATTCGATTTGCCACAAATACTTGAAACAGATGTGGTGAGGAACGAATCCATGCAAGAACTATGGTTGAGTCACACCAAAAGAAAGTATTAGTAAATTTTAAAGTCAACGAAGAAATTACTTTTGTAAATAATTGAGACAGCAGGAGAGCTGCACATAATTCCAACCTAGGTATACTACTACTACTACTTTAAAGGCGCAACTCGAGTTTTAGAAATTAATAGTTGAACACACACATTTTGAAAAGCGTCAACGGTACGTATATAAATACAAGCTCCGTATGCGTTCTGTGAAGCGTCCGAAAATCCATGCAATTCGATCGTAACTGGATCGTTGCATGCAATGTGTCTGGGTATAGACAATGAATTAAGCTGCGAAAGCTCGGACATAAAGGATTTCCACTTGTTAGCAAGATCAGTGGGAACTTCATCGTCCCAGGAGAGTTTTAATAGCCATAGTTGCTGTAACAAGATTTTTGATCTGACTATTACAGGGCTTATTAACCCAAGAGGATCAAAAATTTTTGCAGTCTCAGATAAAATAACTCGTTTTGATACGTTTTTTACGGAATCTAAACCATTAATGTGAAATGAAAGAGTATCATTAGTACTAGACCAGAGCATACCAAGAGTTTTACATTCATCTGATGGACCAAAGTAATATGTGTCTGTTGAAGATCTGAAGTTTTTAATGCCATTAAGAATCTCTGGACAATTGGATCGCCATTTCCTTAATTCAAATGCAGCAGATGCCAGGATAATATTTATTTGATCACATAAATTAACAGCTTCGTCAACTGAACTGGCTCCGGACAGTAAGTCGTCAACATAGAAATCACGCCTAATAACTTCCGATGCTTGAGGATGTGAAACTTGCTTATCAAGTGAAAGTTGATAAAGACACCTTGTTGCCAGAAATGGAGCACTGGCTGTGCCGTATACTACAGTATTAAGAGAAAAAGTTTTAAGTTCCTGTTCTGGACTAGAACGCCATAAAATTAGCTGAAGAGGTTTAAAGGTATCTTCAACTAAAATCTGCCTGTACATCTTGCAGATGTCTGCAGATATAACAAACGAATGTTGTCTAAACCGGATTAAAATGGACAAAAGGTCGTCCTGCACTGTTGGACCAACCATTTGCAGAGAATTATAAGAAACCCCGGATGATGAAGGACATGAACTATTGAAGACAACCCTCAATTTAGTGGTAACACTGTCTTCACGTAGGACCCCGTGATGAGGTGAAAAGAAAGTAATTTCGTTATCTGAAGGAATATATGGTGACATATGATGTAACTCGTCATATTCCGCCATAAAATTTATATACATTTCCTTGAGTTTTGGATTTGAAGAAAATCTCTTTTCTAATGAGAAAAACTGTTTTGTTGCAGACTGCTTGGAATTTCCTAACTTTAACGCTGGCTCTTTTAATGGTACTGAAACTACAAATCTACCACTATCGTTTCGCCTAAACGTTTGTTGATAATGTAATTCTGCTTGTTCTTCTTCATCTGACCAAGGAGATTTGGTTGAAACTTCCTCAATTTCCCAAAACTTTGACAGCTGTTCCTGCACTTCAAGATTTTTTGTAAAGCAACAAGATGTAGCACTTAAATTGACACTTGAATTATTTTTTCCTAGAGGACCAGAAATATACCATCCAAGTTTACTTTTTTGTAAGACTGGTTTATTAATGCCTAGCTGTTTTGTGCCCTTGCACAAAAGTTTCCAAAAGGTACCTGCACCAATTATAATGTCAATTTTGTCTCTTTTATAAAACTGAGGATCAGCTAGTTTAATGTATGATGGTATATCAAGACTCTTTGGATCTAAAGAAACACTAGGAATGTTGTTAGTTATTTTAGGAAGTATTAAACAATGCAAATTTTCCCTAAAATTAGAATGAATAGACTTTAAATATACATTACATGACTTTGACACATGAGCTTGTGTCTGATTGATGCCACTGACTGAGATATCAACCTTCTCTTGAGGTAAATTAAGGTTATTTACCACAGCTTCTGATATAAAATTGGACATAGACCCACTGTCTAAAAGCGCCCTATAGACGTAAGTACGTCCCTGAATATCTGACACTTCGACAAGTGCAGTTGCAAGCAACACTTGATCTTGACACGAAACGTTACACGAAGTAGTACTTTCCTGATTTTGATTTATTTGAGTTGACATAGAGTCTCTAACAGAACCTTGATCTTGAACTTGATCAGACGGCAATATGTTAGACACACTAACATGATTTTTATCAGAAGGATTTGGGTGCAATAAAGAATTATGTTTTTTACTACATAGCCTGCAAGGCCCATACCGACAATGATTCAAATCATGACCTTTTTGCAAACAGTTTGAACACAGCTTTAACGATTGGATTTTATTTTGTCTATCCATTATGGATAACTTCAAAAATTCTCGACATTTATATATGGGATGCGGGTTTTTACAGTAAAAGCAAGAAAAGTTATTTTGTTTTAAATTTGATGATTCACCTTTTGATTCATGGCTAGTTGAAAAACATTTAGCTTTGTTTTTACTTCCAAAATCAAAATGATTTTCTTTCAGTTTTTCTGGTTTATGTTTGTGCATGTTCACCTTCTCCAAAAAGTCTGCACGTGCAGTTAAAAAGCCCTTTAATTCCGAAATGGTGGGTAAATCCGCACTTGGTTCATATTTTTCCCATTCACGTATTGTTTCTATATCAAATTTACTTGTAACAAGAAAAATTATTAATGGATCCCATGAATTAGTTTCAATACCTACAGTTTCTAATGACCTTAGATTTTTTGATAAAGTATCAACTAAATTGCGATGAGCCGCAGGAGAAAACGATTTTAATTCCGGCACGTTAAATAATGATTTAATGTTATTGTGTATCATTAGCCGTTTATTGTCAAATCTTTCACAAAGAATTTTCCACGCTAACTCATAGTTACTTCCCATAATTTCAATATGCTGTATGCACTGAGCTGCAGGTCCCTCCAAAGAAGCGCGCAAATAATGAAATTTCTGTATTGAGTCAAGAGAACCTACATTATGAACCAATGACACAAATAACTCCTTAAATTCAAGCCATTTGTCGTAACTACCGAAAAACTTAGGTAATTCAATAGTTGGAAGCTTTGTATTTACCGATCTTGTCGAACTAGAAGGCAAAGGACTAGTATTATGACTTTGACCTTGAGATGGATTTGAAAAAGAGAATATATAATGCTTAGCATCAGATATTGTTTCATAATACAAGTTTTCAAATGAATGTTCATCATGTTCTTTAAACTGTTCAAATTCTATACCTTCGAGTTCAAACTGAACGTCATTATACTCTAACAGTAAATGGCTCTCTAAATCTTTTAAGCGAGTGTCTAATTCGACCAACTTTGAACTACTAGGTTTTGAGGATTTTAATATATTTAAAAATTGCCCAAAACGCAATAATTTTGATTTCAAAACGTCTCTCTTACGAACTAAACCCGCTATTTTTGCATTTAACTCTGTACTTGATTCGACATGTTTAGCTAAAAGTAAAGAATCTTCTAGGCCTTGCCTAGTTTTCGAACCTTTCTTAGGCATTTTGACGGCTTTAAGCAAAATAAACCGTATTTAGTAAATGCAATAAAGTAAATTAATATATAAAAATATCATGCACTTAAAAACAATATTTAGAACCTCTAAATATTGACCAAATATCCAAATAATCAAGGCTACAAAGGGAAAGGACAAAGGGATGTGACCTTGACTATCCAATGACAAGAAATGCTTCTTCTGCTTCAACACGACATCTTTCCTGGTCGACTACTTAATGCATCCAAAGCTAGACACCTGGACTAAATAATCTATAAGCATGATCTGGACGCCTGAATACAATCTCTGAACTGAGATTTGGGACCTGGGGCACCTTCTGATCTAAAGATTACTTTCATCTGATACTCCAGTCTTAATGAGCAATGCTTAGCAACTAATTTACCTTGAGTGGCTCCTAGTTTTTTGTAAAAATTAGCATGAGTGTAACCTGGAGGACTATTTCTCAAAAGCCGTCTTCGTGCACTTCTTGAAGACAATGTTCTTCTGGTCCATATAACTCAAAGTCCCATGCTATACTGTAACGGTCGTTAAGCACTAGACAGTTTACGACACACACAGCGAACGTTTATAATATCGATTTTTAGTCTATTTCTCCCCCAACATGTTATTTGGCACTGCCATAAAATGATCGCGGCGCGAAGTACCAAGCTATGTTAATGAAAAACGCTGCTGTTGATCTGCCCGCTTTCATTAACCCACCTTTCTGGATCAGCGGTGCCTACATAGCACTTGACAGACTTTGTGTACAGGATTTTTAAGTGGACTGTATAATAACGAAAGGGAAACGACTGTTTTGTAATAAATTCTTATAATGATAGAAACGCACCTTACAGCCGTATTAAAGGTCTGGGGGAGAAAAGTAACTAATAAGCTATGTTAATGAAAAACGCTGCTGTTGATCTGCCCGCTTTCATTAACCCACCTTTCTGGATCAGCGGTGCCTACATAGCACTTGACAGACTTTGTGTACAGGATTTTTAAGTGGACTGTATAATAACGAAAGGGAAACGACTGTTTTGTAATAAATTCTTATAATGATAGAAACGCACCTTACAGCCGTATTAAAGGTCTGGGGGAGAAAACTAACTAATAAAACTATCGTACCCGAATAAACGTAAATGTCTTAATTTTTGGTTTCTACCTGACTTTCTGTCATTTTTTTGTTGTCACGGCGATGGTCCTTTTTTACTATTGTTGACACTGGTTGTCGCAATTGTCACTTTAAGGCCGCGTGAATTTTAATTTGTTAATAAAATGAAAACGCCTTAACACAGTGTCACCAGTAAAGTAGTCCGCATCATATGGGATTTTTTGAATTAATATCTTTATTCAAAATTTGACTTTGGCATCAAGTTCTGCATCGATCGAGATGAAAATTAGGCAAATAAATAGTAGTCACGTGATTCGCATTATCTGTCAAATTTTAATTTTTTTTCAAAAAATAATTCAAAAGTGGAGTTTTTCTAAAAATATCGAAAAAAGTCCTTGGAAAAAGTTTTTTAAATGCAGTTTCTAGCCCACATGCAAAATTTCAGCTGGATAAGATAATTTTGATTTTTTACCTATATTTTGTAAATTGCACCACTTTTGCAAAATAAGACTCAACGCAACCTATACATAAAATTTCTTAGTTTTGACAATGCTTTATTTCAGATACATTTTCTTTAAACTAGCGTCATATTAAATGTGTGTTTTTCTACTAAATCAAAATTGGGCTATTAAAATTTGGTCGCATATGATACAAAGTTAATTTGTTTTTGACCCTGTATAAGGTAACTTCATAAAATACGTATTTTTGAAAACGTAGTTTGTGACTGAAAGTAAAAAAATGAAAAATTAAATAAGAAAATTTTAAATTAAATCGTTGAAAATAGATAAACTTTCCGTTGGGTTAAGCAAAAATGTATTTTCCACTTAATGAACACTTTACTGATGACACTGTGTTCTTTTTTGTCTTAATATTAAGGTGTATTATTTTCAGACACAAACTATGTTTTCAAATAATATACTTATTTTATGAAGTTAACTTATACAGGGTCAATAACACATGAACTTTGCATCACATGCGACCAAATTTTAATAGCCCAATTTTGATTTCGTAGAAAAGCACACATTTAATATAACGCTACTTTAAAAAAAATGTATCTGAAATAAAGCATTGTCAAAACTAAGAAGTTTTATGTAGTTTACGTTAAGTGTCATTTTGCAAAAGTGGTGCAATTTACAAAATATGGGTAAAAAATAAAAATTATCTTAACCAGCTGAAGTTTTGCATGTGGGCTAGAAACTGCATTTAAAAAAACTTTTTCCCATAACTTTTTTTGATATTTTCAGAAATAACCCCACTTTTGAATTATTTTTTGAAAAAAATTAAAATTTTACAGATAATGCGAATTACGTGACTACTATTTTTTTGCTTAATTTTCATCTCGGTCGAAGCAGAACTTGGTGCCAAAGTCAAATTTCGAATAAAGTTAATAATAATAAAAAATCCCATATGATGCGGACTTTACTGGTGACACTGTATATAAAAAAGTATTGTTTAAGTTTTTGCCCCCCCCCCCCCCCCCCCTGAAAAACGCTCTATGGACGCCCTTGTTCTGTACCATTTGGTAAAAGGTTTTTTCTTCTTCCCTAGTTTATTTGGTTGGTTAAGACCCTCTTTACTGACTTCTCACATACTCAGTATGTTTTAATTTTCATCAATTTCCTTCATATTATGTCTCTCCTACACTTCAAGTTTTAATTCCATACAAGCACCATTAAGGTTCTACACCACTTTATCTTCTGCTAAAACCATCAGCACCAAATATATTTTCTGTTTCCTGATGATGAACGTTTCTACGTTCGAAACATGTAGAGACCCTTGAAGAATTTTATCCTATTAAATTTTGTGGAGGAAGACTTTTAGTTTTTCTTTCTTTCACATGAATTATTATGTTTATAAAACGTGTATTATTTTATGAGCTTTGACAGCGCTTCTTTTGATGCACTTGTCAAGTATAGTGAACCATACGTGAACCATACAGTTAACTAGACAAATTGTGAACGCCAGTGGCGTAGCTAGGATATTGTCTTGGGGGGGGCATATAGTTGCACAGAGGCGTAAAGCCCGTTTTTTTTGGACCACTCCCAAATTTTGCTAAATTTCTCTATTATCTATAACTGTTACGTAATCGCCTAAGTACAATCCGCAACTGAAATAATCTAGAAGTCCTACAAACAAACCACAACCAAACGTAATTACCTAGGTTTTCCTACGATGTTTATATCTTCCTTTGTCTTATTTACGTAAATAAAAGAGAGAAAAGGAAATTTACACCACCAGACACCAGATCCGCGAATGTCACATAAAACAAGACGGTCAAGACGACGGGAATGTGAAGACCAAAACATACGCGTTGTTTCTCAAAGTAAGCCTACATACGTTAAATTTAAAAGGCAAAAAAATTAAATTTAAATATTGTTGATAATTACTTTTTTTCATGGCTCTTGGGGGGAGGGGGGGCAAACGCCCCGATACCCCCCCCCCCCTAGCTACGCCGGTGGTGAACGCTGAAATCTTGGATTTATTTGAAATCTAAACAATGTAATCTATTCTATAAGAACTCTACGTCTACAACTTACGAGTTATGTCTAGTCACGCATTCGCGTTTTCAATATTTTGTTTGTTTATCCTTAAATCGTATGGACATCCTAAAACCTATGGGACTCAATTATCCACCGTTTTAAGTTAACAGAATTGATTTATAAATTAATAAAAGCAGAATGGAAATATGGATAAATTTGACAAAATTTCTGTTTTTGTCAGAGAGTATTTGATCGCTTTTTGAAAAAAACGAAAAGGTAATAAAATATTGACTAATAAATAAATATAGTTTAAAAAAAACTAAAAAAAGCGCTTTAATAATTAATCAAACTAAAAAGCGGAAAATAAATATAAGTTCTTTAAAATAATTCTTGAAATTCTTAATATAGGCAGAAAATAATAATGAACGATAAACATTAGTAGTATTGTGAAAAAAGCGTGGGGTGCTCGATATACGAAAAATATAGCACAAAGCGCCCCACGCTTTTTTTTCACTATAATACTAATATAATGTTTATCGTTCATTATTATTTTCTGCCTATATTAAGAATTTCAAGAATTATTTGAAACTATATTTATTTTCCGCTTTTTAGTTTGATTAATTATTATTAAAGCGTGTTTTTTAGTTTTTTAAACTATATTTATTTTTTAGTTTTAGTTATTGTTAAAAAAAATTATTTTTTTAAGTAAATTGAGCTAGATTAGTAGATTAATGTATTGTCAGCGAGTCTTGATAAGTCTACAAAATTGAAAATAAATCTGACCGTTTAAAGTGGGCCAAAATCGGGTTCAAAGAAGTCGGTTACAAACAAACCTACATACAAACCCGAACAAACGACAAAATTTTTTCTCTATTCTTAGCGACAATATCTATACGACCTCACGTTTGTTTTATTACTAATCGGTTATTGTAATTATTCTGACATATTGACAGGTGTCAAATTTTGACAAGAGAATTTTTTGCGTATTTTTTTCAAGTTTCCACCGTGAATATACATACGACCTTATAGTTTTTTCATTAATATAATTTTTTTTAAACGATTTGACATATTGACAGCTGTCAAATTTGGACAGGAGAATTTTTTGCTTATTTTTCTTGAAGTCTCCGCATCGAATACTACACAGCCCCGTAATTTGTTTCGCAAAATCGCATCTTTGTTTTATACCTGACAGCTGTCAAAATTTGACAGGAGAATTTTTTGCGTATAAGATTCTTGTATTGTCAGCGGTTTTTGATAAGTCTACAAAGTTTAAATTAAATCTGACCGTTTAAAGTGGGTCAAAATCGGGTTCAAAGAAGTCGGTTAAAAACAAACAAACAAACATACACATAGAGGTGAAGCTAATAAAAGCGTGTTAAAATAGTATATTAAAGTACGAGTTTCATAAGAAGCGGTTTTAGCGCCCGCGTCTATTTTAAAAAACGAGCCACGAAGTGGCGAGTTCTTTTATTGACACGGGCGCTAAAACGCCTTATGAAACATGTGCTTTATACATTTTTTTCTATTTCACCTTTTATAATCAAGAAAAATACATTTTAAAAAGAAAATAAATCCTTCAAATTTTGTAAATTTTTATGTCTAAATTTTATGTTGGTAATACTATTTTTTATCATAGGAGCCTCTGGACAACAAAAATTATTTTGCAAACTGTCATTTTTTGATTTATTGACCCATTTTCATTATATTTTAGCAATATAAGATTTGAAATTGGACGGAATACGTTGTGTGATTCTTGTACATTCGGTACATATACAGAGCGTTCGGAAATTCGGGAGATTTTGCTACTTTTTTTCGAATTTCAAAAGACGTGATTTTACGTCACGGCATTGCAATTTAGTATAGGGAAGATGGAAAATTCAAATAAAGTTGAAGTTAAAATCGACATTAGAAGGTTAGTAGATTGAATTTTGGATAGGATTTGGCAGAAAATGATAGCTTGAAGCATCTACAAAAGATTGATTTATAGATTTATGCAACCAACATACATGACTGTTATCCATACAGAATAAAAAAGTAAGTTATCAAGCTAGTTTTCCTCTGCGAAATATGGGTTTTCTCGTAAATCACAAAGGCCGCGCAAGTCCATGAAATAAAACATTTAAATGTTACCAACATCAAATAAAGAAAAAACGCGTATCGAAATAGCTTCATTACGATCCGCAAATGAGGGTCGTACTGAACTCATTATGAACGTGAAATAGAAAAAGAAAATAATCACTACTAAATACAATTATTTATTGCTTAATTGAAAATATATTTAGATTAAAATTTATTTCCTTTATATTCTAAGCGTATAGTCTAAACAAAAAGCCTTTATACGTAAGATGAAAAGTAAACATAAAATAACATTATTAGATGACACTTATTTAATAATTTGACAAATTGCGAAGAAATAATACCTTAAAAGAAATTTTAACCCCCTTTTGTGCTGCAGAAAATAACCAGGTTATTATTTCGTTTGCCTTATTCCAGGACAAAAGTGATAAGTAATAATTCCATTTTCTTTCCATCCACAGTGATACATTCTTTGTCTCGTAAGTCTTTTTGTAAGAGAAAGCGCCCGAAGGCGGAACGGGAAACAAAATGGCCTTTCCAGTTCAATGATTATCCAGTAAACATATTACGTGAAAAAACTGTATAAAAGCGCTCGGGTAATCTTTCCCCGGACGATAAAAGTCATTGTGGACGGGCAGCATATTAGAAGGGACAAATGGGTCTATTAGATTAGCGATATGCCGAAACGCCACAGATGACGCTCGAGGTGGTTTTGCTGATTGCCTTTTCCGTGTCTGTGCTTTATGAGTCGACCGAGGTATGGGGACGAAATAAACCGCTTACACTGTTGAGTTAATGTTTATTTTTGTCTTAATTTCATTTGATACCACATAACAATATATCAACCCATTGTGTGAGTAAGAAACTTTTAATCATGATGGTTGTAGTTTATTGTTGAACAAACCCGAACAAACCCGAACAAACCCCCCCTCTTTTATTAAGGTAAAACTATAAGTATTTTATATAGATTTTATATTGTGCCCCTCCCATGATTAAGTCCTGAGTGCGCCACTGATTCCACTCATTTCGAAGATTGTCTGTTAAGGTTTGAAGATCTGTTGCCTGTGGACGACTTGGTAGTCCTCTCTTTAGTAAATCTTAAAGGTGCTCAATAGGATTGAGATCGGCGCTAATAACATGCCAATCCATAGCTGTCATATTGGCGTGATGAAAGTATCGAGTAGCTACTCCCGTGCATAAGACCTGGCATTATCCTGTTGTAAGATGATTTCTGGGCCATTCTGAGCAGCAAATGTATGCATGTAGTTTATATCATACAGTCCGAGTTGAAATTCGCGTTCGTAGAGATTGAACACTAATTTTGACGTCAACAAAAGCGAAATCACACTAAATACGAAACTGATTTTATGGATTTTATACAACTTTATTTGAATTTGTTTACTAAACAGAAAAACGTTTCGTTTCTGTATTAATTTATGAATGATAAGCAAAATTGTTTAAATCTCTGAAGTCTATATTATTATTTTCCTATAATTTATAGATTACTATACAGGGTGTAACAAATTCGTTTATCACTACAGGGATCTCGTAAACCGTAAGACATACGAAGATGGTTAAATGGGGGCAAAGTTGCACACTTTGATGCCTAATCATAATCCAAAAAGAAGTTATTTAGATTCCGAGTACTTCCGGAGATATTCGAAAGAAACCGAAAAACTGTCAATAAGATTTTTTTGTTTTGCGCCCTTAATGTAGGAGATAAAAGAAAACCAATCACACCTTTTCAGGGCCACTTTTAATCCTTTCTTAGAATATGTAATTAGTTTTGCCATACAACGCTTCATTTTCCTGAAAGCATCATTAATTTCACTATTTTAAATACGGACCGGACAAATTTTTGTATTTTGATGCTTAAAAATACCTAGTAACTGAGATGTAAAACATTTTTAAGGTATTCTTTTGAATATTATGTTAATAAAGATTTTTAATTTTGTTATTCTTTTTAAAAAGCTAGTTTAAATTATTACACAAAGAAGATGTCGTTATTAAAACGAAATGGCATTGTGTAACACAGGGTCGGATTAGAAAAATCTTAATAAAATCTACATTAGAGTGTTAATTCTTTTTTAAAATTAATATTTAGCCTAGGCCTTAAATAAAGATGTCCTAGGTCTTTTATTGAAAAATGGGAAAAATCCAGGTCCGTATTTAAAATAGTGAAATTAATGATGGTTTCAGGAAAATGAAACGTTGTATGGCAAAACTAATTACATATTCTAAGAAAGGAGTAAAAGTGGCCCTGAAAAGGTGTGATTGGTTTTCTTTTATCTCCTACATTAAGGGCGCAAAACAAAAAAATCTTGACAGTTTTTCGGTTTCTTTCGACTATCTCCGGAAGTACTCGGAATCTAAATAATTTCTTTTTGGATTATGATTGAGCATCAAATTGTGCAACTTTGCCCCCATTTAACCATCTTCGTATCTCTTACGGTTTACGAGATCCCTGTAGTGATAAACGAATTTGTTACACCCTGTATACTTAGTTGTTAATATAGTAATCGGGTCCTGGTTCTCAAAAAGCATTCGAATTTGAACTACCACTTTATGAAGTTTATTGGCTAACTATTTCTGCAGTTTTTTCTGGTAGCAGTGCAGCATGTCTTAACACCACTGTCACTAGTGCCACCTGGTAATTAGTGAATGTAAGTAAATAATACCTTTCATTTCACTTCCGTCATAACGTAATAAGTGCTATTCTTTTAATCAGCTTTACCAGCATTATGACATCTGCTTTATAATCACAGAATTAATTAAATTATCATAACAAAACTCTTAACTTCAGCCGTGTAATCATTTATTCAAATATATTCGCTACTCAATTTTATTTCTATATTTCCCCAAGCAGCTACAAAACAACTGCTTAATTAAGCTGATTTTAAGTTACCTTTTCGTACAGCGCTTAGTCAGGGAAAATTAGATTTTATTTGATTATATACCTCGCTTTGTGAATAAACCATAAGCAAGCATATTTTTCTTAGAAGTTAATACGGGATGTAAGAACAAGTGATGGTAATAGTGAGTTGTACAAGTTATGAAAATCATTTTTTTGACCGTAGTAGTAGTAGTAAAAAGATTTATTTAGCACGTGGCTACATGATACATTTTAACAAGTTTATACCCTTTTTTTTATTTATTTTTTGAATTAAATGACGTTTTGAAACTTTATTTGTCCTGTTGAGTGAATAAGAAAAATTTTAAACTTTTTTAAAAAGATTTTAAACTTTTTTGATTTTTAATTGACTTGTTTAATTTATTAAATTCAATAAGACCCTTATGAAAAACTGATTTATATGCAATATTTTTTTGAAAAATTATTAAGAAAAAAATTATTGTTATTTCGTGTTAAATAATTATGTTGATCACTATTTAGAACAGTCAATTGCTTTAAATGTGGCGGTAACAAATCATTTTGAATTTTAAAAATTAATATTAGAACCAAAAATAATACTAAATTTTTTACATTTAACCATTCTAATTTTTTTAACATCACATTAATTTTTGTATATCTATCCATATTAAGTAAAATTCGCATTGCTTTATTTTGTAAAATTTGTAATCTATTTATTACACCTTCATCCGCCATAAACAAAATTGTAGAACAATAAAGAAAATGTGGTAAAATTAAAGTATTGTATACAATTTTTTTTGAATAAAATTTTAAATTTAAACTTATTCTTTTAAAATAACTAATTTTTCCCGCAATTTTGTAAATTAAATTTTCGAATTGGTTATTAAATTTTAGTTTTGAATCAATCAATATACCTAAATATTTAAAAGAATTGACTATTTCTAGTTTATCACGATCAATTAAAATATTTATATTTGTATAATTATTTAAATGTACACCCATAACCATACATTTTGTTTTAGAAACATTTAATTTTAATTTGTTAACTTTTAACCAGTTTGACAATAAAATCAGTTTTGAATTTAAAATTTCCAAAATTTCCAAAAGATTTTTACCGCTTATATAGATAAGAGTATCATCAGCAAACATTTGTATTTTAAGAAATTTTAGGACTAATGGCATGTCATTAATATATAAAATAAAAAGTAAAGGCCCCAAAATACTTCCTTGAGGTACTCCAATGTTATTAAATTTCTTTGTTGAAAAAAAATTACCAAATTTAGTTTTCTATGATCTATTATTTAAATAATTTTGAAACCATTGATAAACTTTACCCCTTATACCATATTCAAATAATTTTTTTAATAATATATCTCTATTAATCGTTTCAAAAGCTCGCTTAAAATCAAGAAATACTGCTATTACATATTCTTCTCTTTCCAAGGCTCTTTTCCAATTTTCTACTACATATTGTATGGCTGTTTCACTAGAATATCCTTTTCGAAACCCAGCTTGAGAATAAATAAAAATTTTGTTTTTATTCAAAAAATCCATAACTTGTTCATAAACTACTTCTTCTATTAATTTTTCTATATCCCATAATACATTTATTGGTCTCATTTCATTCCATTGTTGAATTTTTAATCTTTGGAACCGGAGTACCCAACAAACATTTAAAGCCTTGGCGACCTCTCATTTGGAGAAAATGACCTATTTAAGTAAAAAATAGTCTATTTTTTACCTCCAAATCGGCTTTTTAGACGAAACGGCCAAAGAGACTAACTGTTTGGTCAAAACAAAGTAATTCGAACTTGTTCAAAGTGGGAAAATATAAGAGGCCCAAGAGATGGTCCAAAAGAGTAGATAATTACCTTGTAAATCGACTTGATAGTTAGGTCTAAGGAAAGTCAGTAATAAACGCCCAACCAGGTTATTTTTTACCTTAGATTGGGCCTTAAAGCCCAATAATCTTTTAGGCCCATAAATGAAGAACAAATTACTTCGTTTTGTCTTTAATATATCTTCATGGTCAGGTTATAATGTGAACACAGAAGGCTTTAAAGTATAAAATAGGTTATAGTTATGATTTAAATAATTTCTTTATAGCCCAATATTTTGTCCTCAAAGTGATTTTTACCGGATATAAAGCCGTCTCTTCCAAAAATTATGTCTTTAAAGAGATTCTGGCTTAGAAAACTTGAATGATGATTGTAAAGTTTATTGCACTGTGGTAATTTTCCCACTTGTGGGGAACATAAGAATAATCCAAGGAGGAGCTTGACCCTCTCCATTTTAAAATAATCAGTTTCCATTTTTTCGGCGAAATAAAAGGCGTAGGAGCTATACAAAACGCCGGAACAAAGAAAAAAAACGTTGTACGTTTATATTCGAACTATTCCAAAAAGTAAGGTTAGTTACATTATAATAGTGGCTATTAATCCGTTGCGAGACATTAATTCAGCAACCCCGATAGAAACATTTTATGGAGTAATTGGCCGTACATAGGGCCTGCAGAATTCTTAAAAACCCCAAATTAGGCTTCATAAACACTTATTATTATAAAGTTATGCCATATAAACGAATATTTCTCCTAATTTAGACCTATCAAGACGGAAGATACAAAATAGGAAATGTTCTCCTAGCGTAACCTAATACGGGTTGATTTATAGGTCCAATTTTTTTTAAGGCCCAAACCACAGGAAATCACGACCTTTAGGAAAAATATTTTACTGACGCCATATTTTTTTTAACATGGTGTATTATTTTCAATTCATTTTGATAGATTACTTGTAACACTAAAGCAACAACACATATATTACAAAAACCGAGCACAGAAACGAGCTAACTTACTCGTCCAAGCACTAAATATTCGCTACATTTTAAATTTTTAGTATTTTCAATTTTAATTTACCTTGTTTTTTTTAATTAAATGCCTTTTTTCTGGGGCGCGGTTAGTTTTTCTAGGTAAAATTGAAATCTATACGAAAATTTTTTACGCGCACCCATTTTTTCACTTCACATCGATGAAATAATGATTTTTATAAGTACATACCTATCTATATACTACCACTCCATTTTAAAAATCAATAGCGGCTGACATGACATGTTCTGATTTAAGAACCCTCCTGCCTCCTGTGCTTTGATACAAATAAAAACAAAATACTATTTTTATCTTTTTCTAAAATTGTGGTTATGATTTTCTATAAACTTCATAGCCCATAACAGGCCCAACATAGGCCCACATAGGTAAAATACGGGTAAAAAACACCTCTTTACTACCACGGAGAAGACTACTTGGCCTCGTCTATGAAGAACAATTCTCCTAATGACAGGTGTTTCTTACCACTTTATTACCTTGGTTTTATTCCCCACTAGGTGATAAAGTGGTATAAATTACTAACTTCTGACTATGTAAAGCGGTCCGTCGAGCTTTATAGTTAAAAAAATAGGTAAAAGTCACCTTTTTTAGACTATAATTGTTTGTTGGGTAATATATGAACATTTAAGTTCTAATGGAATTTCTCCTTTGTTTAAACAAACTTCAATAAAGTAAAGAAGATAATATCCAATAACTGTAAATTTTTCTTTCATCAATTTCTTAGTTAAAACCTCGTTGTAATTTTCATTTGAATTTAAATCATTTATAATTTTTCTTAAATGATTAAGAGATACTTTAGAAAAATTTTCCATAATGTTTTTATTTCTAGAAATTTTAGGACATATAGAATGGTTTCCAACATTTATTGAGGCAATAATATATATAAGACGTTTTCATTTTTCCTAGGCCACAAGTGTGAAAGGGCCAGGCAAGGCCAGTTTATAACGTAATTTCGTCAATGTCCCACCTAATTACTTATTTTATTTTTGAATACTAAATAGCCTTTATAAATAAACTACATGATTGCACAAAAGAGATAGATATAAAGATACAAAAGTTTTTAATAAAAGTTATTGGAAATGAATGAATGGGTTATTTCTGAAAATATCGAAAAAAAGTTTTTTTAAATGCAGTTTCTAGCTCACATGCAAAATTTCAGCTGCATAAGCTAATTTTTATTTTTTACCTATATTTTCTAAATTGCACCACTTTTGCAAAATAAGACTCAACGCAACCTACATAAAACTTCTGTTTTGACAAGGCTTTATTTTAGATACATTTTCTTTAAAGTAGCGCCATATTAAATGTGTGTTTTTCTACAAAATCAAAATTGGGCTAGTAAAATAAAGGGGTTTTAAATTAAATCGTTGAAAATAGATAAACTTTACGTTAAGTTAAACTAAAATTTATTTTCCACTTAATGAACACTTTACTGATGACACTGTGTTCTTTTTTGTCTTAATATTAAGGTGTATTACTTTCAGACACAAACTACGTTTTCAAAAATACTTATTTTATGAAGTTACCTTATAAAGCAAAATAAATAAAACAAATAAACTTTGCATCACATGCGACCAAATTTGATTTTGTAGAAAAACACACATTTAATATGGCGCTACTTTAAAGAAAATGTATCTGAAATAAAGCCTTGTCAAAACTGAGAAGTTTTATGTACATACCTAGGTTGCGTTGAGTCTTGTGGTGCAATTTACAAGATATTGGTAAAAAATCAAAATTATTTTATGCAGCTGAAATTTTGCATGTGGGCTAGAAACTCCATTTAAAAAAACTTTTTCTAATTACTTTTTTCGATATTTTCAGAAATAACTTCAGAAAAACTTTTCAATTATTTTTTGGAAAAAATTTAAATTTGACAGATACTGCGAATCACGTGACTACTATTTTTTTTGCTTAATTTTCATCTCGATCGAAGCAGAACTTGATGCCAAAGTCAAATTTTGAATAAAGCTATTAATAAAAAAAATCCCATATGATGCGGACTTTACTGGTGACACTGTATATTAAGACTAAAAATCATATTACATCACCAGTCTTAAATAACAGCTTTAAGGAGCACAGCCTTGGTTACATTAGAATAATATTAAGCATTCATAGCAAAAATGTCCAGTTGGAAGGCGAAATTGTTTTACTCGTTATCCACGTTGTAAACTGGCGATCTTGTCATCAAGTTGTTTGCTGCTGTGGGTTGATAAAATCGGTCTTTTCATCTTGTATTAGCAGCTGGGATGCAAAATTTTAGAAGAGTAAGTAATTCAGTCTATCTTATAGAAATTGTTGATAAACTATGTCGCCCACAACGTTTATGAAGCTTTTCTCTTCCTCCGCTGCCTTGTGGTTACTGAGATTTACCCATAACTCGTTTTGAAAACGATAATGAATATAGAAAAAAACCATAATTTCAGTGATGTGAATTTCATATTTAATTCAAATGGTTTCTCTTAAGTTAGCTTATGCAATGTAGCTTACTGTATGGCAAACAAATGACATAAAACACCTGTTCTTTTCTGTTGTAATATTAATGACAAAATAATAATACGTATCTAAAACTGTGTTTCATTTCATAATTTTGTAAAAGTTATGGTAATTACATCGAGTCCTATTTAAATTTCAAATAAAGTAAACCAAATTGTTATTACTTGACAAGTAACATTCGACAAAATTACTGTTTACAAACAATACCACCTGCCACGTTCACCTGCAAAGTCAAAGCGAGGTCGAGTCGACGTACCTATTTTGTACTTATATTACTAAAACTATATAATTGTATAGTGTCGTCGTTATGCAGCGTTAGATTTTTATCAAACTACGTCATAAAATATTACTAATGTCCCATCACAAGTAGAACAATACAACAAAAAATGGTCGGATTTCGGAAAAATGCTGCTTGAATTAATCCACGATACTGTTTCAAATAACAGCCCATTGCGTTTTTTTGTGGTGCCTTTTTGGTATCGTTATTTATCTATAAGTAACGTTCCTTTTAAAATAATAATAATAATAAAAAAGAAGAAATAAGATACTTTAAGTCTTCCTCCACTGGTATATTAAAATAAGTTTTTAAGTTTTATTGAAGGGTAAATTCTCTACACGTTTCGAATGTATATACATTCATCATTAGGAGAATAGAATAAGGAATATAAGAAATACTATAGGTGCGAACAGTCCAAACGGAGCCACAAGATGATGGAAAGAACAAGTAAAGTATTTGGAAAAACGTCCAACGTAATGATAGACTTAACGAGAGGCCATTCGTGAAGTATTGGCAGAAACTAAGTTATAAAGTTATCATAGCAGTAAGCTATGTGTCATATTAGTGAGACAGCACCATAAGTGAGAGGCGAGAGGAATATTTCAAATTGGAATGGTAGATGTTGTAAAGAGTTTCTCATAATGAAATGAGGAGTAACTGAAAAGTCATATATTAGTGAACCCAGTAACGTAAGTGTGAGGAGAAAAGAATATTTAAAACTGGAATAGTAGCAGTTGTAAAAAGTTTTTTTATTATAAAATGAAGAGTAACTGAAAAGTCACATATTAGTGAATCAGGAACGTAAATGTGAGGGGGAAGCGTATTTAAACATTGAAATAGAAGATGATTGATTTAAAGGTTTTTTATATGTCATGCATATTCAGTTACTGTTCATTTTATAATAAAAAAACTTTTCACAACTGCTACTAGTCTAATTTTAAATATTCTTCTCTCCTCACACTTACGTTACTGGTTCACTAATATGTGACTTTTCAGTTACTCCTCATTTCATTATAGAAAACTCTTTGCAACATCTACCATTCCAATTTGAAATATTCCTCTCGCCTCACACTTATGGTGCTGTCTCACTAATATGACACATAGCTTACTGCTATGATAACTTTATAACTTAGTTTCTACCAATACTTCACGAATGTCTTCTCTTTAGGTCTATCATTACGTTGGACGTTTTTCCAAATACTTTACTTGTTCTTCCATCATCTTGAGAATTTACCCTTCAATAAAACTAAAAACTTATTTTAATATACCAGCGAAGGAAGACTTAAAGTGTCTTATTTCTTTCCCTTTTAAACATACACTCCACAAGTATGGACTATTTTTTCAAGTTAAAAAAAAATAATAATGATCTATCTTTGTTTTCTAACATTAGTTTTTGTAATTTTTGCCTAAATTCGGCCTTCATCTTGGAAAGTGCACGAGAACCTCTTACAGTCTTACGTGACATACAGTACTTCTTGTTAACTCGTATAACATACCAGTTTTGTGAGACAAGTTAAAACATGTCGTTAAATCGTTGCTCGACACTGATAACACGTTCTGGGTAAAGCGTAATAGCCACAATGCGATTGGCGTAAAAGAAAAGCTCCAGACCAAAAAATAAAAATAAAATCGAAATTCTTTTTCCCATCGTGGGTGACATAGAGCCTAATGAATAAAAATGTAGCAATTGCTTTTTCTTATAAAATCAAAGTAATTTCTTGCGTCCAGCAATTGCTTAAAAGTGCAGGAATTGCTTCTAGTCAATGCTTTTGCTTAAAAAATAGAAGCAAAGGCTATCGTTTGCTTAAAATTTGATGAATAAATTAAGGAATTGCTTTTTGTAGTGTAGCGATCGCTTTTACCTTTTTAAGGTAGGTCGACCCCTGCATCATTTGCTTGGTAGCAACAACAAGTTCTCCGCGGCATACACGTGCGTTGCTCTTAATTTGTGTCTTCAATTATGGCTGAATATATGAACGTCCGTAAAAGAAAAATCTACAGTGTACGTAAAAATGGCAGATATGATGATTTCAGAAAGTTATATCGATTTGACTGCGAAAATGTTGAGTGGTTGTCAAATTATTTTTTGACTGATACTGATAAAAGGCGAGGGGATGCACTGTCGCCTTTAAATAAGATTAAAGTCTTTCTGCGGAAATTGTCGAATCCAGGCTTTCAAAATTCTGTAGGTGAGAACTCGGTGTTCACCAAACCAGAGTCCATATATTTCTTTATTATACCGTGACCAAACTACTGTCTGTAAGACATACACTTCTGTAATGAATGCAGTTTTGGAGAAGGCCAATATTTTTATTAAATTTCCTACAAGTGCTGAAGCCGTTGTGGAAGCTAAACGGTTGTGGTCAGAGAGATTTATGTTCCTTCAATTTGTGAACGAATATCAAATGCTTGTCTTTAATTACTTCATCACTACTATCACTTTCCTCATTTTCACTGAAATCTGCCATATCACAAATATAAGTTTCCTATTGTCCACAAAAACGTAACAGATTACTATTGTACTAAATAAATAGACCAACGTTATTGTATTTACGTCAACCCTTTTGCAAATTAGGCACCAAACCGAACATGAAATCTGTAATCTGAACAAGTGGATAAGCCACGTCTGAACTTGTGTTAAATTAGTATTTGCTACAGAGGTGTAAGAAAAACAGCAATCGCTTAAAAATTATATTCATATCCAGATCTAGCAATTGCTTTTACTTATAGCATTTGCTCGTCAAGCAATTGCTTTTACTAAAAAGTAATTGCTTAATTTTTTTTCATTAGGCTCATTGTTTGTGCTTAGCGCGTTTTCGTTCATTGTTGTTTTCATTGTCCGGAGAAAATAATTATTAACTACTCATCTTGATAAATTCTCGTACCCACAACTCGTGAGTAAAAATGGCCTGGCCGATTTCATCCTTCGCAAACAACATTTACAATTAATCCGTGGTATATTATTAACTAAGGGCTTGGAATTAAAAAAAGTGTTTTAAAATTTATACGTTCATATAACAAGACTGACGACCTACCGATGGTCGATTCTTACGGTCGGCAGGACCTACAAAAAGAAAAAGAAAGAAAAAATACCACAAACTTAAAAATTAAAAATTTTATTTAATTAGTTTATTTACGAGTGGTGACACATATACTCGAACAGTTTTCGCAAAACTGACATCTTTTAAAATATCATTATATCGTTCACACTTTGTGCTAAAAAAATTTCAAAGTCGGAAATCTTTTTGCTGGACTAATACCAGGAAAGTTTTTCCTAATCTCTTATTGTCACACAAGCCGTAAACCGAAGGGCGAATGCGAAAACTGTTTTTGAAATCCATAAAACTTCTTGGAGGGAGGCAACATTTGTGATTTATGTCTGTTGGTTATGTGTACGAAAGTTTGGATTAATTTGATTTAGAAGTCTCTCCAGGTAAAGGCGCATAGTTAGGTTTGAATTTAATTTGGATGGAATTTAACGATTTGTTATTTATTTATTGTGTGGCCTAATCCACTGGTTTCTTTCACAAGATTTTGAATAATTATAAATTTTACTCACGTGTGCGTTAATAAACTTTTTGATATTCGGTTAGATACATTTTTCGGTGTGATTTGTACCGTGCGAGCCAAAATTATTGGCATCAAATTGGGCCTTGCATCTAAGGACGTAATGATTAGCCGTAGAGCTTAATACCTGTTGGGTGCCAGTAACTACCTGAATAAATAATCAATCAGTTATTCCGTCATCTTTGACAGTCGTTACAAGTAATTTGATTCATCGCTAATTTTTCCAATTTCTTGAACGATTCACACAATGGGCTTTACGGAACAGCACAAAACATTTATGGTTGCGTATTTTCGAAACGGGGTTAGAGTAAATGGTGAGTGGCAATACAATCCGGGTTTGTGCATGAACGATTTTCACGAACATTTTCCTAACGTTGCTTTTATTGCTGGGGATTTTTATCATTGCCTGAAAAGAACCGTGGCTGTGTTTAGGGAAACAGATTCTATACGATACAAAAAAGGAGCTGGAGGACCATCAGTAAGAACAGAAGAACTTGTTGCAAACTTTCGTGAAATAATGCAAAATACGCCAACAAATTGTATAATACGCCTGTCCCAAGAAGTGGGAAGATCTTATGGAACATGCACGACTATTCTTAGGAAGCAGCTAAATTTATTTCCTTATAAAGTGCAAGTATTCCAAGAATATACAAGAAAGGATTATCCAAAAATGTGGTAACATTTCTCCAGAGAGGTCAACACTTTTGAAAATATGAAGAGACGTGTGAATTTATGCTTGGAGCATGGCGGTGGCCAATTTCAGCAATTTATGTAATTATTTTTCTTTTTCTTGGTGTATATTCTTACTTTGTTAATTTTTTAAACAGCAAAAATAAATTTGTATTTGTCTACTTATTTTATTACTCATTAGTTTGGCATAATATCATGTCATAATATGAATTTGACAAAATTTTTACCTAGATTTGGTTATATATATCGTCCCCATATCATTGTGATCTAAACCAAGCCCTACGTTTTTTAATTCAAACCCTCTTTGATGCAAATAATTTTTGCTCGCACGGTGTGTTCTTATAAATATAAATATTTAACCCGCTGTAAAAATGGCGTAGGTACCTGTCGTTTGGTTTGGTTGTAAAGCTTAATGAAAGCGAAGCGAGCGAGCTGAATATTATGCTGTTTTATCGACTCTTAAGTTTTCCTTTATTAGTCTTTAATAACTGGTTTGCTCATTGTCAACAACCTGTTTTTTAAGATAAAAATTGTGAAATCTCGAGTTTGGATTTTGAACCCGAAATAGGTCTATTGGTGTCAGATGTGGGGAGCATCAAATCAAGTCAATAAAAAATTAGGGTTGTCATTAAAGAAAATTATCGATATAGGGATAATTATTTCTAATTTGGGACACGCTGTATCAATAACTCTTTTATAAAAAAGACCCCAACTTAAAATTTTAAAGTACCCGTGTCCAAATATTTTTCAAAAAAAAAACTGTAGTGGATTTACTGAATTTCTTCCAAGTTATAAACTCGCACTGTATACTGTACATTCATATAAAAAGCTTTAAATCGCAAAGCCTTTACCATTTTTTCGCCGGAGTTCTTATTTTTCCACCATCGATTATGCCATAATAATCAATGTATTATTTAAAGCTCAAAGTTAATTAATTATTTTATTTAACTATTATCAACGCGCCCAAATGAGAAGACCAAGTTAACAATTTCAAAAATCTAGCGTTTATGAAAGCTTATTAAACGGCTCATCGAATTTCATTTTGCCAGTTCATTAGTGCTGTGTTGCAATATTCAAATCAATTAAGCTGATCCCATAACGATAACGTACTTCTAGCCTATGTAATTCGGATATAATTCATCCGGACAGTTATACGCGAATAGCATTTCTACCTATATTGCGTATCCAAAAATTATTGCTCAATATATTCTAGACTGAACTACTAATTAATTGCAAGAATGTATTTGAATCAGGCAGCTTATACTACAAAACAGAAGAAGAAGCAAAGATGGCACTTAATGAGGAAATTTTTTTAGAAGTATTATTGACAATTATTGCTTATTACTTTACTTTTTCGAATCCAGATCCAAAATCCTTTACAGTCTTTCTGCCCAGTATCGGGCTACGTCCACGGCTTCAGTGTTAGCGTGCCATAAGTCATCGAGGGTGCATTTCGATGGACAGTGCATACATGTTCTTAGCTGGTCGGTGGTCTGTACTTCTCCACAGTCGCAGGTTACCTCTTCGGCACTTCGCATGTCCCATTTTGCCAGGTTAGATTTGACGGGGGCAACACCAGTCCTAATGCGGTTAAGGGTTCGCCATGTCTTCCATTTTAAATTCATTCCTCGGGGCGGTTCTTGATGGAGTGGGAAGTTCGCTGGTGGTTCTATTCCTGTGTTTCGACATATTGAGCTGCTTCGCTTCGATCTTCTGGGGAGGTAAAGCCCGCAGCCTAATATAGTAAGGGTGCAGGTAAGGGTAACAATTCGGCATGTCTCGTTTTGTGCGATCGTGACCTGTCTGGCATGTTTAGATCTTTTCCACACTGGACAAGCGTATTCCGCTGTCAAAAATAACAAGGATTTCGCTGTTGTCCTCAGGACGCTCGGATTTGCACCCCATTTGCTCCCTGCGAGTTTCCTCAGGAGGTTATTTCGAATCGTGACCTTATGTCTGGTATTTTTGCAGTGGTGTTTATATGTTAGTGACCTGTCAAGGACGACACCTTGGTATCTTGCTCTTTCAGTGTGTTCCAGATTCTATCCCTCCTAGGATACATTGAGTTTTCTATGTGCTAAGCGCGTGTTTAAGTGGAAAACACATACCTGGGTTTTAGCAGGATTCGGTTTTAGAAAGTTTTCTTTATAGTATTTGCCCATTATATTCATTCGATTCCCTTGACGCTAAGTTCACACAATGACGTAATAAAAAATGGTTTTACGTTTTTTTTTCAGGGCTACAAAACTTTCTTTTTTAGTTTTTAATTTATTACTCCTTAACTACTGCAGCCAATTTAATAAAGTTATAAACAATAACACTAATAGAAAACCAAAAGCAAAAAAAAATATAGGGTGTCGAATTTATAAAATATACGTATGGTAGCACACTCTTTTGGGCCACCCGGTATATTATGCTAAAATATTTTCCTGAAATATACCCATGTTACAGACGAACTCCATGGAATATTCCTTCCTTTGCTATGCTATGTTTAAGGTTGAAAATAAATTAAAATGATTTCGTATTCATCACATGCAAGCAATGTTATTTTAGCGTTTTTCTCGAAAACGGTTACATTTATCGAAACAAAAGTAGTATACTATTTTTATGTCAAAAGCTTAGGAGAATAAAAATGTTTAGTCAAAATATGCATACAGTGTCAGACAAAAAGTTGGGACCATTCAAATTAAAGTATAGGCTCCTATGTGGCGCCCTCTACAAAATGCGAAAAAATGGTGTACAAATTTGTATTCCTCATCCCGAGAAAGACGCATATACGAGATTTCGTCAAAACATTATGAGCATGGCAAAGGGTTTTGCAAAAAAAACTGCAAATAAAATTTAACTTTAACACCCTGTAACTCCGTTAATAACACAGGCCTGCATGAAATTTGTGAAGACGTGATTTTTGTTTGTTGACCTCAGTTTTTATATAGAAATAACTAATTAAAATACAATTGGTCTCTATCACCCACAGATTTTTTTTGCAAAAAAATATAAAAAAAACTTATAATAGGCGTTTTAATACATTTTAAAACGAATGTAGTACTTCAAATTCTAAATGATTGATGAATAAAAATGATTTTCTGTGGTGCTACACACCTTCCGACTGGAGACTTTTTATCGACTTCAAAAAGAAGCTTTAAAGCTGTTCTTTTACATAATGACAATGTTTTTGCTTCTGTTTCGGTCGGCCATACAGTTAAGTTAAAGGAAAACTATGAAAATTTAGAGGAATTACTTTTAAGAATACAATATGAAAATCACAAAATGTTAGGTCTTCTCTTAGGTCAGCAGTCTGGATTTACTAAATTTCCATGTTTCCTGTGCGAGTGGGCTAGTTGGAATCGAGAACAGCATTGGATAAAAAAAGACTGGTCACAAAGAGAGACTTTAACACCTGGAAACAAAAATGTAATTCGCGAAAGTCTTATTGACCCTCAAAAAGTTTTACTTCCACCACTTCACATAAAAACTTGGACGTATGAAACAATTTGTTAAGGCATTAAACAAAGAAGGAAATTGTTTTAAATATTTGTGTAAAACATTTCCGGCTCTGTCAGAGGCAAAATTAAAGGAGGGAATCTTTGTAGGGCCGCAGATTAGCAGCTTGATGAAAGATACAGAATTTGAAAAGGTAATGGAAGATAAGGAAAAACATGCATGGAATGCTTTTAAAAAAGTTGAACATAAATTACTACTATGTTGAGATCGTTGAAAATATGCTGGAAAATTTCAGGAATTTCAGAATATGAGCATAAAAATTCACTTTTTTACATTCCCATTTGGACTAATTCCCGGAAAATCTTGGGGACGTGGATGAAGAGCAAGGTGAAAGATTTCATCCATATATTAAAGAGATGGAAAAAAGATACCAGGGGCGCTGGGACACAAAAATAATGGCCGAATTCTGTTGGACATTGAGAAACAGAAAAACAACCAAAAGAAGCTTTTCTGAAAAAAAAAAAACGTTTTTTGAAGAAGCGTAACGTAATAACCATTTATAATAGTTTATATGTGTATATTTTGTATATTTTTGTATTTTTTTCTTAATATATTAAAAAACTAGCTTATAAATGAAATAAATAGTGTTTTTTCTATATTTTTGGATTTTACCGGTTTGAAAAATAACCTTACGTGATATAAAAAAACTGAAAGCAGATTTGAAATCAGCGCTACCCAATTACTAGGAAACAGTTAAAATTTTTAAATCAACTTTCAAAGTGTTAAAAAATGCAGGCCTGTGTAATCAATTTTCGAAAAAATGTTATAGGAAATAGCATTTATTTTCGGTCTAGAATTATCCCCAAAATTTTTTGCTCCTCATTTCCAAACACCCTGTATATTATCAATAAAAAACCATCCAAAAAGCAACGTTTGTTCTGATATGTAAAAGTTGTCGTCTTGAAGAACTGAAATTATGTAAACATCGTTATCTAATATACAAAAAGAAACAGAAACTTAATAATGCATACATAAATCGGCCAACGTTATACTAATAATAATGGAAGGAGTTTTCTTAATGACATTACGTTAAGATATTTACTATACTCCTTTATCCATTAGAAGATGCAGTAAATTTAATAAGCCTGTTAAACCCTTTTCTAAGTGCCTTAAAACCGGCTTATAATTACTAAAATCACTTAGTGCTTCGACAAAACAACACATTTGGGCCGTAAACAATTATTTATACGGGTACTTGTTAAATAAATTAAATTGTGGATTTAGTATAAAAAGGACTTTGCTCTAGACAATTTTTAAATCATTAATTTAACATGTTAACTTTAACGTGGTAAACTGAGTGTGTACCAATGTATTAAGTAGAGAGACACCGACGGGAGGTTCGGTTCCGGTTGGTTTCGGCTAGGTTCGGCCAAAAAAATAGTTTTTCGGTGAGACAGTTTCGGTTTCGGCCATGCCGAAACTCAGTGTTCGGAAATTGTCGCGCACCGTTAACTTTGGGTGGGGTCGTAGGCAGTGTTGTCTGTAGGTATATATAGAATAGATTTTTTCTCTGTCTCCGTTCCCAAGATCGATCTCGTCCTATATAAAATAAATTAAATTTCAGTAGGTATAGTGTTTCTTAGGTCAATTTAATGACATTAAACTGTAGGAATTTCCTAACCATAGGCGTCCCAAACAAATAATTAAAATGCGTATACACACTTATAAGTTTGTTTTACATTAGGTGTTTGTACATACTGCACTTTATAAACCCACTGTATATGGCGTGTGTGAACATCGAAAATAAAGATACTAAGGAAAAAAACTGTAAAGCTTGCAAGAAAAAAGTAGTGTCTTCACTGAATTGTGAAATTTGTGAAAGTTCCTTCCATCCCAGCTGTGCGTATCAGGCAAAAGTCGTAAATAAGGAAGAAAAACTGTTTTGCTGCAAGGCACGCCCCGAAAGTGAGGTTGGAAGTAACAATTTTATGGATAATATGGATGAGAAGAAGCTAAAATCGATTATTAGAGGCCTCCTCAAAGAATTCTTCGACCCCTTTAAGACCAGAGTGGAGAATGGTATGAAGAACCTAGAAAAAGCTGTTCAACATATGTCGGATTCCTTTGACGAGCAAAAAACCACCTTAGAAAATGTCTTAGGAGAAATGAAACTCCTTAAACAAGAGAATACTGTATTGAAGCAAATACTTCAGCTTCTGGAAGCGAAATTTGATGAGTGCGAACAAAAAGAAAAGGCCAATAACATTGTGGTTTGTTGGAATACCGCCTCAGAGTGATACAAACCCAACGAACCTAATAAAATAAAATCGCTACTGCAATGCAAGTGCCCATTAACGAAGGGGATATTCAAGAATGTTTCAGACTAAATAAAAAAGAATATGCTCCTATTTTGGTTAGACTTAGTAACTACAGCTAAGAGAAAGAGATTTTAAGTAAAGTTAAGCAATTGAAAGGGATCACAGTGAAACAGTGTTACCTACAGGGAATCGAGAGAAAAATTTACTTGAATGAAGACTTACCTTTGGCAAAACGGGTGTTGCTTAAAAAAGCCAGAGAAATTAAAGCTGCAAAAGGCTATAAAGCGGTCTATTGTCTGAATGGGACGATTTTCGTACGGAAAAATGAGCACGATCCACCTGTAAGAGTTTTATCTGAAAACGATCTATAAATTCATAAAACTTGAATAATGTGCAATAAGAAATATACTATGAACATTCACTGATCTCCATACTATCTTAGATGATTATAAAATCTGTGAGACTCGTGTCTGTGATAACTTATCCCAGGTTAATGAAACTATGGGTGATATTAACGTAATGCATGTAAACATAAGAAGGGTCTGTAAAAACTTTGATCAGTTCCTTGTTTTTCTGGAATCAACTGAGAAGGATTTTGACATCATAGTGATGTCGGAGACACATACTGTCCACAATATATGTGATTTTAATATAGCAGGGTATTTAGTGCTCTCGAATAACAGTACATTAAATAAGTTTGACGGCTGCCTTGCATATGTAAAGGAGCAATTTTACCAGGATCACTCTGTTGTCAGGGAAAATATTGTAAAGCTGATTAAGGTAACTCTGCGACTCTCTGGTTGATGTTTATGCAACATATCGATCTCACGTCACCAATAAAAATGACTTTATTGACAGCCTAAATATTATTCTTCAAAGATCAATGCTTGACCAAAATCGAACCCATGTTCTGGTTGGGGACATAAACATCGACCTTCTTGATGTCAGCTCTACTGCAACAAATGACTACCTTACAATGCTAAATAGTTACGGTTTCTGAAGTGTAATTAATAAAGTGACCAGAAAAACAGACGAGACTGCGACCTGCATAGATCACTTTTTTATTAAATGTAAAAATCGTGTATTTTCTAATGTCAACCCCGTTATATTAATAAGCGATTTTACAGATCACTATCCCATTCTGCTCAATATAAAATGTAGTGAAGATAGCCCAAAAAACAAAAAGATAAAACTATCCAACAGGTCAATTATAAAATGCTTTTGCAACTTATTCGTGGAGCAGAATGGGATGATGTACTGCGAAACAATGATGTGAATGCTTGCACGGATATCTTTATAGACTGCCTTCAGAGTTTTGTAAAAAAGCTAGCAAAACAAAAATAATCAGTAACAAAAAGATTAGACTGAAGGCATGGATCACAAAATGGCCTCTTAGTATCAATCCGAAAAAGATATCATTTAAAAAAACAATGCACTCTAAATAGAAATAATTTAGATGATCAAAATAAGTATAAAAAATATAGAGATACTCTTTCAAAGTTACTTAAACAAGCTAAGTATGCCCACTATAAAAAATTAATAAAGGATAACTCAAATGACCCTAAGAAGACTTGGACGGTAATAGGAGAGGCCACAAATGATCATGCCAGCAGGTCTGAGATTAAAAGTGTTTTAAATGGTAATGATGTAGAGAGATGAGAGACCCTTACATGATAGCAAATGAATTTAATTTATATTTCGCCAATATTGGCAGTGAACTGGCAAAAAAAATTCCCGGTAATTGTGAAAACCCTATCGCTCGGTCTGATGCTAGCCCGAACTCCTTCTACTTTACTCCTATCACTGAAAATGAACTAATAAAACAAATAGCAAGTTTAAAAAAGGGGGTGGCAAGTGGGGAAGATGGAATTACGTCTGAAATTATTAGGGATGGTCACCAATTCTTACTAAAACCATTGAAGCACATAATAAATCTTATTTTCAGGCTTGGAGTTTTTCCTGATGCTCTTAAGAATGCAATTATTGTTCCACTTTACAAACAAGGCGACAAAAAGCTTGCTTCTAATTATAGACCCATTGCACTGATTAGCACAGTGAGCAAAATCGTAGAAAAATGTATTAAACATAAACTTATGCTATTTTTAGATAAATACAACTTATTAAGTGCCAACCAATATGCATTTAGGGAAGGCTCCAGCACAGAGAATGCCCTATGTAAAGTTACGGATAAAATAATGCAAAACCTTGACGATGGTAAGAAAGTAATTGGTGTGTTCTTGGACCTGAGAAAGGCCTTTGACATTGTGGCACACCAAATCCCGCTCGACAGGTTAGAGAAGATGGGTATAAGAGGTATTGCAAACGGATTATTTAGGTCATATTTAGAAGGGCGTACCCACCGAGTAAAACTATCAAATACATTGAGTGATCGTCGTCATGTGGGGATTGGTGTGCCGCAGGGTACAGTTCTTGGCCCGCTTTTATTCAATATCTACATTAATCAAATATTAAGATTGGTGGATGATGGTAGCGTCTTTTGTTTTGCTGATGACACTGCTATTATTATAAGCGGCCAATGCTGGAGGTCAACTTTTGAAAGGGCAGAAATAGCCATGAGCAAAATAAAGAAGTGGTTGGATTGTAGCCTGCTCTCTCTAAACGTGGAGAAATCTAAATTTATTACTTTCGCTTTATCCACAAGATCACTGCATGCCGAATAACCAGAACTTAAAACTGCATGATTCTGATTGCAGTCTAAACAGGGAAACTAGTAAATGCGATGAAACAATTAAAAGAAAATCATGTTTAAAGTATTTGGGGATCTTGCTTGATGAAGGCCTTAAGTGGAGAGAACACATCAATTATGTGACCTAAAAAATTAGGAAACTTATATTTAAATTTTATGAGCTACATAATATTCTACCCTTGAAAACCTTGAAGATTGTTTATTTTGCCCTAATAGAATCTGTAATTAACTATGGATTTGTTGTGTGGGGAAATGCTGGCAGGACATTCATGTTGAAGCTTAAAGTAGCACAAAAATGGGTGATAAAAGTGATGCTTTTTAAAAACGAGAGATACCCTACAGAACTGGTTTATAAAGAGAGTCGACTGCTCACACTTGATCAGCTTTATATTAAGTCAGCTATAAGATTTATGCTGAAAGTACCATATTACAAAGAAATCTTAAATCATGGTGTAAACACTCGAAACGCAGCGTTGCCAAATGTCCTGCTACGTAACCCCAAGCATACTGCCTGTCAAAAACATCTATATATTGTGCAGGCCCAAAAATTTACAATTCTATGCCTCTGTACTTAAGAATAAAACCTTATAACCAAGTAAAGCACCTGATTACGCGGTGGATCCTTGACACTGGTTTACCCTTGTGTATCTGGAATAGTAATAGTGAGATGTATGTACAAAAATTACCTTAATTGAAGTAAAACGAGTTTAGCAATTTTGTTAGTGTTTTTTAGCAGTATTATTGATATTTTTAATCATAGTGAAATAATGTAATAATAAAAGCCTCTACATGTACAATAGAAAATAGAAATAGGTGCACACACAGTATCTTCAGATACCATCGTGCAACCAACCTAGTAATGGCTGTAATAAGAAAATGTTAGATTGTAGTATTGTATAATTATTCGCTGTTGCTAACATAAATAAAAATAAATAAAATAAAAATATATAATAATATTATATTAAAATAACAAATATAAGGTAACTCAAAAATTCTATACACAAAACTAAAATCAGAAAAATAAACCTGACACGGCACGACACTGCTCAGAAAATGCTTTAATTTTTTACCAGAACTCCATTCTGGGACCATTGTCCAGCCCGTCCACAAATTCCAAATTACGTATATTTTATCTTCGTCTCTTCCACGCCATCGGCGGTCACTGGCCTATCTCTGTCTGACAGAATAGATCGTTAGACGGGCTGCGTACCGCTTCAGCTTACACCAGCCGCTTTAACTGGCGCTTGCAAGCGCAACAGATTATATGCTGTTGCCAATTCTTCAAAATTTTCGGATTTGTTAGCACAATGTAAGTATATACGAGAAACAAGGGTTTGTTAATTAGTTGTTTTTAAACGCTGAAAACACTTTTTGTCTTGATTTCAGTTATATTGTTTCTTAAGGACTAAAGAATGTATTATTATAACAATGAATGGCTTGTTATTTTTTTCTGTCACACTCAAAACTCCTCGGTTTAAAGTATATTTGCAAACTAGCTTTCAAAGAAAGTTACTGACTAACAAATGAATACTGATATAAAAGAAACATTTTTAATAAAAAAACTTAAAGAATTGAAGAAGAAAGATCTGACAACCCTAGTTGTGAGGTCGGTCTCTTTGAGACTGTTTACCGCCGTTTTTATGCCGTATGGAATGATTGGAATGTCATCACACTGACTTTGGATAAATTATATACAATAAAAATTTTAACATGTATAAATAAGTTTCGGTTTCGGCCGAAACTAAGACCACGGCCGAAGATTCGGTTTCTGCCGAAACTAAAAATATTGTTTCGGTCGGACACTAGTATTAAGCGATGTATGTATTCCAAGAATAATTCCGCAACATTTCGCAAACCTTCTAAAAAATAGTCCTTTTTGAATTCTGGCTTTTTTAGTATTATGTGTGTGTGTGTGTTATATGGAGAACTTGGAGGAAATAGTATATTACGTACCGAAGTGGAAAGTGTTTCATTACTGTCGAGAGATTAGATAGTTAACCGAGACTCGAAGCGTCGAGGTAAACTATATCTCGGAGACAGTAATGAAACTTTTCACCGAGGTTTGTATACTATTTTATTTACAATCGCATCCTACATCCACTTCTTATAATTTTTAACTAAAAATATTATTAAAAGAAAAATGTCATTTTGACGTAGTATTATAGAAAATATATATTAAAAAAGTCAAATAAATTTACAAGTTTTCACATTTTCAAATTAGGCGACGGTTGTCAAGGAAACGTTTGTTTGAAATTAAAACAATAAACGTCAGTTCAAGTCTGATATTTTGCGATCAATACAATAAAGCTTAAAAATTAATGGAAGAAGAATCAATGGAGTGTACCCCGCCGAAAATAAGGGGAGCCGCTGAATGGAATGACATAATTTTAGTTCAAATATCACATTTTAGTGGACTGAAAATGAGGGAGGGGAATCAGGGTGTAAAGTCAGGGCGGGAAGTAGAGGTAGGTAATGTGACACTTCCCAATCTTCAATAAACTCAGTAATGTCAACATTACATGTATGGTTGTAAATAAAGTATTTTACCTACTATATCCAAGGTATTTTAGACAGTAGTTGCGAAACAAATAAAATAATATCTAAAAACAACAAATATCCTACCACCAACTTAGTCTAGATTTCGTAAAAGTTACAGCATGACAACTGTTCTTTTAAAAATTAAAGACGACATATTTAGAGCCTGTGAGAAAGGTCAGAATACATGCCTTATACTCCTAGACTATAGCAAAGTATTTGACACTATGGTATATAATAGTTTAAGAAAAAAACTAGAATATTTCGGTTTCGGTAACTGCTATACTAAATATCACGAATAGTCTCGTTTTAAAACAGATGACAGCGGTTATTTGTCATCGATCAGCTGATATTGGGACATAATAATATCCCTAGATTTGTAGCGGACCGTAATGAGCCCAAACACCGAGTTATAAATTGCGTTTTTGTTACATTTAATTGTAAGTACCTCGTAAGAACAAGACAAGACAAGTACCTACAATTAGTATTCATTTGACCAAAAATTTAGATACAGGTTAAAAAAATTTTAATTCTTTTTCATTAGGGATCATAATTATTAATGTGTGCCTTGCTCGTTAGTTGATTTCATCGATAAGTAATAAGTTTTATTTCATCTGAACGCCGTTTTTGTCGAAAAGTTACTTTGTAAAATTTTTGTTCTTAAAATGTTTGTTCGGTAAGCTTAGCTTTCTAATGTATAATTTTTGCATTTTACATTATCTAGATATCCTTTTCTGTTTCAAGAAAAATAAGTAGAAATTAAGTATTTCCCTGACTTAGGTAGGTAGGGGAGAGTTGGACAAAACCGGGTATCGCCTAGTTCTACCAAATGACAAAACAGCTTTCCATATTATTAACCTTTAAAAAGCATCAGCTATTTGATTTTGAAGAAATTATTTTTATTATTATTATTAGTAAATATTATTATTGTTTGGCAATAGTAAGGTAATAGTAAGTAAAATTATGTTACTATAATAGTTAAAATAGCTAACCATATTAGTATGTAATAGGATAGCGAACAAATATATAATTCTATTTTCTGTGTCTACGTACCTTACATAATTGAAATTATTATTTGATATTACTATTATTATTGTTTGTATGACAATAAAATAAAGTTTTTAACATAAAGTTAGCCTACATACAAGTTTAGAAGAGTAACTGTATCAACAAATTGCATTTTAACAAACAAATTCCATAAAAACCACTTTTGGGTCTACGTACCTTACGTAAGTCAAAAACTGTTAAAGTAGGGTTTCCACTGACAGAAAAATTGAATCCCTGGCTAAACTAAAGCTTTTAACTTTATGTTAGCCTACATACAAGTTTAGGAATGTAACTGTATCATAACCAACAAATTCTATAAAAACCGTATTTGAGTCTTCGTACCTTACGTTAAGTCAAAAACTGTTAAATTAGGGTTTCCATTGACAGAAAAATTAAATCCCTAGCTATATTGAAGCTTTTAACTTTATGTTAGCCCACATACAAGTTTAGAAATAATGTAATTGTATCATAACCAACAAATTCCATAAAAACCACTTTTGGGTCTACGTACCTTATGTAAGTCAATAACTCAAGTAGGGTTTCCACCAGAAAAATTAAATCCCTGGCTATATTGAAACTTTTAACTTTATGTTAGCCCACATACAATTTTAGAAATGTAACCGTACCATAGCCAACAAATTCTATAAAAACCATATTTGGGTCTACGTACCTTAAGTAAGTCATATATGGGGATTTTCTTGACAGTGAATGTAATAACTTCAATTCAATTAGTTTATGCTGAACTATAGGTATGATCTAAACAAATAAAACAAATAAAACAAAAAAAAATCTGTTCTAAATATGAGTGACAGAATCCTATTTTAAGTTGTGTTTCAGTTAGTTTAGGTTTGGACATTTATAATATTATAAACTTTTTAAATCTATTTTGACACTTTATCTTTAAACCATATAGAAATTCATGCTTATTATTACCTAACTTAAATTATAATATTTATAAAACAAAACTTTCAAAAGAAATTATTAGGTACCTATTACTTATTATTTGACAATATTAAAGCGGTAGAACCGTGGAGGCTATTGCATAAATTGTTTTAGAAGGTATCACATGTATAATTTTCAAGTCCGGTCCTGTAATTCATGCCAACTTATAAAAATTTAATGGACCAAAATTGACAGAGTGTCACGTGACTTTGCCCCCATCTTGCGAGAGTATTCAAGATTTTTACTATATATTATGTTTTTCGATAGCTATTTTAAAGATCGTAAGCAACGCGTTGTTTTAAAAGGTGATACATCGGATCTGATTACAATTAATCAGGGTGTTGCTCAGCGCAGCATCCTTGATCCTCTACTTTTCTCTATTTATACTGAGAATTTTCGGCTTTTTTTGAAACATTGTTGCTCTCACCAGTATGCCGATGACACCCAAATTTATATCTTCTTTCTGAATAGTTTAGATCCATTAGCTATTAATAAAATAATGATGATCTTGAAACTATTGTACTAGTTTTAAAAGTGCACGGGTTAGTTTGTAATGAGTTAAAAACCCAGCTAATGTTATCCGGTACAAATAGAGAAGCTTTAATATATAACCCGCTAGTTTAAATTAATTAACAATTAATAATAACATTAATTAACAAATTACCAATAATATTCTAAAACCTGTTAACGAGTGCAAAAACCTGGGTGTACTCATTGATTCTGATCTTTGATTTAGCAGTCAAGTTTCCATTTTAATTAAAAAGTCGTTTTACAAATTGCGACTTCTCTACATGCACCAAGATATCTTAAGAGGAAGTAACCCCTTCACCACAATGAAAATTGCCGAACGTTTTGCTGGCCAAACGAAAAGAAAAAACCAAAATTGGTATTTAGAAAATAAATTCTACTTTAAATACCCCATCCAGAAAAGTAAATGACAATCGAAAATATTCCCAAAATTTTTTTTAGATTTTTTTTTTATTTTTAGTAATTTTGTAATATCTTTAACAATTCTTTATTGATCAAAAGCAAAATGACTTTCCCGTATGTAGAATGTTGTACCAAACAATTTTTCTTAAAGCCATTTTTCAATATCGGCCTTACTTTTTTCTCAAAAACGTTGGGCGCGTAAAGTGAATTTAAGCGTGTAAAGTGGATTTACGCGCCCAACGTTTTTGAGAAAAAAGTAAGGCCGATATTAAAAAATGGCTTTGGGAAAAATTGTTTGGTACAACATTCTACACCCGGGAAAGTCATTTTGCTTTTGATCAATAAAGAATTGTTAAAGATATTACAAAATTACTAAAAATAAAAAAAATTTCTAGAAAAAATTTTGGGAATATTTTTGATCGTCATTTACTTTTCTGGATGGGGTATTTAAAGTAGAATTTATTTTCTAAATACCAATTTTTGTTTTTTCTCTTCGTTTGACCAGCAAAACGTTCGGCAATTTTCATTGTGGTGAAGGGGTTACTTCCTCTTAAGCACGAAACTAAAGCTAATGGTAACTGACTCGCTTGTTTTATCTAACCTGACTTACTGTGACGTAGTTTATTGGTCCGCTTTATTACATAAAGATAAAAACAGCTACAAAATATTCAGAACGCCTGTTTGAGATTTGTTTATAACTTAAGAAAATTTGATCACATTACTCCCAGTTCTATCGCCTCTGACCGGCTTCTTAACATTAAAGAGCGCTTCGAGCTACATTTGGCTAGGTTAGTGTTTCGTATTGATTCGTCTGGTATCCCAATTTATTTAAGCGATCTTTTAACTAAATGCTTTGATCTGCACAATCGCGAAACCCGGAATAGAGAACTTTTTAATGTTCCAAGACATCACTCATCTTAATTTTAAAGATCTTTCAGCTATAACGCAGCCCTAATTTACAACCGCCTGCCTATCGACGTGAACATTGAGCCCAGTCCAGCAGCGTTTAACCAAGCATTAAAAAAATATATTATGAATATCCTTATGTTCCTTCAGGTTTAAGGAAATATTCTTAAAAAATGCTATTTTCTTTTTTTTTTAGATTTTTAGTATTATACTATTATTTCTTTCATTTTTTCTCTTTTTCTTAGCTTAGGAATTTGATTAGATTTGTTTATATATTTTAAATAATCACTTAAATATTGTAGTTTTGGATGATTGTACAGGGTGGGGACTTTAACTGGAATAAATTCGATATTATTAAAACCGCTAAAGTTGCGCCTACAAAATTTGGTTTGTGTGTGTTTTGGACTATGCGGAATTAAAAAATTATATCGGCGCTGTTGCCAGATTTCCCAGTTTTGCGCTACTCGTAGTAATTTTGTTATTTTAAATGGAATGCCAAATTTATTTTTATTGCGGTAAATTGGGCGTGTCAAATTTAGTACAATCCCAAATTTACAAAATTCTATCTTCACTAGTTGCTGAGCTATGGCAACACTGTATTTCCATTAAAAAGTACCGGGACGCTTATTTACCTTAAAGTAGCGTTACCTTGGTAACATCTCCATAGTTACTAAGTTATTGACAAGCTTTAAGAAAAGTTCTTGTCGTGTCAAAATGGCTTAAAACCCTAAAAATAGAAATTCTCATTATGATCGGTTTCGGGGACCACCAACGTAACAGGTGAAAGATATTTGGAATTTTTGCAAGAAATTTTAGTGCCAGAACTGATTGAGTCATACCCCACCGGAAATAATAACTTGAAAGAAAGATTTTTTTCCAGGAGGATGGGGCGCCTCCGCACTATGCGGCTAACGTGCGGAATTACGTGAATACCTACCGCCTTTCCTGGCAGGTGGATTGGACGACGGGGAGCTATTGAATGGCCAGCAAGGTCGCCTGATTTAACACCCTTAGATTTTTATTTATGGGGTGATTTGAAACATAAAGTGTATGTTATAAAACCTACAAAATATTGAAAATCTAAAATATCGGATTAGACTAGAAATCAGATCTATACCACCTCAGGTTTTAAGCAGCCTACAAAATGAGTTTTATAACCGATTGGCTTTTTGCCAAGAAGGATTGGCTTTTTGCCAAGAAGTCAATGGAGCGCATTTTAAATAACTTTTGAAATAATAAATCGATAGAACTAGTTTCGTGTTTTTGTGATTTTTTTGTCAAATTTATTCGAGTTAAATTACCGCCTGTAGCACACAGCTGAGAAATCTGACAACATTGCCGATATCATTGTTAATTTCTGCATGCCCAGAAACCCCTAGATAGTAAATTTTATAAGCGCAACTTTAACGGTTCTAAAGGTAGATAAGCGTTCCTGTACTTTTTAATGGAACTACAGTGTTGCCATAGCTCAGCAACTAATGAAGATAGAATTTTGTAAATTTGGGATCTTACTAAATTTGACAGGCCCAATTTACTGCAATAAAAATAAATTGGGCACTCCATTTAAAATAACAAAATTACTATGTGTAGCGCAAAGCTGGGAAATCTGGCAGCAGCGTTGATATCATTTTTTAATTACGCATGGTCCAAAACCCCCACATACCTAATTTTGTAGGCGCAACTTCAGCGGTTTTAATAATATCGAATTTATTCCAGTTAAAGTCCCCACCCTGTATATAAGCAACCATATTGGATACAGTCTTTTTCATTTTCTATAGTTGTTCCTCTGGCCGGTGTCACATCTGCGAGAGTAGTGTTTGCCACTGGTGTTAGAAAAAGAGATAATCAGTGGGCGACTGATATAGATATATATATGAGGTTGAGAGTTAAAGTTGAGGTTTCGGTTTATAAAAAACTGTAATTAGTAGGGAATAGTAAGCGTTTCTAGACCACCATGGATATGGATATACAGACACCCCCCCACCACCACACCCAAACCTACCAATACAACACTCCCCCCACTCCTCCCCCCACTCCTACCACCACACCCAAACCTACCAATACAACACTCCCCCCACACCTCCCCCCACTCCTACCACCACACCCAAACCTACCAATACAACACTCCCCCCACTCCTCCCCCCACTCCTACCACCACACCCAAACCTACCAGTACAACATTCCCCCCACCACCACACCCAAACCGATGGGTAAATTGCAATTATTCATTCATGAAAAATTATCACACAAATAAAATACATTGGAAAGTGTACACATAGATGGTGAATTATAATGAAAACGACATTTAGGTATCGATTTTAGTAAACTTGGTTGTTCATTAAGTTCGAAGATAGGTTTGGTGCAATATTTCCTAAAAATAGTCCCCCCACCACCACACCCAAACCGATGGGTAAATTGCAATCCTCCTTCCACCACACCCAAACCTACCAATACAACACTCCCCCCAACACCACACCCCACTTTGTTGTTGTAAAAAGCAGTCGTTGTTCAGTTTAAAAAATAATAGTTAATAGTAATTTTCGTACAGTATTGTTAAGACCAGTTACACAAGATGTATCAGTGCAGCGATTGCAATAAAACATTCAACCATCAATCAAACGTGTATAGACATAAGAAGGAAACTTGTCCTAATAGATCACCCCATATTAAAAGGAAGAATAACATGCAATTATGTGACGATTGCAATAAAACATTCAGTCATCAATCAAACGTGTATAGACATAAGAAGGAATCTTGTCCTAATAGATCATACCATATTAAAAGGAAGAATAACATGCAATTATGTAAGATACCAACAAAGAAACTTAAAATAGAGGAACCCCAAAAATCAGAACATCAACCATCAATTCCTAAACTTATTCTATCACGATGTAAGGAAATAATTATTGCTGTCCTTCTGTGGTTATTATATTGGCACATATAGAGAGAAAAATTTAGGCGACCTTTCCAGTGATGAATTAAAAAATGTCAGCTTTGAAAAATATTTAATAAAACATACAACTTCCTATGAACTTCTAAAAATATGGGGAAAAATTACCTAGTGCCTATAAAAATAACATCAGTTTACAAATTTCCCTACCATGCTTTATTTACTACAATAGACTGGATTTTAATGGGTTCGCTCAAAGTCAATGAAAATGCACGTGTTGCAATAAAATAAATTATATCTAATATACTTAAAAGTTGAATTTATGTATTATGTTAAATAAAACCTTGGATTGATAAATGATAACCCAACTCTGTAGAAATAAAAGTAGGTAACTTTTGTAACAAGGTTTTGTTATTTTAATGTCTAATATAAGTTTTTGATAAAATAATATTAGATAAATAATTTTTACTCACATAAGTTTGAAAATTAAATAATATCCATTCAAAGTCATTAACACATTTCATTGAACTCACGACGACCGCTGCTAACTCGATAGACCCCTAGGCAAAACAAGTTTTATTTCCGTACTTCATTTAAAAATTACAAAATTCAGAGAGGTATTAGATATAAGCTAATTTATACTAACATTAAACTTAGTAACATAGAAAAAAACACACCCTATTATAACTATTTCCTTGTTAGAAGCGATATGAAATCATAATAATATAATATCTTAAAGATGTTGATAATGACCGGTTTTATTATACGAACGTGTTTGTTAGTCGGTTAAGTAGAAACTGGGCCAATAAAAATAAAGAATGAATGAAAGAAGAATACAGTTTGATTTTTTTTTACACTGTTGTCAATACTTCCTTAATTTCGCATAGCTCAAATTATTATAAACAAATAAAATTAAATACTCTCCTGCATGAAACGATTACAAATTATTCAATGCATTTCCTAGTTCATTATCTGATCACCGCAGCGAGTTGTATTTTTTAATAAATACATACAACTTCCCAGTTCATTGGATGGTCAATCGGCCAACTCAGTTCAACTACTGCATTTTTTCGCAAAGTCATTAACACATTTCATTGAACTCGCGACGACCACTGCTAACTCGATAGGCCCCTAAGCAAAACAAGTTTTATTTCCGTACTTCATTTAAAAATTACAAAATTCAGAGAGGTATTAGATATAAGCTAATTTATACTAACATTAAACTTAGTAACATAGAAAAAAAACACACCCTATTATAACTATTTCCTTGTTAGAAGCGATATGAAATCATAATAATATAATATCTTAAAGATGATGATAATGATTGGTTTTATTATACGAATGTGTTTGTTAGTCGGTTAAATAGAAACTAAAATAAAGTATGAATGAAGAATACAGTTTGATTTTTTTACACTGTTGTCAATCCTTCATAGCTCAAATTATTATAAACAAATAAAATTAAATACCCTCCTGTATGAAACGATTACAAATTATTCAACGCATTTCCTAGTTCATTATCCGATCACCGCAGCGAGTTGTATTTTTTAATAAATACATACAACTTCCCAGTTCATTGGATGGTCAATCGGCCAACTCAGTTCATCAACTACTACATTTTTTGACTTTGGTTAAAATATATAAGCTGGTTGGATTTGCTTCAGAAACATTCACAATCTCTAGCTCGCCTAGAGAGTATAAATATATATATAATTCACCGTTACAAATTAATTTTTTAAATGTCGCGAAAACCAAATATCACAATATTAAAAAATATTATAGTTAAATCAAAAGATGCTTTTGAAGACGTTGTTCCCAAACCAAAAATGGAGTTTTATTTTGATCGTCCAAGTACACCCGAAGAATTTAAAACTCCTATTAATTCTCCGTCGCTGTCTGAAACCCATCAAGCAACAACAAATCTACAAGATTATTTAAATGGAGAGGAAGAGGATTGGGAAACGCTACTTCAACCCTTTTCTCCGGACACACAAGTTCCTGAGACGCAAGCAGCCGAGACTCAAGCATCTGAGACGCAAGCAGCCGAGACTCAAGCATCTGAGACGCAAATTCCAATAGTTCCAGACGATTCAATCACTCCAATGGATCAAGTCGAACCTTATCAACCAGAAGAGAGAAATCATAGATGGCTGATTCACCTCAAAAAAATCAACGAAGTTAACAAACTAATTCAGGAAGTAGAAAAAAAGAAAACCTTGGCTAAAGAACAAATCGAAGATTATGAAAATCTCTTATCAATATTTAAACAAAGAAAAACGGCAATGGTTTTAGACTATGTAAACAATACTAAACAAAACAATTTAATACATCAAATTTCAAAAAGAAGAAAATTATTTTATAAATAATTTGTAACGGTAAAATATATATATATAAATAAATAAATAAATCTCTATACGAGTTAGAGATTTTGAAACAAAGTTATTGTTTTATTTATTAATCTAATATAGTTCTCCGTATAAAATTAACAGAACGTAGAATCATATTAAGACAAAACCTTAGGTATTTATTAAAAATAGAATTATATAGTGCGTTTTCCCTAGTAAGATACATCCTAAAATCAAATGTTATTGATTTGCAGCAACAAATAATATTCAGAATTTAGATAGAGAAAGTTAAAAGAATAGGTGAATCAAGTTAGTTGTTAACTTAAATCAGTAGCGACTCATGATACTTAAAATAGGTGAGATCCAAAAAAAGGCATACATTTTGTTATTTTTGATATTGGTCGACTATCCAAAAATTTATCGCTTTTCCACTTCAGTGCGTCTCGAAAAAAGGAGTTTCAAGTAAAGAGGAAATTAATATTATCAGAGGGTTTTATTTTTTATTTATCTAGACAGAACACACAAAACAACTATTTTATTACCTTAAAAAGCGAGCATTTGACAACATGTATGTTGCTTTTAACAATGTAAGGTTGTTATATATATATATTTTTGTATAAAAGTGAGAGTTTTTGAGATATTACAAATTACATTTTTTCGCTTTGTTAGACTATAGCATGTTAACGAATCATGAATTTAAAAAAACTGGTTTTAGTATGTCTTAGTTTTTAATCATGGTGGACATTGAAACTAAAATATACTCCCACTCTTAAAAAATTGATAGGAACCAAATATTAAACTATATAACTTTTGGATTAAAGCTTAATTCTCTAGTTCTAGTACATAACCTTACTCGCTGAAAGATGAAGGATTTACAGGAAAAAGGGGAAATGTAAATTTTTGATATTTTTAGGTTTGGCAACGCTGCATGTTCTTTTCAATGCATTCTTATTTGCTATCTACGCTAAATTGCAATAAGGCGAATGGACAAGATTTTATTGAGCTTCTAATAAACACCTTACAACGGTAAAAGGGAGACCGTTACAGCGAAACAGCGAAAGAAGGGAGGATGTCTTCGATGTATTATCATTATATTATTATTATAATTACGTAATGTTGCAAGCCGTTTAACTAATGACTATTAAGGAAACTGGCATGTATGAGATAGAAGAGGATAGAATTAATTAGAACATTAATAAGACGTCTATAATAATATAGGAGGTAGTGACAGATACACAGGATATAGATGTATAGGTCTTAAAAAAATATAGAACCTTGACTTTGTTATTGTTATATAAATAATTTGTGGTATCTGTCGATTAAGCATTATAAAAGACGTATTACATTAAAAAGATAGTCGTTGGTAATACTGTGGCAAGAAAATGTGTATGAAAATCAATTCTAAATAGAAAATAACCTTATAACTACCTCACCGTTTTATTTGTATGTTAGACATCTAACACTTCATATTAGCAATACAATTGTGGCCCCTATTATAGGTTAGTTAACCAAGGGTCCGTCCTATGGCATCTGTCACCTGTCAAAAACGACTGAGGATACAGTAACTAGATAATATTAAAATGTCACGAGACATGAATAATTATGTATTGCAACAGAAATATATAAAAATTATCCTTATTTCCAAAAAAAAAAAAAATGTGATATCTGATACATGCGAATATAAGATAGAAAAGGACAACACTAACTAAATATCAACCCAATTAGCACACTTAGAAAAAACCAATGTTGATCGGCCAGCAAGGTTAAAAGTTATAGTTTCACCATTAACATTCATATATCTAAAGGGGAAAGACGAGATTGGGAAAAAAATGAGTAGACAATAAAACAACCTTAGTAAAAAAATAATCTCTAACAAGTTAGAGACTTAAAAATTATAGGTATTATGTTTAAATTATGATAACATTCCTATGACAAGGGATCGCTTATAATAGACAAACTACGAAAAATTGGTTGCCCCCCCTTCCCTAAACGAGAGAACAATAGATAAAAATTAACCTAAACATATCTATAAATAAAACAAATTTGTTAATACCTATACAATCTACAGCAGGTATGGTTTAAAGATCGCCGAGCTGTTAGTGAGAAAAATCTAATAAACCACCAAAAACTACAAAAATGACCATTGAATCCATAAAATAGCTATTTAACAGTCCTTAAGAAAGGTATAAAACGTTAAATACAACACTAAAATAACACAAAAACGGTCTTTGAATTCATAAAAAAAGTCTATTAAACAGCTCATAAAACAAGGTAAAAATATACATATTAAATAACTAATCAAACCAAAAAGCAGCTTTTGAATATATAAAAACTACTAATGAACGGTTGATAACTACTAATAAACGGAAAACTCTAAAAAAAAATACTCAAAACGAGATATTTGACACGTATCAGATAGTAGTTTCAGTAAAATTAAGAGGAGAGAAGGAGGTTATCATAGATACAGATGTGGTATCTGATTAATATATATACGCGAATATAAGATAGAAAAGGACAACACTAACTAAATATCAACCCAATTAGCACACTTAGAAAAACCGTTGTCGATCGGTCAGCAGGGTTTAAAAGTTATAGTTTCATCATTAGGATCCATATGTCTAAAGGGGAAAGACGAGATTGGGAAAAAAATGGGTAGGCAATAAAACAACCTTAGTAAAAAAATAATCTTTATCAAGTTAGAGATTTAAAATTATAGGTATTATGTTTAAATTATTATATACCCCCACTCCACCACTTTTCCACTATTATAAAAAGATCTAACCAAAGATGTTAATTTTGTTAATGTTAAAAAATTGAAAAAGCTAACTATTTTTAGGAAATATTGCACCAAACCTATCTTCGAACTTAATGAACAACCAAGTTTACTAAAATCGATACCTAAATGTCGTTTTCATTATAATTCACCATCTATGTGTACACTTTCCAATGTATTTTATTTGTGTGATAATTTTTCATGAATGAATAAACAGATTTATTTAATTTATTATTGTTTTATTTCATTATATTTTAATTTTAATACATTTACATCATCATATAATTCTAATTTAACTAATTCTGTCACTAACTTTAAAAAGTTTTTAGTCTTTAAATAGTCTAAACAAACTTTGACTGCTTTTTTACATAAAAGCGAATGTTCACTATAGTTTATAAACAGCGATAAATCTTGAGCATCATTGTTCGTTTCAGTTAAATAAGTATGATATCGTGAACAAGCTTCTGAAATAATAAAGTCTTCACACATCTCACGAACTATGGTCTCCATATTTACACACAATCACTATCAGAATCTCCAGTGTGTTCTATATCATTTTCTGCAAATTTAATTATGAGCAATGCATCCTTTTGATCCTCTGGCACATATGGTTTTAAAGAGCACTCGCTGGTCTGCTAACCATAGCACTTTTTGTATTTATATTAATTTCTTTTATGAAATTACGTTCAATTTTTTTAACAGCCTCATATAAACTTACTGCTAATATTTTTGACATTACTATTACTATTGTTTGAATGTTTGTAATAAAACTAAATATTGAACTAGCACACAATAATATATTATTATTATGAATTGGCTTTTTCCCCCTTTTTAAGTCGGGCGAGGAGACATCCCTCCACCATTCCCCCACTCCTGGAATGGGGAGGGGGGAGGAGTGGTAGAGGAGTGGGGGAATGGTGGAGGGATGTCTCCTCGCCCGACTTAAAAAGGGGGAAAAAGCCAATTCATAATAATAATATATTATTGTGTGCTAGTTCAATATTTAGTTTTATTACAAACATTCAAACAATAGTAATAGTAATGTCAAAAATATTAGCAGTAAGTTTATATGAGGCTGTTAAAAAAATTGAACGTAATTTCATAAAAGAAATTAATATAAATACAAAAAGTGCTATGGTTAGCAGACCAGCGAGTGCTCTTTAAAACCATATGTGCCAGAGGATCAAAAGGATGCATTGCTCATAATTAAATTTGCAGAAAATGATATAGAACACACTGGAGATTCTGATAGTGATTGTGTGTAAATATGGAGACCATAGTTCGTGAGATGTGTGAAGACTTTATTATTTCAGAAGCTTGTTCACGATATCATACTTATTTAACTGAAACGAACAATGATGCTCAAGATTTATCGCTGTTTATAAACTATAGTGAACATTCGCTTTTATGTAAAAAAGCAGTCAAAGTTTGTTTAGACTATTTAAAGACTAAAAACTTTTTAAAGTTAGTGACAGAATTAGTTAAATTAGAATTATATGATGATGTAAATGTATTAAAATTAAAATATAATGAAATAAAACAATAATAAATTAAATAAATCTGTTTATTCATTCATGAAAAATTATCACACAAATAAAATACATTGGAAAGTGTACACATAGATGGTGAATTATAATGAAAACGACATTTAGGTATCGATTTTAGTAAACTTGGTTGTTCATTAAGTTCGAAGATAGGTTTGGTGCAATATTTCCTAAAAATAGTTAGCTTTTTCAATTTTTTAACATTAACAAAATTAACATCTTTGGTTAGATCTTTTTATAATAGTGGAAAAGTGGTGGAGTGGGGGTATATAATAATTTAAACATAATACCTATAATTTTAAATCTCTAACTTGATAAAGATTATTTTTTTACTAAGGTTGTTTTATTGCCTACCCATTTTTTTCCCAATCTCGTCTTTCCCCTTTAGACATATGGATCCTAATGATGAAACTATAACTTTTAAACCCTGCTGACCGATCGACAACGGTTTTTCTAAGTGTGCTAATTGGGTTGATATTTAGTTAGTGTTGTCCTTTTCTATCTTATATTCGCGTATATATATTAATCAGATACCACATCTGTATCTATGATAACCTCCTTCTCTCCTCTTAATTTTACTGAAACTACTATCTGATACGTGTCAAATATCTCGTTTTGAGTATTTTTTTTTAGAGTTTTCCGTTTATTAGTAGTTATCAACCGTTCATTAGTAGTTTTTATATATTCAAAAGCTGCTTTTTGGTTTGATTAGTTATTTAATATGTATATTTTTACCTTGTTTTATGAGCTGTTTAATAGACTTTTTTTATGAATTCAAAGACCGTTTTTGTGTTATTTTAGTGTTGTATTTAACGTTTTATACCTTTCTTAAGGACTGTTAAATAGCTATTTTATGGATTCAATGGTCATTTTTGTAGTTTTTGGTGGTTTATTAGATTTTTCTCACTAACAGCTCGGCGATCTTTAAACCATACCTGCTGTAGATTGTATAGGTATTAACAAATTTGTTTTATTTATAGATATGTTTAGGTTAATTTTTATCTATTGTTCTCTCGTTTAGGGAAGGGGGGGCAACCAATTTTTCGTAGTTTGTCTATTATAAGCGATCCCTTGTCATAGGAATGTTATCATAATTTAAACATAATACCTATAATTTTTAAGTCTCTAACTTGTTAGAGATTATTTTTTTACTAAGGTTGTTTTATTGTCTACTCATTTTTTTCCCAATCTCGTCTTTCCCCTTTAGATATATGAATGTTAATGGTGAAACTATAACTTTTAACCTTGCTGGCCGATCAACATTGGTTTTTTCTAAGTGTGCTAATTGGGTTGATATTTAGTTAGTGTTGTCCTTTTCTATCTTATATTCGCATGTATCAGATATCACATTTTTTTTTTTTTTGGAAATAAGGATAATTTTTATATATTTCTGTTGCAATACATAATTATTCATGTCTCGTGACATTTTAATATTATCTAGTTACTGTATCCTCAGTCGTTTTTGACAGGTGACAGATGCCATAGGACGGACCCTTGGTTAACTAACCTATAATAGGGGCCACAATTGTATTGCTAATATGAAGTGTTAGATGTCTAACATACAAATAAAACGGTGAGGTAGTTATAAGGTTATTTTCTATTTAGAATTGATTTTCATACACATTTTCTTGCCACAGTATTACCAACGACTATCTTTTTAATGTAATACGTCTTTTATAATGCTTAATCGACAGATACCACAAATTATTTATATAACAATAACAAAGTCAAGGTTCTATATTTTTTTAAGACCTATACATCTATATCCTGTGTATCTGTCACTACCTCCTATATTATTATAGACGTCTTATTAATGTTCTAATTAATTCTATCCTCTTCTATCTCATACATGCCAGTTTCCTTAATAGTCATTAGTTAAACGGCTTGCAACATTACGTAATTATAATAATAATATAATGATAATACATCGAAGACATCCTCCCTTCTTTCGCTGTTTCGCTGTAACGGTCTCCCTTTTACCGTTGTAAGGTGTTTATTAGAAGCTCAATAAAATCTTGTCCATTCGCCTTATTGCAATTTAGCGTAGATAGCAAATAAGAATGCATTGAAAAGAACATGCAGCGTTGCCAAACTTAAAAATATCAAAAATTTACATTTCCCCTTTTTCCTGTAAATCCTTCATCTTTCAGCGAGTAAGGTTATGTACTAGAACTAGAGAATTAAGCTTTAATCCAAAAGTTATATAGTTTAATATTTGGTTCCTATCAATTTTTTAAGAGTGGGAGTATATTTTAGTTTCAATGTCCACCATGATTAAAAACTAAGACATACTAAAACCAGTTTTTTTAAATTCATGATTCGTTAACATGCTATAGTCTAACAAAGCGAAAAAATGTAATTTGTAATATCTCAAAAACTCTCACTTTTATACAAAAATATATATATATAACAACCTTACATTGTTAAAAGCAACATACATGTTGTCAAATGCTCGCTTTTTAAGGTAATAAAATAGTTGTTTTGTGTGTTCTGTCTAGATAAATAAAAAATAAAACCCTCTGATAATATTAATTTCCTCTTTACTTGAAACTCCTTTTTTCGAGACGCACTGAAGTGGAAAAGCGATAAATTTTTGGATAGTCGACCAATATCAAAAATAACAAAATGTATGCCTTTTTTTGGATCTCACCTATTTTAAGTATCATGAGTCGCTACTGATTTAAGTTAACAACTAACTTGATTCACCTATTCTTTTAACTTTCTCTATCTAAATTCTGAATATTATTTGTTGCTGCAAATCAATAACATTTGATTTTAGGATGTATCTTACTAGGGAAAACGCACTATATAATTCTATTTTTAATAAATACCTAAGGTTTTGTCTTAATATGATTCTACGTTCTGTTAATTTTATACGGAGAACTATATTAGATTAATAAATAAAACAATAACTTTGTTTCAAAATCTCTAACTCGTATAGAGATTTATTTATTTATTTATATATATATTTTACCGTTACAAATTATTTTTAAAATAATTTTCTTCTTTTTGAAATTTGATGTATTAAATTGTTTTGTTTAGTATTGTTTACATAGTCTAAAACCATTGCCGTTTTTCTTTGTTTAAATATTGATAAGAGATTTTCATAATCTTCGATTTGTTCTTTAGCCAAGGTTTTCTTTTTTTCTACTTCCTGAATTAGTTTGTTAACTTCGTTGATTTTTTTGAGGTGAATCAGCCATCTATGATTTCTCTCTTCTGGTTGATAAGGTTCGACTTGATCCATTGGAGTGATTGAATCGTCTGGAACTATTGGAATTTGCGTCTCAGATGCTTGAGTCTCGGCTGCTTGCGTCTCAGATGCTTGAGTCTCGGCTGCTTGCGTCTCAGGAACTTGTGTGTCCGGAGAAAAGGGTTGAAGTAGCGTTTCCCAATCCTCTTCCTCTCCATTTAAATAATCTTGTAGATTTGTTGTTGCTTGATGGGTTTCAGACAGCGACGGAGAATTAATAGGAGTTTTAAATTCTTCGGGTGTACTTGGACGATCAAAATAAAACTCCATTTTTGGTTTGGGAACAACGTCTTCAAAAGCATCTTTTGATTTAACTATAATATTTTTTAATATTGTGATATTTGGTTTTCGCGACATTTAAAAAATTAATTTGTAACGGTGAATTATATATATATTTATACTCTCTAGGCGAGCTAGAGATTGTGAATGTTTCTGAAGCAAATCCAACCAGCTTATATATTTTAACCAAAGTCAAAAAATGTAGTAGTTGATGAACTGAGTTGGCCGATTGACCATCCAATGAACTGGGAAGTTGTATGTATTTATTAAAAAATACAACTCGCTGCGGTGATCGGATAATGAACTAGGAAATGCGTTGAATAATTTGTAATCGTTTCATACAGGAGGGTATTTAATTTTATTTGTTTATAATAATTTGAGCTATGAAGGATTGACAACAGTGTAAAAAAATCAAACTGTATTCTTCATTCATACTTTATTTTAGTTTCTATTTAACCGACTAACAAACACATTCGTATAATAAAACCAATCATTATCATCATCTTTAAGATATTATATTATTATGATTTCATATCGCTTCTAACAAGGAAATAGTTATAATAGGGTGTGTTTTTTTTCTATGTTACTAAGTTTAATGTTAGTATAAATTAGCTTATATCTAATACCTCTCTGAATTTTGTAATTTTTAAATGAAGTACGGAAATAAAACTTGTTTTGCTTAGGGGCCTATCGAGTTAGCAGTGGTCGTCGCGAGTTCAATGAAATGTGTTAATGACTTTGCGAAAAAATGCAGTAGTTGAACTGAGTTGGCCGATTGACCATCCAATGAACTGGGAAGTTGTATGTATTTATTAAAAAATACAACTCGCTGCGGTGATCAGATAATGAACTAGGAAATGCATTGAATAATTTGTAATCGTTTCATGCAGGAGAGTATTTAATTTTATTTGTTTATAATAATTTGAGCTATGCGAAATTAAGGAAGTATTGACAACAGTGTAAAAAAAAATCAAACTGTATTCTTCTTTCATTCATTCTTTATTTTTATTGGCCCAGTTTCTACTTAACCGACTAACAAACACGTTCGTATAATAAAACCGGTCATTATCAACATCTTTAAGATATTATATTATTATGATTTCATATCGCTTCTAACAAGGAAATAGTTATAATAGGGTGTGTTTTTTTCTATGTTACTAAGTTTAATGTTAGTATAAATTAGCTTATATCTAATACCTCTCTGAATTTTGTAATTTTTAAATGAAGTACGGAAATAAAACTTGTTTTGCCTAGGGGTCTATCGAGTTAGCAGCGGTCGTCGTGAGTTCAATGAAATGTGTTAATGACTTTGAATGGATATTATTTAATTTTCAAACTTATGTGAGTAAAAATTATTTATCTAATATTATTTTATCAAAAACTTATATTAGACATTAAAATAACAAAACCTTGTTACAAAAGTTACCTACTTTTATTTCTACAGAGTTGGGTTATCATTTATCAATCCAAGGTTTTATTTAACATAATACATAAATTCAACTTTTAAGTATATTAGATATAATTTATTTTATTGCAACACGTGCATTTTCATTGACTTTGAGCGAACCCATTAAAATCCAGTCTATTGTAGTAAATAAAGCATGGTAGGGAAATTTGTAAACTGATGTTATTTTTATAGGCACTAGGTAATTTTTCCCCATATTTTTAGAAGTTCATAGGAAGTTGTATGTTTTATTAAATATTTTTCAAAGCTGACATTTTTTAATTCATCACTGGAAAGGTCGCCTAAATTTTTCTCTCTATATGTGCCAATATAATAACCACAGAAGGACAGCAATAATTATTTCCTTACATCGTGATAGAATAAGTTTAGGAATTGATGGTTGATGTTCTGATTTTTGGGGTTCCTCTATTTTAAGTTTCTTTGTTGGTATCTTACATAATTGCATGTTATTCTTCCTTTTAATATGGTATGATCTATTAGGACAAGATTCCTTCTTATGTCTATACACGTTTGATTGATGACTGAATGTTTTATTGCAATCGTCACATAATTGCATGTTATTCTTCCTTTTAATATGGGGTGATCTATTAGGACAAGTTTCCTTCTTATGTCTATACACGTTTGATTGATGGTTGAATGTTTTATTGCAATCGCTGCACTGATACATCTTGTGTAACTGGTCTTAACAATACTGTACGAAAATTACTATTAACTATTATTTTTTAAACTGAACAACGACTGCTTTTTACAACAACAAAGTGGGGTGTGGTGTTGGGGGGAGTGTTGTATTGGTAGGTTTGGGTGTGGTGGAAGGAGGATTGCAATTTACCCATCGGTTTGGGTGTGGTGGTGGGGGGACTATTTTTAGGAAATATTGCACCAAACCTATCTTCGAACTTAATGAACAACCAAGTTTACTAAAATCGATACCTAAATGTCGTTTTCATTATAATTCACCATCTATGTGTACACTTTCCAATGTATTTTATTTGTGTGATAATTTTTCATGAATGAATAATTGCAATTTACCCATCGGTTTGGGTGTGGTGGTGGGGGGAATGTTGTACTGGTAGGTTTGGGTGTGGTGGTAGGAGTGGGGGGAGGAGTGGGGGGAGTGTTGTATTGGTAGGTTTGGGTGTGGTGGTAGGAGTGGGGGGAGGTGTGGGGGGAGTGTTGTATTGGTAGGTTTGGGTGTGGTGGTAGGAGTGGGGGGAGGAGTGGGGGGAGTGTTGTATTGGTAGGTTTGGGTGTGGTGGTGGGGGGGTGTCTGTATATCCATATCCATGGTGGTCTAGAAACGCTTACTATTCCCTACTGTAATTTCTTTTGAAAACTTTTTTTATTGGTCAACTATAATCAAGACAGGTACTTTAACCAAAGTGTCATCGATCTTGGGTCCTTTAGCCATAGAATCTCCTACAACTATTTTTGTATCATCAAGAGTATAATATTATATAAATTAAATAATTTTCTATAAATTTAGGTATCAGATCAGATCAGATTAAGAATTAAAAAAAACGTTTCAATTTAATAATTAAATAATACTATTGTTAGTTCGGAGACAATTCCATAAGAATTTTAAAAATTGTAGCCTGTGAATATTTTCTCCTCGTTCTAACTGCATTGTTTCTTGTTCTGAACATTAGTCTAATCAAGAACCATGGTTTCATCAACGGTGTTTCTACAGATGTGCCATACATAATGCCTTTGGTGGTAGATATCTCTCTGAATTACTCACTCCAAAGTTTCGCAACATTACTCTTTATTAAAGGAAGCAGGTCTGAGGAAGGGATTTTATTGAAGTTAAAAACATGGTTCCCTATCACCCTTCAAGGTTAGGTAACGCTAATATCATAACCAGTCATGTTAGGCCTATCAATCTTTTTTACTTAACCAAGTTTATTATATTTTTTTACCAAGCAGATAGATACGCACTTATCTATTATACATAACTACCGTGCGAGCAAAAATTATTTCCATCAAAGAGGGCTTGGATTAAAAAACGTGGTGCTTGGTTTAGATCAAAATGATATAGGGACGATATATCTAACCAAATTAAGGATAAAATTTTGTCAAATTCATATTATGACATGATATGCCAAAGTAATAAAATAAGTAGACAAATAAAAATGTATTTTTGTTGTTTACAAAATTAACAAAGTAAGAATATACAGAAAGAAAAAGGAAAATAATTACATAAATTGCTGAAATTGGCCACCGCCATGCTCCAAGCATAAATTCACACGTCTCTTCATATTTTCAGCATCTCTGGAGAAATGTTACCACATTCTTGGATAATCCTTTCTTGTAATTGTTCTAAATTTGCAACTGGTGTTTTAAAAATAGTGTTCTTTAAATGAGAAAAAACAAAGTAATCCATAACTGTTAAACAAGGTGATCTAGGTGGAAATTTAATGTCTGATCGAAAACAGATTAATCTGTCGTCGAAAAAATTGCGTAAGTGGTTAATAGTTTCGGCGGCTGTATGGGCGGTTGCACCGTCCTGTTGAAAATATCCAAAATGTAGTTCGTCGTCAGGTAATTGCTACACAAATGGATTCAAAATATTGTCTCTATACCGCTGTGCTGTAACTGTGCCATGGAAAAAATAGGACCAACAATTCTTTTTTGGGAAACAGCTAACCAGACACCAATTTTTTGAGGGTGCAATGTGGACTCTACAAAAAAATGGGGATTTTCACTACTCCACATGCGTGTATTCTGAGAATTCACATAACCGGAGAGGTGGAACCAGGCTTCATCCGAAAAAAAGTCAGGTCTAATAAATTATTTCTTTTCAATAAATTCTGGGTAAACCATTGAGAGTAATTCCTGCGTCTTTCAAAATCTGCGGCTTGTATACTTGCACTTTATAAGGAAATAAATTTAGCTGGTTCTTAAGAATAGTCCTGCATGTTCCATTCCATTCCCACTTCTTGGGACAGGCGTCTTATACAATTTGTTAGCGTATTTTGCATTATTTCACGAATGTTTGCAACAAGCTCCTCTGTTCTTACAGATGGTCTTTCTGCTCCTTTTTTGTGTTGTATAGAACCTGTTTCCCCAAACACAGCCACGGTTCTTTTCAGGCAATGATAAAAATCCCCAGCAATAAAAGCAACGTTAGGAAAATGTTCGTGAAAATCGTCCATGCACAAACCCGGATTGTAATGCCACTCACCATTTACTCTAACCCCGTTTCGAAAATACGCTTCAACCATGAATGTTTTGTGCTATTCCGTAAAGCCCATTATGTGAATTTTCAAGAAATTGGAAAAATTAGCGATGAATCAAATTACTTGTAACGACTGTCAAAGATGACGGAATAACTGATTGATTGTTAATTCAGGTAGTTACTGACACCCAACAGGTATTAAGCTCTACGGCTAAGCATTACGTCCTTAGATACAAGGCCCTCTTTGATGCAAATAATTTTTGCTGGCACAGCAAAATAAAAAATATAAATATGCAGCTATTTAGCATTTCGCTCTTCCCGTACCGAACGAGACAAAGTTATTGGCAACAAGGTGGTGGCGAAAAGTTTACAACATTATCTACGCGCATAAAACTGGTATAATATTATCATAAAGCCTATCTGCAGGCTAGCTTTCTAAATTGCTAGCGTGATTTTAGGCTAGGTTATATTACCGTACACAAAAATTGTAAAGCCCAAATGGACATTGTTAACGTTATCACGGACTTTAATACGGAGTTTAATTAAGGAAAAATTTATGACAAAGGAAACAAAGAAAAATTAAAATACTAAGGGAAAGATTCAATGGCGTAGAGCCATGCAATATTGTGCGTTTGCCACTCTGCCAATTACCTTTGGAAATAATAATTAAATATAGCCCCAATGAACTAGTCACGACAACTGCCGTAGCTTTTTATGGCTTTTACTAATAAAACTTTATTTTTTATACTGGGTGTCCGGAAAAAGGAGGTCAATCCGTTAACCATAAACCGTGCGAGCAAAAATTATTTGCATCAAAGAGGGCTTGGATTAAAAAACGTGTGGCTTGGTTTAGATCACAATGATATGGGGACGATATATCTAACCAAATCTAGGTTAAAATTTTGTTCAATTCATATTATGACATGATATGCCAAACTAATGAGTAATAAAATAAGTAGGTAAATACAAATTTATTTTTGTTATTTACAAAATTAACAAAGTTAGAATATACAGAAAGATAAAGAAAAATAATTACATAAATTGCTGAAATTGGCTCCAAGCATAAATTCACACGTCTCTTCATATTTTCGAAAGTGTTGACCAGCATCTCTGGAGAAATGTTACCACATTCTTGGATAATCCTTTCTTGTAATTGTTCTAAATTTGCAACTGGTGTTTTAAAAATACTGCTCTTTAAATGAGGAAAAACGAAGTAATCTATAACCGTTAAACAAGGTGATCTAGGTGGAAATTCAATGTCTGATCGAAAACAGATCAATCTGTTGTCGAAAAAATTGCGTAAGTAGTTAATAGTTTCAGCGGCTGTATTTGCGGTTGAAAATATCCCAAACGTAGTTCGTCGTCAAGTAATTGCTCCAAAAATGAATACAAAATATTGTCTCTATACCGCTGTATTGTAACTGTGTCATGGAAAAAAATAGGACCAACAATAATTCTTCTTCGGGAAACATCTAACCATACACCAATTTTTTGAGGGTGCAATGTGGACCCTACAAAAAAATGGGGATTTTCACTACTCCACATGCGTGTATTCTGAGAATTCACATAACCGGAGAAGTGGAACCAGGCTTTATCCGAAAAAAATGTCAGGTCTTTCCAATAAATTTTGGGTAAACCATTGAGAGTAATTCCTGCGTCTTTCAAAATCTGCGGCTTGTATTTCTTGGAATACTTGCACTTTATAAGGAAATAAATTTAGCTGCTTCTTAAGACTAGTCCTGCATGTTCCATAAGATCTTTTCACTTCTTCGGACAGGCGTCTTATACAATTTGTTGGCGTATTTTGCATTATTTCACGAACGTTTGCAACAAGTTTTTCTCTTCATACAGATGGTCTTCCTGCTCCTTTTTTGTGTTGTATAGAACCTGTTTCCCTAAACACAGCCACGGTTCTTTTCAGGCAATAATAAAAATCCCCAGCAATAAAAGCAACGTTAAGAAAATGTTCTTGAAAATCGTCGATGCACAAACCCCGATTGTATTGCCACTTACCATTTATTCTAACCCCTTTTCGAAAATACACTTCAACCATGAATGTTTTGTGCTGTTCCGTAAAGCCCATTGTGTGTTGTTCAAGAAATTGGAAAAATTAGCGATGAATCAAAATACTTGTAACGACTGTCAAAGATGACGGAATAACTGATTGATTGTTAATTCAGGTAGTTACTGACACCCAACACGTATTAAGCTCTACGGCTAAGCATTACGTCCTTAGATGCAAGGCCCTCTTTGATGCAAATACTTTTTGCTCGCACTGTATCTTGTTAATCTTTCTATCATGGTCAGATCCATCCCCAGATGCGTTTCGCCATATCGTGACTCATCAGTGAGTCTAGGATCCGATAATAGAAAGGAGTCGCAAAGTTCAAATTGAAACAGTACACGGGTACACCGTCAAAAGGATGTAGCGTGTAGCTCCATCTAGTGTCGATGTGGGACACTTTTAAAGCATACCAGCTCCTCTAACAAACTTATAAAAATAAGTAAAAATGTTTAGAGACAATTACTTGACAAGACACAAGTCACAATTACAGGAGTCTCGCTAATGAGCCCGTGGGCTATCCGTTGTGCTGTTGTGTTTATTTAAAAGTATGCAGAAATAAACCACAAGTAAAACAATAAAATAATAATAAGTATGTGCCTGTCAAATGAAGTCTTAAAATTTCGGTTAAAACCAATAATAAATTTTACGATGACCTTTATCCAAATTTATAACCATTCCACATTTTACCGCGGGGTTTATAAATGTTTGGTCGATCGTAAGAGAAGGTTATAAATCTTTTATTCGGGATTTAAACTATTAAATATGCTTATATGGCAGTGTCCTCTTCTCCAGAGCGTCACGTAAAAGAATTGAGGTATTATTGGGGATTATCCTGGTGTTAAATGTGTAAATTATTAATAGCCGTAGTTAAGTAGATAACAGTCATGCATGGTTCCCTTGCGGGTAATTTTAATTGGATTATGCGACTGTCCTGTTCACGGGCCTTGGTGGGTTGGTATTAGTAACTTCTGTAGTCACTGCCGCATATATTACGGACTTTGTCAGTTTCTTTAAACTACTAAATTATTGTTTACGAGGAAATATTACTAAAACTAAAGTAAATAATTAAAATGCTAGTAGTAATTTTTACAATAACAGTGCATTTGACTAAAGTGATGTCTTATGTGGGGTTGCAAAAAGGTTTTTCCCCTCCCTATATTGTAAACAACGCATTTTGACACTATTTTGAAGGACGTAAGTAACAATTGCCAAAAAGGTATCGATTGCCTTTGACCACGGGTTAAAAGTCAACTTACCACCCTTGGGTGGTAATAATTTATGCCATATAAAAACAATGATTTATAAAAATTGAGTAATATTAAGTAATATGAAAATTAATAGTACAATTATTACAATTATGAACATTATTTACAAAATTTGGATAAATGTTTTCTCCATAATTTCTCCATCTCTAACCAAGTTTTTTGTTACTCTTGAAGTACTGCAGGAGACTTCAAGTTTCGTTATATTGTAGAAAATTTTATTTGCAACTTCCTTTTTATTGTTGACGCTCTCCGCTACATAACTTTCCGCAATAGTTGCAGATTTCTATCCGCCATGTCGCTTGAGGGCTAAGACATCAACTCCAGTATTCGCTGATAAAGTGGCCGACGTTCTTCTAAGGGAATGTCCAGTATACTCCTTAAAGTTCTGAAAGTTCAGAAATTTAGCAATTTTACTTGGAATTGAAGAAATCGAGTTTTTTCCATCAGGCTGGTTTAAGCAAAACATTTTGATATCGCATGAAGAAGTGAGGAATAAAATTCGTCATGTGGGATCTTATATCAATGTAATTTCGAACTATTTTGAAATAACAAACCTTCTCATCGTCACTTTTAGTCGCTATAAATTTAGGTGCCATTCCATTTTTGGAATCAGGAATAGTAACAAATATGACTTCATACCTTTATTCTACATTGTCCATTTTCATTGCACAGAGTTCACTAGAATGGCACGCTCCAGCAATTCCCATTATCATTACAACCTTTATCATTAAATAAATATCATCGGGGTCTTCAAACAGGAATTTATTTACATCTTCCCTGTCAAACACCTTAGATTTTTTGGGTTTATATCAGTCATTTTTTCTTTTTTAAAATGCTGCTGCTAAGAATGCTGTTCCGTGTCCGGTTTCAGGGTAACCATTCTGTTTTCTATATTATCTATATATTCTATACGAGTTATAGAACATCTGAAACATTCAAAGAGGTGAAACTTCGAGATCAGTTATAGCGGAACATGTATGGACCAACCAACATAATATACAGTGGTCATAAACCAAGGTTTTGTATACGGAACAGCACTGGAGAAAACAAAAATTTAAAGAAGCAGCTTTTATGAATCAAAATACCCATTGCTCGCGCCTATATAGTGTGGCATAGGTGCTCGCGTTGTATCTCGGAGATACATAAATTGCTTTAATAAAATAAAATATTTATTTTTATGGCATGAGTAAAAAATATATATATTTAAATACAAATACTTTAGAATAACAAACTTTAAACGCCTAAAGTCTAAACTTAAAAGTCTAATATGTATTCGAAAAGTGAGAAAAAATTGAAGTTAAAATAAAAATACTAAAACTGCACTGACTTAATCGGTGCCTCTAGCTGGGCAAATAGCAGAAGGGAGTGACTAATCAATCCGAAAGAAACCGAAATACGACGAAAGTAATTCGGTGTGTATCCAGTGTATCCCTTAGCCTTAGATAAAGCGCGAGCAGTGGAGTGTTAAGACAGTAGCCTTAGAATTATAATTTAGCTACACTGAAAACGGTTAGAGATACTAGCTAACCGAAACGTTGTGTTAAGTAACAAAATAAAGACAATGGAAGTCCGACAAGGTAATTTTTTAAAATATTACTTCATTGTCTACCACCTTCAAACAAACATTTATACATATTGTTCTTTCTCTCACACTCACATAAAATGCCACTGTATATCGTGGAGTTTGCCAGTACGGTAAATGGTTTATCCTGGTTTTTGTAAGATATTAGTGACTGTAGTTTAGGTAGATAAAATAAAACATGGTTTCCATGTTGTTAATTTTGACTTTATCAATAGGGAACTTGACAAAAATTTTAAATGGGGAAAAAATTCTATACTTAAATCATAAGTTTAATTTGTCATAAAACATATGGCAACAAAAAAAACTACATATTTCGTCATAAAAGACCGCTAGCAAGATTTAAAAATGCGCCAAAATTCAAATTTTCCCAAGCGGGTAAAAACGGGTCGTGACGTCAAGAAGTATAATTCGTGTGTGACATTCACGAAATAGGTTATAGGTTGGCAATAAATTGAACGACGTTGAAAAGTCCACCTTAAAACAACAATACAATAACAATAACACACGGCAATCCAAATGCAAACTCGCTAGCTCGGCCACCGGTCAGGATGACGGATGACGGAAAAGTCATACTTCCTGACAGGCTAGGATAACTTAAATGGTGAAGGTCGTCCCCTGTTCGTTTAATTTAGCCCCCGGTCGCTAGTGGCGCTATTGTAGGAATTTTGTTTTATAAGGTTGTTCATCTCCTAACGTTGGCAGGAACATAATATTCATTTAGAATGAGCATGGCCAACATTCTGTACCTTTCTCTCTCTCTCTCTGTATTAAACTGTACCAGCATATGTGCGAGAAAGATAAAAATATGGTTTGTTGTGACAGATCCTGAAGTCTTACCTGGACTGGTAAAAGATTGTCATTGTCATTTTATGATTGATTTGAAAATATATAAAAAATAAAGTTATTATTAAATAATTATTCATATATAATTTATAAACTTAACATGGCGCAGTCGGTAGTTTGAGAATCGTAAATAGGTATATATTTAATATGTCGCGACCAAAGAAATCGGGAAGAAAAACCAAGGCAATTAACAAAAGCGTGGAACCTCCTGAAGACTTCACTAATGTCGCCCAACGATTGGAAAGTACAGAGAAAGCTATTAAAGATATAGAAAGAAACTTTACTTCACAACTTAATGAACTACAAGGTACAATAACTAGTTTATTAAATAAAAACTTTGAAAATAACACGGAATTGTTAGAAAAATCTACAGAAAATAATAATATAAGCTGTTTTTTTATTTAAAACCTATTTATGTAAATATCTAATATTAATAAATCTTGTCGCCATATCAGAAACGTTGTTATAATTTCCTTTCGTTCTCCCAAATTATTTTAACTTGAATCAGATGTTTCGCGCTTCAAACTTTTCCGTTAAGTCAGAAGCGCGAAAATTTGAATTCAAAGTAATAATAAAATTTAAATTTTTATGCTTGCCGCCTACCCCCACCACGACTATATTTAGTTTCGCCCCCGGTCGCATGTGGCGCTATCAGGGAACCAATTTAGTATGTTAACTCGCTTGTCTATGCTTCCTGACTTCATCGGGCTTGCTTGGCGCGCTTAAAAGATCATTTGAAATGCTTTTGACACGCGCGAAACTTTAAAGAATTTTTACCAAGGTATTACTGATTTTTAAGGAGTAATAATTGGGAAATATTTTTTTTAGGCCTAACTAAATCATATTATTGAAAAAAAAAAATTGGAAAGTTCCCTATTCTATGGACTAGTAAATTAAAGTTGACTATACCCCAGTACAAGTCATAGAGTCAGAAGTATCCAATAGGCCAAAGAAAACCATGAGTCGAAAGTTTTAAAATTTAATTTAATAATAAAATTTACCCATAACACCTAGGTAGTTATTAAAAAATTCGAACCAAATTTATCATCAAACTATTTTATTACTATATGCACTACGGTAAAGTACATTTTACATCAAGGTTTATAAATTTTTGGTTGATCGAGAGGGAAGGTTATAAATCTTTCATCCATGATTTAAACTATTAAATATGCTTACGCCACCGTCCTGTTCTCCAGGGGCGTCGCGGAGTTAAATTTGGGCACTACTAAGGTTTATTCCGTATTAAATGTGTAAATTATTAATGATCGTAGCTTAGGTAGATGGCAGTCATACATGGTTCCCTCGTGGGTAAGTTTAATTGGATTATAAGACTGTCCCGTACGCGGCCACTGTTTAGTTTATTATTGGCATTTATAATTTCTGTGCTGCTTATATTACGAATTTTGCCAGTTCTGCAGACAAGTTAGTTAATGTTTACTAAACATAGTTGTATCTAAGGTCAATTTTACTATTAACTGTAACGTACTGAAAAATAATACAACTAATTTCAATTACCTTACATTGCTTTCACTAAAGATGTATTTATATTTAATTTCGACTGATCACGGCTTTTCTGTTTGACTAGAAGTTAACGAAAATACAATGGACCCTCGAGGAACATGCAACAACCAGGCACTTCCAGCTGCATAATTATTGTGACCGGTGACTATACAGAGGTTTTCATTTGCAACTTATTTAAAAGTTATGCCAGCTAAAAGTTGATCTAATAAAACTTGGTACCGTGCGAGCAAAAATTATTTGCATCAAAGAGGGATTGGATTAAAAAACGTAGGGCTTGGTTTAGATCACAATGATATGGGGACGATATATCTAACCAAATCTAGGTTAAAATTTTGTCAAATTCATATTATGACATGATATGCCAAACTAATGAGTAATAAAATAAGTAGACAAATACAAATTTATTTTTGTTGTTTACAAAATTAACAAAGTAAGAATATACAGAAAGAAAAAGAAAAATAATTACATAAATTGCTAAAATTGGCCACGATGCGATGAATCCAAGCATAAATTTACACGTTTCTTCATATTTTCGAAAGTGTTGACCAGCATCTCTGGAGAAATGTTAACACATTCTTTGATAATCATTTCTTGTAATTGTTCTAAATTTGCAACTGGTGTTTTAAAAATAGTGTTCTTTAAATAAGGAAAAACGAAGTAATCCATAACCGTTAAACAACGTGATTTAGGTGGTAATTCAATGTCTGATCGAAAACTGATCAATCTGTCGTCGAAAAAATTGCGTAAGTAGTTAATAGTTTCGGCGGCTGTATGGGCGGTTGCACCGTCCTGTTGAAAATATCCAAAACGTATAGTTCGTCGTCAAATAATTGCTTCACAAATGGATTCAAAATATTGTCTCTATACCGCTGTGCTGTAACTGTGTCATGGAAAAAAATAGGACCAACAATTCTTCTTCGGGAAACTGCTAACCAGACACCAATTTTTTGAGGGTGCAATGTGAACTCTACAAAAAAATGGGGATTTTCACTACTCTACATGCGTGTATCCTGAGAATTCACATAACCGGAGAGGTGGAACCATGCTTCATCCGAAAAAAATGTCAGGGCTAATAAATCGTTTCTTTCCAATAAATTTTGGGTAAACCATTCCTGCGTCTTTCAAAATCTGCGGCTTGTATTTCTTGGAATAGGTAGTTGCACTTTATAAGGAAATACATTTAGCTGCTTCTTAAGAATAGTCCTGCATGTTCCATAAGATCTTCCCACTTCTTGGTAGACGCGTCTTATACAATTTGTTGGCATATTTTGCATTATTTCACGAACGATTGCAACAAGTTCTTCTGTTCATACAGATGGTCTGCCTGCTTCTTTTTTGTGTTGTATAGAACCCGTTTCCCTAAACACAGCCACGGTTCTTTTGAGGCAATGATAAAAATCCCCAGCAATAAAAGCAACGTTAGGAAAATATTCGTGAAAATCGTCCATGCACAAACCCGGATTGTATTGCCACTCGCAATTTACTCTAACCCCGTTTCGAAAATACGCTTCAACCATGAATATTTTGTGCTGTTCCGTATAACCCATTGTGTGAATTGTTCAAGAAATTGGAAAAATTAGCGATGAATCAAATTACTTGTAACGACTGTCAAAGATGACGGAATAACTGATTGATTGTTAATTCAGGTAGTCACTGACTCCCAACAGGTATTAAGCTCTACGGCTAAGCATTACGTCCTTAGATGCAAGGCCCTCTTTGATGCAAATAATTTTTGCTCGCACGCTATGAAACATTAGATACACATAAACTAAAAGACTTTCAAAAATACTTTCCCGACCACCGTTGGTTTATGGTTGTTTCGAGTGCAAATATAATATTATTATAAATAATTAATGTCTGCCTTTTTGATTACAGGAAATTTTTCAGCTTTTCCCTTCGTCCAATACTTAACACGTAAGTTGTGGTTTTAGGTATGTAAAAAATCGTAGGAATGGGTTTCAAATCATGTCCTATTTAACTTTGTCTTCTAAAATTCTGTATTCTATGATTTAGACACTACTAAATAAAAATTATAGTGTATCCCCGTATTTGTAAGTTATAAATGGCCGAAGCTTATGTAGATAACAGTAATACATGGTTCCCTTGCGGCTAATTTTAATTGAATTATACGACTTTCCCGTTCGCAGGCTATGTTAGTTTACTATTGGCATTAATTTCCAATTTTTATAAGCACTGCCGCAATATATTACAAACTTTGTCAGTTTCTTGGACTCATAGATTAGTAGATGAATGTTTACAAAGAAATATACAGTGTCACCAGTAAAGTCCGCATCATATGGGATTTTTTTTATTAATAGCATTATTCAAAATTTGACTTTGGCATCAAGTTCTGCTTCGATCGAGATAAAAATTAGGCAAAAAAATAGTAGTCTCGTGATTTTTTCCAGAAAATAATTCAAAAGTGGGGTTGTTTCTGAACATATCGAAAAAGGTTATAAGAAAAAGTTTTTTTAAATGCAGTTTCTAGCCCACATGCCAAATTTCAGCTGCATAAGATGTTTTTGATTTTTTACCTATATTTTGTAATTGCGCCACTTATGCAAAATAAGACTCAACGCAACCTACATAAAACTTCTTAGTTTTGACAACGCTTTATTTCAGATACATTTTCTTTAAAGTAGCACCATATTAAATGTGTGTTTTTCTACAAAATTAAAATCGGGCTATTAAAATTTGGTCGCATGTGATGCAAAGTTTATTTGTTTTTGACCCTGTATAAGGTAGCTTCATAAAAAAAGTATTTTTAATAACGTAGTTTGTGTCTGAAAGTAATACACCTTAATGTTAAGACAAAACAGAGCACAGTGTCTTCAGTAAAGTGTTTTTTAAGTGGAAAATAAATTTTAGTTTAGCAACGTAAAGTTTATCTTTTTTCAACGATTTAATTTAAAACCCCTATATTATAATTTTTTATTAAGCTATGTCATAATAACGTTAAAAACATGTATTACTTTCAGACACAAACTACGTTTTTAAAAATACTTATTTTATTACCTACCTTATTTATCGATGACCTAATGCTGATACCTCTTAACCCACAAAATTTCACATAATCATATTTTTACGCGATCTGAATAATATAACACAACCCCGTCGCCTACAAAAATATCGTATCCTAAATATTACGTTTTAGACGGCTTTCCCGCGATTTCTAACAAGTCGTAACCCGTCCACGTGTTTTGTTTTAAATTAATTTGTCGTATCCCACAGTCATGTGTTATAAACAGTCACGGGTAGTTTGTGTCCGTATTAATTTGGCCAATAAAGAGTAAACAGGTAAGTATTTTTTTTGTTTTTTAGGTTGTTATTCTTAATTGGTGTGGTGGCTTCCCATTTTCTTATAAGATATTTAAAACTGTGTTAAGGTTTTCTTTAAAAAACGCCACGAAAATACTAATGTGGCTTACGCCCGATTAGAACAGACCGAAGTCAATGTTGTTTATGAGGGTTAAGACTAATTTTTTGTAGAATGTATACAGCAAGATTAGGTATACCAAAAAAAAAAGGATACTATATCTTAGATTAAGTTTATAATACACTTAGACTACGTTTTATAGCTCCTAGGATAGTTTTACCAATTTAGTACTGTTTGTTTTTCATTGTAAGCCATTTCTGTTTAATTAATAATATGTCTGATCATAATTGCCTGATTTTCAAATCATCGTAAGCCACTATGCTGTTAGTACAAATATATCGTATGCTTCAAAATATCTCTATAATGTGGAATTAGCGAATATGTAGTACATTACCAATATAAAAAAGGTGTAATAACTAATAATAATTTCAATAAAAATGTCAAAAAAATTATATAGTGTATATTTTATTCACTTCTTTGTCTCTCCTGTAAGTTGGGTTGAGTTAGGTTGGGTTGAGTCTTATTTTGCAAAAGTGGTGCAATTTACAAAATATGGGTAAAAAATCAAAATTATCTTATGCAGCTGAAATTTTGCATGTGGGCTAGAAACAGCATTTAAAAAATATTTTTCTAATAACTTTTTTCGATACTTTCAGAAATAACCCCACTTTTGAATTATTTTTTGGAAAAAATTAAAATTTGACAGATAATGCGAATCACGTGACTACTATTTTTTTGCGTAATTTTCATCTCGATCGAAGCAGAACTTGATGCCAAAGTCAAATTTTGAATAAAGCTATTAATAAAAAAAAATCCAATGTGATGCGGACTTTACTGGTCACACTGCATATGGAAGGTGATCAACTCTAAAATGTTCTGTTAAGCTAAGACGATATCCATAGGTTCATCACCAAAGTTAACCAACGAAAGCTTAACGAGTGGCCTTTTAAAATTTTTATACTTCCTAACTTTTTTTGTCCAGCATGGAGGTTATTATTCCTGTGCTTCATTAGGGTGCCTAAGAAGTCTTATTTGATAAGATACGTTTTGTTGGGTAAATATTCATAAAGGCAAAAGTATCCAAAAAGTAATATGTCTCAAATGAAGTCCCTATATTTTAACAAAACCTAATAATAAGTTATGTCCATAACTCCCAGTTACGAAAAACGCCAATCCAAAGTCGTCACACAACTGATTTTATTACCACTCCGCTTAAAGCTTTAAAAATTTTTGGTCAATCGTAAGAGAAGTCTATAAATCTTTCCTACAGGATTTAAACTATTAAATATGCTTATAGCAGCGTCCTGTTCTTCAGGGCGTCGCCGTCGGTGGCCAGAATTTGGGCACTACTACGGTTTATCCCGGTATTAAATGTGTAAATTATTAATGTTCGTAGCTTAGGTAGATAACAGTCATATATGGTTCCCTCGCGGGTAATTTTAATTGGATTATACGACTGTCCCGTTCGCGCGGCCCACGGTTAGTTTACTATTGGCATTACCAACTTCTGTAAGCACTGTCGCATATATTACGGACTTTGTCAGTTCTGTAGTGGCTGTAAGTTAATGTTTACGATAGAAATACAAGTTATTGAAACTAAGTTGCAAGGTTGATTTTACTATTAACTGTTATAAAATACGAATAATACCGTGCGAGCAAAAATTATTTGCATCAAAGATGGCCTTGCATCTAAGGACGTAATGCTTAGCCGTAGAGCTTAATACCTGTTGGGTGTCAGTAACTACTTGAATTAACAATCAATCAGTTATTCCGTCATCTTTGACAGTCGTTACAAGTAATTTGATTCATCGCTAATTTTTCCGATTTCTTGAACAATTCACACAATGGGCTTTATGGAACAGCCAGTGGCGTATTTAGGGGGGAGGTCCGAGGGGTCTGCCCCCCCCCCCCGTGGGCTCAACATTAAAAAAAACTCAGAACAGATCAGATGCCTTGTTGCATTTAATTTCTAATTTAAGTGAGTAAAATAATATATACATGTTGATTGATAATTCGATTAATTCCTCGCAGGAGGTAATTTGTGATTTTTTCTTAAATATGACCTATTCCGAAAATGCTTGGTTTTCGAGTTATTTCAATTTTTTTCTTGTTTTTTACCTGCGTGTCTAATTTATTTAATTTAAAAAAATTGAAATGATGTTCACTTAGTTTTGTAATTTTTTTGCAAACTAGAACTATTAGCAATACTTTGTTTTTACAAATAATTAAGTAACTGTGTCACAGATAACAAAACAACATGGCCAAACTTGGCAAAAAAAAATGGCAAAAATAACTTGAAAACCAATCATTTTCGGAATCGGTCATATTATGTAGAAATATATATTTTTAAACATAAATATTTAAAAAAATATATATTCCCATTATTGCGTTTATATTTAAAAATTTCTTAATTTCTTCCTTTTTTGGGTTCAGCTATCAAAACATAGAAATTATAAATTTTGATAGTTCAAAATAGGGCGTGGCATCGAAAAAATTTTCGCCTGTGGCGCTTTTTTAAAGAAAGAAAGAAAGATAAAACGAGAGGTATAGACCCCCCCCCCCCCGAGGCAATATTCTAAATACGCCATTGGGAACAGCACAAAACATTCATGGTTGAAGCGTATTTTCGAAACGGGGTTAGAGTAAATGGTTGGTGGCAATACAATCCGGGTTTGTGCATGGACGATTTTCACGAACATTTTCCTAACGTTGCTTTTATTGCTGGGGATTTTTATCATTGCCTGAAAAGAACCGTGGCTGTTTAGGGAAACAGGTTCTATACAACACAAAAAAGGAGCAGAAGGATCATCTGTAAGAACAAAAGAACTTGTTGCAAACGTTCGTGAAATAATGCAAAATACGCCAACAAATTGTATAAGACGCCTGTCCCAAGAAGTGGGAAGATCTTATGGAACATGCAGGACTATTCTTAAGAAGCAGCTAAATTTATTTCCTTATAAAGTGCAAGTATTCCAAGAAATGCAAGCCGCAGATTTTAAAAGACGCAGGAATTACTCTCAATGGTTTACCCAAAATGTATTGGAAAGAAATGATTTATTAAACCTGACATTTTTTCGGATGAGCATGGTGGCCAATTTCAGCAATTTATGTAATTATTTTTCTTTTTCTTTCTGTATATTCTTACTTTGTTAACTTTGTAAACAACAAAAATAATTTTGTATTTGTCTACTTATTTTATTACTCATTAGTTTGGCATATCCATGTTATAAAATGAATTTGACAAAATTTTAACCTAGATTCGGTTATTCGTCCCCATATCATTGTGATCTAAACCAAGCCCTACGTTTTTTAATCCAAGCCCTCTTTGATGCAAATAATTTTTGCTCGCACGGTATTAATACGTTTATGTGGCTAGGGCGTTTTCACGATTCAATTAGAATAGACCCATCTGAACAAGATCTTCAACTTATCACTCCTCTAAAAAGAAAAAAATGACAGCAACGCACAACCACAAAACTTTTTAACCAGTGTTATTGTTACCGGCTACACGAAAAAAATAATACTTACACTAAGTCAGTAGTATTAATTTCTGGAGAGCTTTTGCTATATTATTATTATATTTTAAGAATTTCTTGACCTTATGGGTTACCTAATTTAGTCAGAGTACCAACTGACTAAAAATAAGAAGCAGTCATATCAAAACAAGAAAATTTATGTTAAATTTCAAAATTCGACAGTTTCAGGCCAATTAATACAAAACTTGCTTAACGAAAAGTTTTGCTTGGAATAACCATTTTTTTACTTCTTGTTAGAACATGCCGGCAATAAATAATGCCTTGTTAAAGACATATTTACTTTACTTATTTCTAACTTTTTTTAAATAAGTTACCAAATCTGAAAGCCTCGAAAAGTATGATAACTCATTTATAAAAATTAGAAAACAAGTAGCGATAAAGGTAGCAGATGCAAAACAGTAACAATAATTTGAAAAGAAAAAACGGTAAATATCATATATCATGTGTCTTATCACCTTAAAAACTGAACCTGTATACAAATTATGCCACTAACCAAATTTAAAAAAAATACAAGTAATTTTTTTATTAAAGATATAGGCAATTTAAATTACAAAACTTGCAACCAAATTAATTTCTATAAAGTATCACAATATTTTTTTATCAAAAAAAAATTAATTTATAGTGATAACCATTTTCAAAGATAAATTTAATAATGTTCATTGTATTTAGTTTAATAACCTTAAACTATTGCTTGTTATAGACGGAAATAAGTTATTTGTCTTTTATCTTTTTATGGGCCTATCTTGTTCTTCAATTAGTGTGCATCATCTTTATTATCTTCTTGGATATTATCTTTTCCGCTGTCATAAATGCTTTCCAAATCACTTCCATCTACTTCCTGTGCTTTCAAAGATTCATAGTCATATTTAATTCCATCTAAAAATATATTTTTCCCAGTCATTTTAATTGTTTTATTTCAGATTTTGATCTGACTTGGTTTTTTCCTTAGAAAAGATATGCACCTCTCTGTCTCTGTCTCAATTGTCCCTTTAAATAAGTACAAGAACACACTCTCGTTTTAACTTAATCAGTCGGCAGGCAGGTATGTCATGTAAAAAAATTACTAAAAGCAATGTTTGAGTATCGTGCTAGGCTAGCGAATAAAAAGAAATTTTTATCGCTCATTAGAAATTTGGCTATAAATGAGTAGTAAAAGAACTAATTGGCCTCCTTTCGTACCCTACAATGTTATTAAAACGTTAGTAATTTGGTTTAATGTTCTTTATTTTCTATACGCAACTGCCTAATAAATATTGCATATTATTTTAAAATTATTATACATCGAGAAAAAAGAAAATCACAAAGTCTTCCTCCACAGTTTTTTATTAGAATAACTAGGCGAACCTAGAATAATTCATAATGAATTTTAATCGACATGTTTCGAGTGTAGACACACTCATCATCAGGGAAAAAGGTAAAATGCGGATGTTGTTAGCAATAGAGAAATAATAGTGGGATTGAGCCGTAATGGAGCTTTTAATGGTGTACAAGAGGTGTAAAATTTAATAGTCAAAAGACCGACAATCAGGACTTCAGCATACTGAAGAGTCAAGGGTTAGTGCAAAGGCAGAAAAATTAGGAGAGCAAAAGAAAAATTAGGGAGTTTTAAAAAACTTATTTGTGAAAATGATTATTAAGTAGTGAAAAATATTGAGTTTTATTCAGCTTTGTCAGAGACATGTGAAAGTATTGAAGTGAGATTTTTTACTACTTAATAATGATTTTCACAAATAAGTTTTTTAAAACTCCCTAATTTTTCTTTTGCTCTCCTCATTTTTCTGCCCAGGACAGTGCCTTTGCACTAACCTTTGACTCTTCAGTATGCTGAAGAATTAATTGTCGGTCTTTTAACTGTTCTATTTTACACCTCTTGTACACCATTAAAAGCTCCATTACGGCCCAATCCTACTAGTATTTTCTTTATTGCTAACAACATCAGCATTTTACCTTTCACTTTGTTTTCCTGATGATGAGTGTTTCTACACTCGAAACATGTCGATTTGAATTATTCTAGGTTTGCCTAGTTATTCTAATAAAAAACTGTGGAGAAAGACTTTGTGCTTTTCTTTTTTCTATATCATTTAACTCCACTTTGAGTATGGACTTCTCCAATATTATACATATAGGTTTAATTTAATCGGCTTTTTCACTATAACCGAATTGATCATAATATTCAGCACTGACAGTAGCGTGCAGTGGCATAAGAAGTAGGGTAGGGAATAGGTAGTAATATGTATATTTTTAATGTACCCTCCCATTAAAAAATCGTTGTTGAAAATTGTTTTTTGTTGAAGTTAAAAGTAAAACATCGTCCGTTAATGATCACAAATTTATTATAATGTGTTATCACATTAAGAGACAGAAATAATAATTTTTTTTATAAATTAATTTAATACGGCGGGTTTTCATCAAAAATGCATAGAGAACATCATGATAAAAAAGTCGAATTACGTTTTAAATCTAGCAAAAGTCCTTCTTCCGCCGACCGCCGCGAGCAGCGAAAACGCAAAATACCGACTATTGCTATATCGCTCTATCTCTTTTCAACACACGGCGCTACATTCATGCCTTTAATTTCGTACGCTTATTATGACTACAGTATGACCAGTCAAGTCCGCATCATATGGGATTTTTTTTTTAATAGCTTTATTCGAAATTTGACTTTGGCATCAAGTTCTGCTTCGATCGAGATGAAAATTAAGCAAAAAATAGTAGTCACGTGATTCGCATTATGTGTCAAATTTTTTCCAAAAAATTATTCAAAAGTGGGGTTATTTCTGAAAATATCGAAAAACGTTTTTTTGAATGCAGTTTCTAGCCCACATGCAAAATTTCAGCTGCATAAGATAATTTTGATTTTTTTTCCCATATTTTGTAAATTGTACCACTTTTGGGAAATAAGACTCAACGCAACCTACATACAACTTCTTAGTTTTGACAATGCTTTATTTCAGAAACATTTTCTTTAAAGTAGCGCCATATTAACGGTGCTTTTTTCTACAAAATCTAAATTGGGCTATTAAAATTTGGTCGCATGTGATGCAAAGTTTATTTGTTTTTGACCCTGTATAAGGTAACTTCATAAAATACGTATTTTTAAAAACCTAGTTTGTGTCTGAAAGTAATACACCTTACTATTAAGACAAAAAAGAACACAGTGTCATCAGTAAAGTGTTCATTAAGTGGAAAATAAATTTTAATTTAACTTAACGTAAAGTTTATCTATTTTCAACGATTTAATTTAAAACCCCTTTATTAAAATTTGTTTTTAAGCTATATCATAAAAAAAGTAAAAATAGTCTTTTATTGTTTAAGTGCAGTTTCCAAAAAATTAATTACAATGATGCACCAAAAACACGTTTACAACGACGAACTATGGGTAAAAAATCAAAATTATCTTATGCAGCTGAAACTTTGTATGTGGGCTAGAAACTGCATGTAAAAATACTTTTTCTAATAACTTTTTTCAATATTTTCAGAAATAACCCCACTTTTGAATTATTTTTTGGAAAAAAATTAAAATTTGATAGATAATGCGAATCACGTGACTACTTTTTTTTTGCTTAATTTTCATCTCGATCAAGGCAGAACTTGATGCCAAAGTCAAATTTCGAATAAAGTTATTAATAAAAGAAAATCTCATATGATGCGGACTTTACTGGTCACACTGTAGGTAATTATAATTACTTAATAATAATATAATATTAATATGAAGGATATAAGGGTTAAATAACATTTTGGATCAATACATCTAGTTTATAAACGGCTATTAACAACGTTTAACTTTTATATCCGCGCCGCCGCCGCCGCAGCATATTGAGCTGTTTTTATAGCCCTTAAAAATAACATGTTCAATTACCATGCGCTATTTCATACGGTAAGCAGAATTTGTATTTATACATCCGCATGCCAACCATTAACAGAAAGTCATTTAAACATCAAAAAGCACAAAAGCTATTTCCAGCACGCCCGAAGCGATCCATAAAAAAATAACCGCCACATCAGTTATTAAAATACATACCTACACCTGTTGTGTAGTCATTTACTAGCCCTTATTTGTTTGTTTGTTCATTGTTCTTTTGTTTCGTCAATTACGAAATACATTGTACAGTAGAGTGAATGCGTTGAGCCTATTTTAGAAACCTAAAAACACTGGAGCGGCAACACTGCGGGTGTCGTTGTCGATTGCGATATGTTTATACCGTGCGAGCAAAAATTATTTGCATCAAAGAGGGCCTTGCATCTAAGTACGTAATGCTTAGCCGTAGAGCTTAATACCTGTTGGGTGTCAGTAACTACCTGAATTAACAATCAATCAGTTATTCCGTCATCTTTGACAGTCGTTACAAGTAATTTGATTCATCGCCAATTTGTCCAATTTCTTGAACAATTCACACAATGGGCTTTACGGAGCAGCACAGAACATTCATGGTTGAAGCGTATTTTCGAAACGGGGTTAGAGTAAATGGTGAGTGACAATACAATCCGGGTTTGTGTATGGACGATTTTCACGAACATTTTCCTAACGTTGCTTTTATTGCTGGGGATTTTTATCATTGCCTGAAAAGAACCGTGGCTGTGTTTAGGGAAACAGGTTCTATACAACACAAAAAAGGAGCAGGAATACCATCTGTAAGAATAGAAGAACATGTGCAAACAACACAACACTTTCGAAAATATGAGGAGACGTGTGAATTTATGCTTGGAGCATGGCGGTGGCCAATTTCAGCAATTTATGTAATTATTTTTCTTTTTCTTTCTGTATATTCTCACTTTGTTAATTTTGTAAACAACAAAAATAAATTTGTTTTTGTCTACCTATTTTATTACTCATTAGTTTGGCATATCATGTCATAATATGAATTGGACAAAATTTTAACCTAGATTTGGTTAGATATATCGTCCCCATATCATTGTGATCTAAACCAAGCCCCACGTTTTTTAATCCAAGCCCTCTTTGATGCAAATAATTTTTGCTCGCACGGTACCAATATAAATAAATATATAAAATCTAATCTAATTACCTACAGCAAAAAACCTGATCGATTTGTACAATTACCTGGACCAACCCCTAATTACCCCTGCGGCGGAGTTTATGGGTACTCCATACAGGACAATTTTCGAAATATACCTGCGACTAGTGATGCCGCGAGACGAGACGAGACGAGAATTGGCCCATTCTCGTCTCGTCTCGTGAGGCGAGAATTTTTTTTTATCTCGTCTCGACGATAAACGCGTTTTTCTCGCTCGAGAGTGCCATTGTCTCGTCTCGTCTCGTCTCGTCTCGTTTTTTCTCGTGAGTAGGGAATCATAAAAAATATTTTTTTATACGAATCTTAAAGGGGGTAAACATTTAAAAGTATCTGGTCGTCTCGCAAAAGGGTTTAATATAAGTCGGTTTGTTAGTCATGTGACTTAGAAACTATTTTTCTTAGATCAACAAAATATTGCAAGCGGCCCTAAGACATAATTCACGTAATGTAATAGGCTTGGCACCGAGGTATTTTCAGTCCAAAATATACGGGGTGGTAAAAGATACAGAATAGAGAACGATTTATAATAATAATAATTGATTCATAATGGAACTACCTTTCTTTTATTATTTATTTTTTGGCATAATTCGGGGCATAATTAACTGCAATAGTTTGGAAAATATTCGACTAAATAAAGGAATCAGCCCAGGCCCAGAATGTCATCCGGGGAAAAACCTTATTTTTTTTATTACATTAATAAAAAGTGCAAGGGAAAGAACTTAAAGAAGTATTTCCGAAAATGCTCTATTTGACATATCAATCTCTCATAGTTTATGAAATATTCGGACTAAATCGCGGTAACATTAGATAATTAATTATTGTGTCCTTCTTTTACATGTGAGTTATACAATGTAAACTGTAATTGGTTTAAGATCACCGCCGCTACAACAGAAAGTTTTACAATACCTATAAGAATCTCATATATTTTTGTTTAGTCTCATGTACTTTTGTTGTATCTTCTATGTTTCTAAAAAATATATATCTGACAACCTTTGGTATGAAAACCAACAAGCATTGCCATTGCGTTTTTTTCTACTGCAGTACTGCAGTGCGTGAAGTACCAAATCTAAGCATGCTAAATAAAGCGTAAAGTAAGTCTTTTTCGCACTAATGCGTGAAATTTATGTGACTTTTGTTGTTAAATACGCGTAAAACAAGTATCACTTTAAGAAATTGTTGCAAAATAACTATTTAAACTTGTTTGTTAGTTTGTTACACTACTAATTTGACTTCTGTAAAACATTTTGGCTAGTTTTTGAGATACGTTCTGTCACGGTTCACGGTATTTTACCAACCATGTAAATAAAATTACTCCATGGGAAGGTTTCACATTTTATTATTAGGATGAACAAACATGTATTAACAGTGACATTATTTTTATTGCATTTTGAATTGCGTTTCATTTAAACTTAAAAAACTATGCTTGTAAATATCTTGGCGATGTTCGTAAAAGGACTCTTTGTTTATTAATGATTTTTGTGTGAGAAGTTTTTGGCGAATTTCGAATTTTTGATACAAAATTGTTAAATTTGGTTAAAATCTATCGCCTTTTGCCTTGTGAATGAAATTTGACTGGGGTCCTTTTCGATATTGTGTTTTTAATCGAAAATGCTTTCTTTCAGATTTGGTTAATTATTTAAAAATGTCAACTACTAACCGTAGACAGAAGAAAGAGGCTAGACAATTTGATTCTGTTCTCTTGAATATCTGTTTTAAGGTAAATGCCTTCACAATACGATAGAGTGAGAACGTTAAACACATTATTTTTCTGTCTATATATTAGGAGATACCTAAAATTCAGTGTTCTAACAAACGAGAAAATTCGAGAAAAAACGAGAAATTTCTCGACGAGAAACGGTCTTCTCTCGTCTCGTCTCGTCTCGTGACTTCTCTCGAGAAAAAAATTTCACTCTCGTCTCGTCTCGTCGAGACGAGACGAGACGAGACGAGACAGGAGAATTTCTCGTCTCGGCGGCATCACTACCTGTGACTGCTTTAATCCGGCGGAGTTCGTGAGCGGTCATCTATGCGATACCATAGGAGGACCTGAGTTAGAAATCAGATTAGATCCTATAAATCTAAGGTATCGCTACAATATACCATTCAAGGCCGTAATTGACGAACGGAATGCTTAAAATCTGGTACACAGACAAAAACCGAAAACTCAAGAGTACCAAAAAGGGCACGAGAGCAGGAATACACGGAATAAGGCCGGAGAGGAATGCTTACATCTCCGTGGGTAAGTCTCCCACGGCTAGTAGTTCACTCTCGTCTCGCTTTTTCTCGTCTCGTCTCATTCTTGTGAGACGTGACGAGACGAGAGTGGTCCGGTCTCCTGCGAGATGAGACAACAATAATCCAGAACGAGAAATGTCGCAAAATCTTAGGATTTTGATTATGATTTGCGATACACTTTGAAAATAATCCTGTTAGTATCACTCGATAAAAAAAGCTATCTTTATAACCGATATTGGAAGGTGGCCAAAAAATGAACCTTTTTTTATAACGTTTATAGTTTTTGTCGAAATGTTTGATACAGACCATTGGATAAATGATAATCGTCTTCGTGAATTAAGTATAATATTATGCCGCTTTCAACAAAATGTAGGGAGCAAACTACATAGTATTCTGGTCATTTGGTGGTGTCCAGTTGTCTCTGGGAATTGCTTTAGTAATTTTTTTTTCTATAAATCATATTTGGCTGGAAATTTTATGGTAGATAAAGTTTCTTATCTTGTTTTACGGGGGCTACGGTGATTTGATTTGCAACTGCAAGTTTTGTTTTCGGTATGATTATTTTAAAATAATGCCGTTTTCAATCAAAACAATCTATCTTCATTTTCACTATATACATACAGACAATAATATTATCGTAAACTACCATATCATACAATACCGACATTGTTTTTGCTGTTAGGTTATTAATACGAAACAAATATGACAACGAGCAATAAAAACTTAAATTTCCACAATGGTTTATGGAAAAAACACAAGGAAACGTCGAATTATCCAGTTAAAACAACCCTTAACGATAATTTACACTATATTTAAAACATATTACACAAATTTTTTCACAAAAAAAGACATAAACAAGACAGACACGTGTTTTTAGAAATCTGGCGTCGGTAACTGATCTACTTCTGCACTTGCGTACATTCTGTTCCACCACGTGCAGGCAACCAGAGAAGCCGTTTTGTGCCTTGTATACTTAAAAAGGGTCTATCTTACTTTTAATATTAAAAAATTCTTCTGTGTATACATATTATGCATCCGTAAAAACATGATTCAAATTTAAAGGCAACGCGTTTTCATTTAAATTCAGTTCCAGTGACGCATGCGTATTTGTTTGGTAATATAGGTACTTTTATTTTGGTAATGTGTGAGTTGAGTGTTAGCAACACTATGCCAGAACTACCATATTTTAAATTTAGAAACACCTTTGAAAATCGTTTATAATATTTTATAATACTCACATGGTAATTGTAATAATAAAAACCCGTAAATACCGTGCGAGCAAAAATTATTTGCCTCAAAGAGGACTTGGATTAAAAAACGTAGGGCTTGCTTAGATCACAATGATATATGGGGACGATATATCTAACCAAATCTAGGTTAAAATTTTGTCAAATTCAAATTATGACATGATATGCGAAACTAATGAGTAATAAAATAAGTAGACAAATACAAATTTATTTTTGTTGTTTACAAAATTAACACGTTAAACGCTGTGTAATTGTGTAAGTAGTTAATAGTTTCGGCGGCTGTATGGGCGGTTGCACCGTCCTGTTGAAAATATCCAAAACGTAGTTCATCGTCAAGTAATTGCTCCACACAGGCACCAATTTTTTGAGGGTGCAATGTGGACTCTACAAAAAAATGGGGATTTTCACTACTACACTGACATGCGTGTATTCTGAGAATTCACATAACCGGAGAGGTGGAACCAGGCTTCATCCGAACAAAATATCAGGTCTAATAAATCATTTCCTTCCAATAAATTGTGGGTAAACCATTGAGAGTAATTCCTGAGTCTTTCAAAATCTGCGGCTTGTATTTCTTGGAATACTTGCACTTTATAAGGAAATAAATTTAGCTGCTTCTTAAGAATAGTCCTGCATGTTCCATAAGATCTTCCCACTTTTTGGGACTGGCGTCTTATACAATTTGTTGGCGTATTTTGCATTATTTCACGAACGTTTGCAACAAGTTCTTCTGTTCTTACATACGATCTTCCTGCTCCTTTTTTGTGTTGTATAGAGCCTGTTTCCCTAAACATAGCCACGTTTCTTTTCAGGCAATGATAAAAATCCCCAGCAATAAAAGCAACGTTAGAAAAATGTTGAAATGAAAATCGTCCATGCACAAACCCGGATTGTATTGCCACCCACCATTTAATCTAACCTCGTTTCGAAAATACGCTATGAATGTTTTGTGCTGTTCCGTGAAGCCCATTGTGTGAATTGTTCAAGAAATGGGAAAAATTAGCGATGAATCAAATTACTTGTAACGACTGTCAAAGATTACGGAATAACTGATTGATTGTTAATTCAGGTAGTTACTGACACCCAACGGGTATTAAGCTCTACGGCTAAGCATTACGTCCTTAGATGCAAGGCCCTCTTTGATGCAAATAATTTTTGCTCGCACGGTTATTGGAGCTTTTGCAAAAAAATTTTTATGACGTCATATTGCGAGATGTTAGCGCGACGAGAGTTTTTAAAAAGTGCGAGATTTCTATTCTCGTGAAATGAGGCATCCCTATTATGTGTGAAAAGGGTTTTTAACTCTTTTTACAATACCTAACTAATTTTCTTTTTTATCGAAACATTTAGGTGCTTTTTCTAAAGTTATCGACTTTGTAAAGAAATTCGTTAGGGATCACTGCTCCGATATAAAAAGTTAATCAAATAATAATGTTATGAAGCTTGCTTGCCAAATTTGTTCAGGATCAGTGAGAAACTTTTTTATTGACTTTTGAAACTTTATTTTACTATATACTAAATTAGAAGATTCCTACTCAAAAATATGTTTTTTTTTACCGTCAGTCCCTTTACGATACGTAATGTCGTTTCATCACTAATAATATTAATTAGAATAATCATTGTTACTGTTTTGCTTCATAAGACCAAAAAAGCACTTTAAACACTGAGAAAAAGCCTTCTATTCCATAGAATGGTTTAGAGCCATTATTGCTCTAAATACTAACAGTAATTATCAAGTTCTATTGGGGGTGTAATCTGGTTTTATATACAGTGTGACCAGTAAAGTCCGCATCATATGGGATTTTTTTAGTTTCTGCCCATCCTACCATATTGTTTCAAGTGACCTATTATTGGTTCTTTTATTAATAGCTTTATTTAAAATTTGACTTTGGCATCAAGTTCTGCTTATATCGAGATGAAAATTAAGCAAAAAATATTAGTTACGTGATTCGCATTATCTGTCAAATTTTAACTTTTTTAAAAAAATAATTCAAAAGTGGGGTTATTTCTGAAAGTTTCGAAATAAGTTATAA